>VWZF01005535.1:2903475-3220762 GCA_013396755.1 Sclerurus mexicanus | reverse complement strand
TTTTTTTTTTTTTTTAATCTAGTCCAGAAAGAAAGAAAGAAAAGCAATGGTAATGTTTACCTGGTATCATCTGCCATTTCAAGGTAAGCAGCAATCACAGGATTTTCTTAATTAGGACAATAATAATTTTTCTGCTCCACCTCTTCTATTTTATTTGTCCAGAATCACTGAAGGGCTGTTCTTTGTGTAGTTGGGTTATTTTGTTGCTGGTTTCTTTTTTGTTTTTTTTTCCCAGTTCGATCTAACTGGAAAATAATTTTTTAAAGGTTGTGTCTAAGCAACTGGGTATTAAACTCATTAGAGACATAGGTTTGCATCCCTGAGTCAAAGCACATAATGCCAATCAGCTTTGTCTTGAAACTACAATACAAAACAAACCACCTTTTGTACACTAATATTTGTTTAGTTGAGATCCTGTTTGCCTTGGAGACCCAACGCTGATCTGCTTGACTGTTAAAAATAAGACAACAAAAATGACATCCAAACAGGCAGAAAAGTGAAAAAAAAAAAAAAAAACAAACCAAAAATCCACCTTAGATGTAGACTAAGTGAGTTATGTGGCAGTATGATCACACTGCCCTGATGGCCATCACCCTACTGTTCCCATGTAGCACCTCAAAACAGACATCCAAACCATGACAGATTACCAGAGCAGCAGTGCACATACATAGCAATAACATCTTTGCAGATATTCTTCACAAGTGTATCAGTACAAATGTAAGTATAAAGTTGATAGCCATAACCCTGCACAGCTATAATTCCATTCTTATGTAATATATAGTCTATCTATAACATTTATTATACATCTTCAGTGTTCATTAAAAGGGCTTAACTAAAATTTGTGCAAGTGATTGTGACACATTCACATCATTTGTGGGTCAACAACATTTTTCAGTTTAGCTGCAATGGAACCCATAATTGTAGGAGACGGTGAATATTTTTTGAATAAAAAAGCATTTGAAACTGCTTTTGATGAAGTTAATGTTCCCTTTCATTACCATTCTTTCCTGTTTCCTGATACTGATTTACATCTTTAGTGACCCTTGTTTGGTACAAGTCAGCTATTTCTTGCTTCAGCTGTCGCTCTACAGGAACTGTGTGTTGCACATTACAGATGGATCCCTTTTCCAAGTTATCTATGCAGTACAACTTAATGTCATGTCAGACAGAGAAGGATACATAGGAAACAGACTTCAGGACTCAAAAGTATCTTTGGGTTCCTGTCACTCCACATAGATGTCATGTTGATTTATCTGACACTTTATGGCAGATACAGTGATTTTTCTGCTTGCAAAACCTTTATTCATAAGGTAGCTCAGCTTGGTAGCTCAGGCTGTTTGCACTAAAAAGAGCATAAGATGTTCTAAGAAATCCTAGGAGTCACAGCAGGGAATGGTGAACTTCAAAACTTTCAGCATTTGGCTTTGATTGAGGTAAGAATCAAAAAGCCCAGATAGGTAACTGAACCAGTCTGACTTCTTGAGTTAGTGATTTGAGGTTGGGAGTCTCCATTTTCAAGCTCTTGCAAAATATTTTTATCCTTTTTTCCTGTGTTTCTGGCAGAAAATTGCAGAAGAACAAGCTCTATTCATGCAAATGACAAGGCATCTGTGGTTTCTTTGCTAAAAAATATTATTGAGACCAAAACACTGCATGATTTAAAACAAGACTAGACATTTATATACAAAGCATAAAAATTCAGAGTTATCCACCTTAAAATTGGCCCAAGTGTTCTGGAACACACGAAAAAATGTAAAAAAGGTAAATCATGATGAATGGCTTAAACCACCACTGTATAAAAAG
Source organism: Sclerurus mexicanus (assembly GCA_013396755.1). Taxonomy (NCBI): domain Eukaryota; kingdom Metazoa; phylum Chordata; class Aves; order Passeriformes; family Furnariidae; genus Sclerurus; species Sclerurus mexicanus. The sequence goes on along the minus strand of VWZF01005535.1, from coordinate 3,218,959 downwards.
TGATAAGCAGGAAGTGCCGAAGGAACCACTAGGAAATACCACTGGATTATACTGTAAATACTCTACTGCAAAGCTGCTTCTGGTTTTGGTTGCCTTTTTTGTTGTTGTTTTTGTTTGTCTGTTTGTTTGTTTGTTGGGCTGGGGTTTTTTGTTGTTTACTCTGAAGTTGTTTAAAAGATGGTTGAAACAGTTTCACACTCACTTTCCTGTCTGAATTACACTAATTAATGGAGAAGGCAAGTGGGAAGAGCTGAATAGAAAAGGACAAATCAACTTCCCAAGGCCATGGCAGATCCATCTTCAAAAATCCAAATGAACTTTGCTCAGGAAAGTTCCCTGAGGTCTCTACCTTGGCAAAATTTCAAATATGAAGCAATTTAGGAAAAAAAAAATACACTTCAATGAACAAAGAATATTCAAATAACCTCCTTCTATTAAAAAAATCCAAAACAAACAAAAGTTAGAAACATCAGAATGTATTCAGCTATATCAAATTAGTCCCTTGCTTTCTTAGGGCGCCATGTAAGCATGAGTTCTTTCTTCACTGTGTTAAATGCTTTCTCCTTCTTTACATCTTTAATGTGATGTATATCATATCAATCCAAATGAATATATGACAACAGAGGCAGAACTTCAGATAAGCATATGAAATTTCTATATTTCATCATTATATAGGGCTTTTATCTTGTGATAATGAAGACCCAAAAACTGGATTAATAATAAAAAATTCTAAAATTCTCATGCAATGCATAAAGGGTGGGAATAAACCAGGGAGTTCAGAATAGTCAGCCTTGTCCTTCTCTAACAAGAGTCAGCAAAGAAACCAACTCTATTAGTGTAGGGTTAGAATCTCTGTATTTTGATGATGATTCAGACCTAGACTAGCATTTAAACTGTGCTGTGTTGAGATAGAGTACAGCATGAGACTGTTTCTTACCCCATTTTTTCCCTGCAGCTGCCAGGACTGCAGGGCTTGTTGTTCTGCAGACAAGGCCCTGTGTGCAGCACCTCTGTGAAAGCTGTAAGGAGAAAAGTGGCCACAGAGTGTCTCTTCTATTTCTTCATCACCAAAGTATGCATACCTCAACCTTGACAGTGACACACACACACTTCACATTGTTTACTGAGGGGATACCCTGTGATTATGATAAATGCAAACATTCTCTTTCTAGAAAAAGGGCTTTAACTGGAAACTGTTCATAGATGCTGTAGAAATGAGGGCTGGAGACATACACACTTGGATGCAGAAATGGCAGATTGAAGTGTCTGTACACGGTATTCATTTTCCTGCTAGTAATTTTCTTTCTATTTTCTATCTTCTCCTTTTTCGATTGTTAGTTTTACAATGAGAGTTCTGGTTGATTTAAACAAATAATTGGATTAATTTAGAAGCACAAAAAATCTTGGATGAATATACAGAAAGACTCCTGAGAGCAAACCAAATAATCAGCAAAGTCTCCCAACAGAAACTGTAGAAACTCTGTTACTTGGGACTCTTAAATTAGAAGGTACTCTGGGGAACAATTTTGGGAGATGGGCTTGATAGCTTACAGGGACTTTGCTATCATTAAGCTTGGAAAGGCAGTCATTATCACCAGGAGTAGGAACACGGTTCATTAAAGTTTATAACGAAAGCTGAAATACCTACCTATGTGACATGAATGCCGATGAAACAGAAAATGATGCAAACACCACCAGACGCTGAGGGAGTCCCAACTCTCCTTTAAAGAGTGGGGGAAGAATGGTGCAGTATGAAATTTTGTTCTTTCCCCTGGCCCGTGTCATTCCTGTGCACCTCACATGAAGAATGACCTGAGGGTTTAGCAGTTACATTCCATTCACCTGAGTGAGCACACGAGGCTGCACGTCTGTATCATTATATTTTCATGCTGCTTAAAAAGGTAATATATTTTATATCAGGGATTTATAGCCAGCTCAGCAGACAGTAAGACACACTGCAAAATTATGTGAAAGAAAACGGCAGGGTAGGGGGGAAGTAGTTATGAAAGCAACTTGATAACTGAAAGTTGATGAGTTGACATTTATATTTTCAAATTTACAGGATACATTTTTCTACTCTTCCATACTACTCCCTCTTCAGATTTAGGCTTTGTCATCCAAGACAACAGATAGTGGGGAGATTAACATCTGATGTCGGCTGAAAAATTATGTCAGGATCCACTTCCAAGTCAGACGTCCTTGGTTTTGTCTACTTTAAAGCTCTCTAAATTATTTGTGGGCCAAGAAGGATGGATAGGGGTTTGGCTTAGCATTCAGGATAATACACCCAGTCACAGCTTTCGTAAACCTCATGAATCAGTTAAGCATAAAGACATGTAAGAGCATCACTTTCACAATTTCAGGCAGAATTAATTAGATAACACCCTGAAGGATCACATACTGATTTCTTTGTGCCTAATTCTATACATAGAATGGAAATAGGATACTTCCCACCTCACAGGATATAAAAACATCAAGATGTAAGACTTTTCAGCCCTGTATCAATAGACCCATATGGTCCCTAAACTAGTTAGGTTGTGCAGTGCATGCTGACAGTAACACACGAAAGTCTCTGGCCCAGTGACTTTTATTCTGTGTTGCAAATTGTGATAACAGTCTCATTTAAATCAAGGAGAACTTACTTAGACACTGTCATATTCTTAACATACTATAGAAATATTAAGCAAGGCTTAGAGAAGACTTAAAGCAGAAAATATTTAATTTTGAATGACTAATTTAAAGCTTAAAAAAATTATTAAATTTTCTTAAAGTACTGAGTTAGTCAACTCTCAATCCTGCAGTAATTATAGCTACCTGCCACTACAAATTCTTCAGTGTCCGGTTACAGTTTATATAGTACATAAAATATATTTTGATTTTATTAGAGTTTCACTTCCTACCTTCATTATATTAGGCAGGGTTAATCTGACAGTTAGAAAGCCCTATGCACAGAAATTTTATGTAAGGGATTTAATTAAGCCTAGGGGATGGTGTTTTAGTCAGCTACATAAGATTTACTGGAGTTGGAAATTCTTAAACTGACTGGTGCCAGAGGCTGTATGACATCTGTGCTGTTATCAGGAGAGAAGGGCATGGTACTTGTTTTGGAATAAATCCTCACTGGAATATAAACCAACTCAAAAATCTATGCAATGCAGATTCAATACCTGTGCCTAGAAAGATCCAGATACAAAAATCTTTCATGACTGGTGGGACTCACTGCAATGAGGAGACAAGAAAACAGGAGAAGGGTGATTTGGTATGTGAGTACTTAATTGTTAGTGTGCCAAGCGGCACTCAGCAAGACAAAGTCCAGACACGATTTAGGTATACCTTACACTAGGGACTATTTAGAATAAGAAGTACGGAAAAACTTGCTGTGCTGGTTTTGGCTGTTCTGAGCTGCATCGCATGATCAGAGAGCCCAAGAACAGACCTTGGCCCATTTTCCTTACTACCATGAATGTATTCTCTAGCTCTGCTCTCTGCCTCCTGTCTCCCCCTTGCTGAGCCTGGGGAAAGGGCTGATGGCAGTGAGAGCATGTTGTTGAGTGATCCTGGTTCTTATGTGGTTTTGGCAAGAGAGGAGAGGAAACTGGCAGCAGTGGCAGCCCTGAATTCATTGTCTTCATCCTTTCTGGTAGGCCAGGAGTGTAAGTCCTTTCTGTCAGCAGCACACTACAGACTTGCAGATATCCCTCCCTGCTATAGGTCCTCAACACAGGGCACCTCAGTCACTCCTTGTTTCCCCAACATCTCTCCAGTATTGCAGCAGCTGCTTTCAGAGCTCCCAGAAGCCCAATGCAAATGCACTCATCCCCCAGCACTCTTGGGGACTTCTGACACCTAGTCCACTACAAAGTTCTTCTGCAAAGAACAGGGCACCTGGAAGACATTAGTCAATCATTTTAACTCTGTCCAGAGAGCTGGAAGAACTGGTAGTTCTGGTTTCTTTGGATACAGGAAGTGGATTCTTGCATAGGTTGGCTAAAGGCTTAAAAAAACCCAAGAAATGTAATGGTTCTGCCTCAAGCTAAGGTGAAAGACAGTAAATAGAGTTAGCTATTAAACTTATCAGTGCACCTATCTGTTGTTACCAGGTGTGTTTTTCAAGTGAAGCTTAATAACAAAAAGTTTGCAGACTATTCATAAAACTCAGAGTGACAGCCTTGACATGATCACAAAAGCCACATTTTTTGCTCCAGAGGTTGAATTTTACAACCAGCAATGCAAAAGCAGAGATTTTTTAACTTATTATCCAAGGATTCTCCTGCTTAGGAAATGATCTTCTGTGGGCAGTAAAGACCTGTCTGAAAACATTTTGTGCAATTGTAATAACGAAATGGATCCAGAAGAAGTTCAGACTTTCAGACACAGGGACTAACTTGGATGCCTCATTAATTTCAGCTGCCATCATAGTAGATATCATAGTGTAAGTCAAGTATTTGTAGCCGAGATTTCTGAGATCCAAATATGTAGGAAGGAAATCAGAGATTCAGTAGGTAAACTATAACTCATTTTGCAGTTGATGCTAAGAAAACACTGGTTTTTGTGTGTCATCTTTCAGGAAAAAACAGATCTTGACTGAAATATCAGAAAGGAGCTAAGGGGAAATGTGTGCAGAGACTTTTCCTGGATGACCTAGCTAAATTATCTTTGAGTGATCACATTTTTCTTATGCAAAATTTCCCAGTAATTTCAATGGTTTACATGACTCTTAATTTCCTTTCCTAAAATGAACATGGTATGTGATGCTGGTGGCAGGAGATGTTGCATTCACTGTGTTTACACTTATGGAGAGATACGTAAACAAATTGTAAAGTGGCTCTATAGAGTGAAAGATATAATAAAAGTAAGGTATCATGTTTTAATGTAATTCTTACAAAATGTAACTTCCAGGAATGATGTCACCTTTTTAGCTGGAACATCTTGGCTGACCTGGTGATGCCATTTCTGGAAATCCATGAGTAAATCAAACATGCAGTACTACAAATAATTCAACAGTATTCAATGATTTTGTGATAAAGTAGATAGGGCACGTATAATTCCAGTCAATTTCCTGCCAAATGTTAGGTCATATTGATGTTAGGTAAGATACTACAATGGATTTTTAGCTCATTGCTTCATAGTACTTATTCTGCACTTTGTACAAGTTGCGTGTGTGTCTTTGTGGTAAATAGTTCTTGTGAAACCTGTGGCAATGATCACACCAGACATTGTTAGCGAATCTTGCTGCATCCAAACAGTTTGGAGTTGAGTCTTCTCTGCAAACAAGCAAAGATGTTTAGGAATGTAGTCCTGTGTTGTGTTTACACTGTGTTTGGGATGCACATCTGGAGCAGGACTCTTAATGTACACTTAAGTGTACATGCACATATTATAAACAAAACCAATATTGGAACAGCAAGGTGTCTGTGTTACTGTCACTGACAATGACCACTGCTAACTGCTTTTATAAATACCATGAAAAAAGCCCACAGTGAGTAATGTTTCATAATCTAGTTATGAAGAAATTTTATTCCTGGTATCCATTAGTTTACTGAAGCTTTAAAGATGGTACCCCACTTCTTCATTTACTTGGCTTTCATATTATCCCTTTTAAATAAATAAATATTTGTATAATATGTTTTGACTTTATGAGTTGGATTTGATCCACCATAACTTAAGGAGAATAATGCAAATGTTAAGATTTTGGAGAGGTATCTGAGAGGTATTCTGCTATGGCTTGAGGCCTTATTTTTATTAGAAAATGTTTTTTGTTCCTATTTGAAGACTTTTTTTCTTCCTATTTTCTTTGGAAGTTTCATATTGTTCTGCTATATGGAAAAAATAATGGGGGTTTTATTTTTATTATTATTGTTATTGTTATTCAAAATAATTTTATGAGAAACTCTCAGCATGAGGACAATCTTATTTACACTGCAATAATGCTGGTACTTGTCTGGAATCCTGAACTTATGCTTTTGTAAAAGGCCGCTTTCTCCTAACAAGACTCTTTCTTGAAGAAATTGCTATCTGATCCATATCAGTAAAGGACCCTGAAAAAATCTTTCATTTATCAATACTGACCATCAGAGCTAGATGTAAGAATAGGTAAAAAAAAAAAAAAATAGTTATTTGCCTAAAAAGCAGACCTCTGGGAGCTGTAAAAAAATCCTGTGCTTGCTTCCCAAAAGCAGTGTCTTTCCTTTTCCACAGAGCACAGCTGGTGTATGGATGTAGCATCGGGTGGAGATGCACTCAGCCTCTATCCTGATACTCCATGATGACAAGGTCGAGCTGTTTCTGTCCAGATATGATTTAATCCTATTACTGCAATAAAAAGATTTGTGCTATTAAAAGCTTGACTGAAAAGCAGAGAGGCACATAGCAACGTGCTTGTGAAGACATTCAGCTTCAATCTGCAGAGCTATAGAAAGCTGGGTGAGAGACAGAGACTCTTGGGGGTTCTTTGAATGGGACTCAGCAATACAGGGAATGTACAGGAACACTCCAAGTCAGCCAGGAAAGGATTGCTGTCTACCTGCCTGGTGTATGACTCATGTCTGGAGCTAAAGCTGGCCTCTTTCTCTGGGCTATGAAAAACAAGAGAAAAAACAGTCTGGAAAACTGTTGCGTCATTTTGTTAGAGCAATAAATTGTTTTCTGAGAGTAGGGCCTGGACCAGCGGTGGGAGAGGTACTGGTGCCTTCCTGAGTAGGTGTCCTTCCACCCAGCAGAGCCAGAAGGAAGCAATATTGACTGCAGGTTCATGGAGGGCACACATGAGGTGGATTGCGAGTGGGGACAGGGAATGAGTTTTTCCTGTGCAGAGGACAGATTTATACATGGCAATGACAGAAACATCTTGATAACGTTTGAACTCCAATCATAAACAAATGGAGATGTTTGATCATATATTTGTTCCCATGAATATTTCATAAGCTTAAATGACCTGAATAGTTAGTGTTTACACAGTAAAGCTTGGCCATTTCAGAACATATTTGTTTCTGAAACCTTTGAAGATTTCGGCAGAGGTCATCATGTCTGTTTTCAATAAGGATAGGGGTAGTGAGCATATGTGTGTATCAAAATGCCTTCAGAGGCATCAGTCTTATACTTTAACCTCATTGAGTCTTGCTTGCTACTTAGGCTTCCCTTTCTTATAATGGCCAGAAAGGTCCAGGAATTGAGCATTAAAATGTCCCCACCTTGAACAAGTTATTAAAGGTGTCTCCTTATTTCCCTTCAATCTTCCTTTGCAAAAGCATCTCTCCTGCCTTTCTCTGTCCTGTCCTTGTCTCAACCATCTAAGCAATATGGATTGTTCAGCCCTTCAGAAATCTTACCTAGGTGTCTGGCAGCTGCAGGGCTCTATGTTAGTGACTAGACCTTGTAGGATATGGGTACAGTAGCCACTGTACGCTTTGCTGGGCTACTCTTCTCTGCAACATCATCAACATCAGCATCCTAAGACCGCATGGCATCCCTGCAGAAATCTTCTGTTACTTGTACCATCATGACTTTTTGATCAAGGACCAACCTCCTCGGAGATGTTACCCAGGCTAACAAATACATCATGTGAACTTGATATGGTTCTTATACCATGAGTTGGATCAGTTGAGTTTATGCTATTTCTTGCATTATAGGCCTAATATTTCCTGGTATTTTTTGGAGCATTTATATTGTGAGTTATATTTTCAGAAAGTGTTGACAATTAGACTTTAGTTCAAAGTGAATATTGCCTAAAATATACAGTCACTTTTAATATTCTTTGATATAAAGAACAGGATGGAAGGAACTGCTTACAATAGTTGGAGTATCACAGAGGCTAGAAATGAAAGTTAATTAAGTTATTGCCTTTATCAGGCCAACAAAGAGAAGATCATAGCAGACCTCCTGAGAAATTAGTCAATGTTAGTGGAAGCAGTGTCTCTTGTGTGGGCATAATCAGCTGAATGGGGAGCTCTTTCATTGGAAAGCCCAACACAGACAGCTCAACATGTCTTGTATGGTAGAGTGGTAACTACATCTGGATTTAATCTGCCAACAAACCAAATGTGCATCTGTATCAGTTGTAATTCACCATGTCAATTCAGAGTTTAGTGAAGCAAGTTTCCCATGAAAACTAAATCTTGATCTCTTTTCCCTTTATGTTTTATTTCCCGCTTTCCCCTTCAAGGATTTTTTTCTGCCTCAGGTTTCAACACCTCTGTCAAGCAGCTTGCAATACCTCAATTTTAGCATCATTTTGCCTTTCAAATATAACTACAGAGGTATTTGCTTTAGCTCACTAAGCTTGTCTGATCTGTGTGATTGCAGCTTTGCAAGTATCCAGTTATCCAACAGCACAGTTAATGATGGGGGTAGAGAGCTTTTTAGTGATTCAGGCAGTTCTGCCTTCAAAAAGGAGAAGCACTCTCTTGCATGCGAGCTTGTTCTGAGAGATCTATAATCTTTACAACTCCACACAGGGGGGAGACAGGAAGCAGAGAAAACACAGTTTATTTATTTATTTATTTTATTTATTTAATGTGAGCAGATTGAGTGGTTTGGTTGAAGGAAAGAACATGACTTGAAGATTTCCATAGAAAAGAACTAAATCAAAAAGCCTTTTATTAAAAGAAAAAAAAAAAAAGAAAAAGTTTTGAAAGCCTTCGGTTACTTTTTTATTGAATGAGTTATATTTATACTTTGCTATATGAAGGAACTCAAGTTTCAGACTGCCAAGAACACAGGATGGGATCATGTGGTTATTGGCTGGTCTACCCTTCAGTACAACAAAGTCGTCATTGAAGTATTTACTTTTGAAATGTTTCAGTGTATCCGCATCAACCAATGCTAGTTTAGTGTAAATGGCTCAGTCTGCCCACACACGCCACTCACAAAATTCCAGACACTGTTCCTCCCTTTCTACACTGTGCTTGGCATTATTCAGGATAATATCCTTTTATAGCATTTTAAGGAATAAAATTCTGCTCTTTTCTGTTTCTCTAAAGTTTGTAAAGAAATTGTGAAGATTCTAAACAAAAATTCAAATAGTTTCAAAAGACATCCAATACAGAAGAATGTATTCTTTGTTCCCTGAGTTTGACAACTGATTAGACATTTTATCTGAGAGATGGAGGCTCAGCTTTCTGCTTTGCTGAAGAAATTTTTATATTATCTTAGGCAAATCAATTAGCTGTGGATGTATATACAACTATATATATATAAAACTAAAATAATAAAAAGATATTAAAATGAAATTAAAATAATGATACAAAATGTGATATATCATATAGTCACAAAAATATTGCAGCATTTAGCAACATATAACATATTATATTGAAGACTACATTATAAGAGAAAATAAAAGTTAGCACTGAGAAGCTGAGTACTAATCTCTAAAAAATTATTGGTAATCAAATAAGTTTCATCCTTCAATATTAACTGCATCAAAACCAACTGAGTTCTTGTGAAATCTGCATTGTAGTCAATAGTTTGAATTACTACCTTTGCTACCTGTTGAAACATCTGTTCTCAGCTGGTCACTGTTAGACTGCACAGAGCAAGCTGGTTGAAGCAAGCTGATATTTCTGTTTAATGCGGCTTTTCAAATAATCAAGAAGCTCTGCCAGAACAGACTCAAGACACTGCAAAGCTCAGTCATTGAAATAATAATTCTTAGACTAAGCACTGCCAGAAAGTTTGAATGAATGTGGAAGATTCAGCATCTCCTGTATATGGACTCCAGGTATAGGATTAATCCCCCCAGCTGTAGACAGATTTTGAGTAAATTCTGCTAAGCTGTTTTCTGGTTGATGTAAAGACACAGGCACTACCATTTCATGCTATAACAGTTTTCTACATGTTCTCTCTGCCATCTTTAAGGGGTAACACCAGGCTCAGACAAAAAGCATAAAGTGAAATTTATGAAATACCATGCTCTCCTTCTTTACTGATCAGAAAAGGACAACTGGAACCTAGCACCAAGAAGTTTCTAACTTCCCTGCACAGAGCTGACAAAAGCCACAGAGTTTGTGTACTTGTGCTAATGAAGCCTCATGTAAAAGACTTGCAGATGCTTTGACTGATGCTCTTGGGATGCTTTAAGTGGCAGAAATGCTACTACAGAACAACAGCAATAAATGTCGCTCTAAAATGTCTACTTTGCTGTCTCTTGTGTGTCTCATTTCAGCATTGCATGCTAGGTCAATGTTACAACTCTTGTAGCATCTGTTTTATTTGAAGCTATCATAATACTTTGTGACCATGGATTCAGTTCATGGGCACTGAGGATATGTCTTTCTTTTTTTATCTGAAGCCTCATGTATTTGGAATTATTGCTGTACTAGAGAAAAGCCTCCTAGGCAGCTGGTGAGGTGTCTGCAGCCTCTTCTTTATGTCTTTGTCAAACAAAAAGTGTCTGCAGGCTTTGGGTGAAAGATTGTCAAAGCAAGCAAACCAACTCAATCCAGTCTGACAACCACTGAGAAAGGTACAGGGGCCTCCTCTAACATGCCAGGAGGATTCCTTCCAGGCTTTGTCCAGATGTCTGGCCAAATGCAGCCATGTCAGCTGATCTATAAAGCAAAATTTCATTTCATTATCCTGATACAGTTTAGTTGGTTGTTTTCATTTGTTTGTTTGGCGCTTTTTGTTTGTTTGTTTAACAAAATAGGTTCAACAGTTTATTTAAAAAAAAAAATCTTTGCAAGCCTTAAGGCCTTTTTTTTTTTTGTCTGAAATGAGTTTGTTCAGGTGGCAGTTCTGTAGAATTGATAAAGGACTGAAGAGATAAGTGAACAGGAACAGGCACAAAGGACAGTCTTTTTAAGCAGTGTGGATAAAATTGAAAGATAGGAGTACAGTTTTACTAACTAGTCACTCAGCAAAACTCTCTGCACCTCTTTTACACTCATTTTCAACCAGATAGGGAAATCAGCAGCGGTGCTGACAAGATAAACTCTCAGAAGAATCCCTCAGTGAAAAATGTATTGCACCTTAATACTGTTCTTACTATAGTCAGTGTCAGACTGCTACAGGACTGCAGAGATATGAGAGGTTGGGTTCTTTATGCAGATACCAATTCCATAAATGGAAGAACATCTTAAACTTAGTGCCAATAATTGGTGAAAAAAGAAAGTATCTAGCTGGTCACATTTCACTTAGAAATGTACTCTCAACATTTTGTAGATGGTGCTGCATGTTTTAGAGGAAAAAAATTTATTATTCTGGAAATTAAACTATACTAAACTACTATAAGCAATGCCAGTCTCCAAAAATGTTACTGCCAACAGACAAAAACCAAGGCAATTTGTTCTGTACATAAATTCATGGCAGAAATTCAGAGCAATTCATAAGGGAAGTACACATTTTCTTCCCTTATACACTATCCTTCAGCAGTTTTTTGAATGCACATAAAACACCTTCGAGTTTTCTGCCACATAACCTTCTGTAAGGTGCCTGAAAATGTGTCCTTTCTCTTATCTCATAACTCTATGGATAAATTCAATAAGTGAAATAGTAGTTTTCTTTAACTGGATTTTAGACATTTGTTTTGAGTCCCAACAGGGATGCACTTCTTTTATATGTGCTACTTTTTAGTCTGTTATTTTTCTCCCCCAATTGTTAGCACTAAATTTAATCTATTCCTCCAAAGTAGTATAAAAGAATATGTTTTCTATCAGTTCTGGCTGCTACTTTGTATGTCAATTGAAGAAATATTTCACATTTCATGGGAATTAATTCCAACCTACAGACAGCCCTGACAGAAACTTGTGACACAGAAATCTTTGGGCTACTGTGTTAATAACGTCTGCAATAATCAGTTCTGTGCTTCATTGTTACTAGCACTGGTTAAGCTTCTATCAAAAAACCTCACCAAAAGTGGTCTATGATTGATACTTTTACTCAGAAACACCTTTGGTGACTGAATCTGCTTCTGGCAGGAGCTGGGTTCAGAACCTGCTCTGAGCAGGAGGTTGAATTAGATGATCTCCAGAAGGCCCTTCCATCCCTTCCAAACCTGTGTGTGATTTCGTGATTCTCAGAACTGTTAAAAAGACCCATCAAACTATTGATCATTAGAGCTAGAGAACTAAAATAGAAGAGAAATTCACAACCAGCTGTAGATGTAATGAAGAAGGATGAAAACAATTAAAGTCCTAATTTTGAAATTTAACAAATAGCATCATGTTGAAAAATATACATGAAACTTCCTAAAATGTTTCTACTGATTTTTTTGTAACTTTTGTTTAATTTAATTTAAAAAAAAAAAGTAATGTAGAAAAACAAATGCATAGTAATGACTTTTCATAACATAGAACTGTTTTCAATGCATTATTCTCTTCTAGAAATAAATCATTACAATTCTTGCTCTTAAAATCTTGATTTATGAAGAAAAATATTTTAAATTGCTAATGTAAATTTTCAGTTCTTTTCTTGAAATGTTGTCCTTCAACAAAGTAACAAACATTAGAACACATGCTTGAATGACAAGACAATTTTAAATACATATATATATATACTTTTTCCTTTTTTTTTTGTGCACCTTAAAATATCATTTCAACATACTTAATATAGAAAATAGCCATCTGCAATTTTAAAGAGAGAATACTTATATTGGTCCTCTATTGTCTCCCCAGTAACTGTATTACTACAGTTTTCAGATCCTGGAAACTATTTTGGGGGTACAAGATTCTGCTTACTTAATGGACATTCTTTTATCAGAAATTATATATTCAATGATATTTCACTTTAGCCCTCGAAATAAACAAGAATATGCAAAAATAACTTGTTACATAAGATGATTGAGACTGAAACAACATATATGATCAGAAAATACATTTCCATAACAATAAAATAAAGCTATTATTCTTCATAGCATTACTACATCATATGGAGACAGAGTGTTTTTCTTAAATTTGTAATTTTTTAATTTTAGTAAATTTAATTATGATTACCCTGTTTGATATTGTATTATCTAAATAAAAGGAGGCCAATAAAAACATCCAATAGGACAATAATCTATGTCAAAGACCTGAAATCTGGAAGGGATTCTTCTGAATGCTTATTCTTTTTCATTTTTATTTTAGAAAATGGAAATACATTAATTGTGAAACAACTTTAATCAGCTTTACTTAGGCTAAAAGTATTTGCTTTTCACATAGCTTAGAAAGAAAATGAGAGTTAACTCAAAATATGCCTTGGGTATGAAGAAGAAATAAAAAAGAGGCTACAAGATGAGGAATACTGACAGAGAAATTAAATGAAGGTTGGATATTTCACTGAGTCCTATGATCTGCTTCTCCCTCACAGATGAAGAGGGAAGTGAGTGGAACCTGAGATGTAAGAAACACGTAAGATTTAGGTAAGCAGAAACTGATGTGTAAATGTCTATTGTTCTGCTCACTGTCCCTTTGGTGAACATAACCTAATTCTGAAAAGGCTTCTTTGAGTCACTTACTGAGCTGATGTGTTTAAAGGATAAAGAGACTTTCTGTGTTAACTCAAGTGGGTAACAAGGCCTGCTACCCTGGGCTTCACTCCAAGTGTAGATTGCAAAATTGCAAAGGTGCAATCATGCCCTGAGAGGAGTGAAAGAAACCTGTCATGTCAGAGGGGCCATCGGGAGGATGAAATGGGATCTCCAGAAAACTTCATGAATGATTCACTTCTTGATTCTTCATGGTCAAACACAGAAAGGAAAATACATCAGTTTGATTTGGCTCCTGCCCAAGATATTTCTTATATTTTTAATCAAAAGGGAAAATATAATTGATTTCAGGTTCAAGAAAATGAGTTAAAGAAATTCCCCAGCATACTGAGGAAATAACTTTCTTTACTTTTTTTTTCTGAAGACATAGTTCATTATTGAGGAATTTACCTTGTTATCTCATTAATATATTACCAGGGATCTATCTGCCCCTCCTTGAGCAGGGAAGTTGAACCAGGTGACCTCCAGAGTGCTCTTCCAACCTCAAGCAGTTTGTGACTCTGTGATAGAACACAGACCATTCTGCATTGTTCTTCATGTCCCCTCTTCTACTTGATGTGAACATTTGCCTACTAATTAGAGGAAAAACTGAAATATATCCTGGCCTGTATCAGAAACAATGCAGCCATCAGGACTAGGGAAGTAATTCTCTCCCTGTACTTGGCACTGGGGAGGCCACACCTTGAGTGCTGTGTCCACTTCTGGGCCCCTCAATTCAGAAAGGACATTGAGGTGCTGCAACGAGTCCAGAGAAGGAGGGCAACAAAGTTGGTGAAGAGTCTGGAGTACGAGTACTATGAGGAGCAGCTGAGGGAGCTAGGATTGTTGAGCCTGGAGGAGGTTCTAGGGTAACCTTATCACTCTTTACAATGCCCTGATGGGAGGTTCACCAGCTGGGGGTTCACCTCTTCTCCCAGACAACCAGGAACAGGTGGTCAAGAGGACATAGTCTCAAATTTACCAGATGAGGTTTAGGTTGGACATTAGGAGGAATTTCTTCACAGAAAGGGTGATTAGACATTGGAATGGACGCCTAGGTAGGTGGTGTAGTCACTGTCCCTAGAGGTGTTTAAGAGAAGACTATATGTGGCACTTGGTGCTGTAGTCCAGTTGACAAAGTGACATTTCGTCATAGGTTGGACTCAATGAACTGAGAGGTCTTTTCCAACCTAATTGGTTTGGTGTTTCTTTGGGATATAAGTAGGATTGAGTTACCTAAACAAAACTCTCTAATTTATCTATTTAGAGTTTCTATCTGCTTTTCCAAATGGGCACATTTATCCTCTAAACTCTGTATCCAAATAATGACCTCAACTTAGACATGCTATGAGATCACAAGTGAATCTCCAAAGCTTAGTTACACATCATGGATATCATTAACAAGTCTGTAACCTCACTTTTTATTTCCCCCAGTTCAGTCTGGATCTAAATGGCTACACAAGATAAACAAGCACCATAGGAGAGATTGAGGCCAATCTGTCATTAAATAATTGACAGAATCATCATCAGTTACTAGAATGTGTCTATTACTACTTTTTCTCTGGTCAAAAGTTTAAAATCAATCATGAGGGAAGTAGCATTTTGATGAGAGGGGCAAGAGTGTTAGGATAGTTTAAAGCTCCAAGTGGTCTTCCTCTCCACTCTCTGTCAGAGTGACTGATTTATATTCACAACACAGGACTTGTCTGTATTAGATTTTACTCTCCAGCAACTTTACTGCCTGACTTTCCAAATATTGCTACAATCCAAAAGCACTCAAATGTACTAAAAAATCATGCCATTGCTTTTCGTACTTCTAGAGCAAAAAGATGGTTGACCGAAGTCTTAACCAAAAACTTAACCACAGCCTTCTGACAAATGAAAATTTCTCTAGCATTTGGTGTCACTAAGATTGCTTTTGGGTTTTTTTTTTCTTTTTTGTTTTTATTTTCCTCCCTTGAAGATAGCTGCTTAATAGACTATGAGGGATTTTTCCACCTGGTATTATTTCTTGTTTCCTGAGTACGCTGTACAGTATATTGAAATCAGTAGAAGATTCATATTGACATCACAGGATTAAGTCTCACTAATGTGTAACCAGTTATTTCCAACACAAGTGTAGCAACTAGTAATCTTATCAGAAAAGATATTACATTGTGCAACACATTTTTAAGTGTCTGAAAACATTAAGCATGCAGTTTCCTTACGAAGTGTCTAGAATTGATATTTCTGTATTTAATTATTATTTTTTTTAATTCCATAATAAAATTTTATACAAAGTAAAGAAACAATTTATATTGAGAAAAATTGAGTCAAACCAGACTATCACTAAAATATGAACACATTGTTAAAACAAAGTCTCTTATGTTAGTTTTTTGCCAAATTCTTCTGGGGAAATCCTAGCTTTTAACTTCCTCATTTTAACTTGTCAAGACCAATTTCAGAGATGTACACAAGTATAATTTTAAGTACAATCTTTTTTGCACTACAAAGTAAGTTTCCCTACATCAATGTAAACAAGTCTGAAAATTAGTCATATCACATAAATTTGCTCAAATATTTCATAACTCCACCATTCAAATTAAGTGATTCATAGTAATTATAAACTAGTTTTGCAAAGCTCCTTTAGGTTAAGCATGCGAAGCTTTGTTTCAAAGACACATTTTGCTAGAATAATGAAAAAAAAAAACCCCTATGCTCTCAACAACTTCTAACATTGGTTGTATTGTATGTAGTAATTCAGGTTGCAAACGTATTTGGTTCTTAAAGCATAGTTACAGTATGAACTGGGCTGCTGTTTCCTCAGACACCAGTGACTGCTGAGTAACTCAGATGTGAAGATATATAATAGACTGTGGTGTAGGGCTCCTGTGTCCAATGGTGAAGATAATTCTATGGCTGAAACTTAACTAATAATAGGAGCACATCAATTATTCTATGAAGTCAGTAGAGAGGAATACTTAACTGTTATTTAAAGGGAATTAGTCTTCAACTCCAAATCTTAGTCTTATAAATCCTTAGCATTTAAAAATTTACTTCTGTTTCTTTTTATTGCTCAATTCTAATTCACTGATCACTCATTCTTTAAAAAAAAAGCACTAATTAAAAACAATTCTTTACTTTATTTCCCTTTTTACTCTTCAAAATGTTAAAAGATGTGTGCAGCCATAAAAGAAATTACTTAGGCAAGTCATCTGGGGAAAATAAGGAAATCTCATTAACTAATACATTAAAAAAAAAAATCTACAAAAACCCCTCAGACTTCTAAAAAGCTGCTGTTAGAAGTGGAAGATATTGCTTTTGCCTAAAGTTGTATTTGCTTCTTAAGGCTTTCCTTCATCCATCATTTCTTCTCAAAGTGAAGATTATTTCACCATCAAAAGCAACACATAGTGTGTGATTCTCTATTTTTGGCATTCTAGAATGGAAATTTTACTATCTTCCTGAAAAGTTTCATGGTTTTACTTGTCTGTTTCTTTTTTTTCTGAAAGTTCTGAAAGGTTTAATAGTGGCATTCTATTTCCTGGAATTTTTTATGCTGTATAGGTAGTAAAATAGTAGTTAGCTGATTTGGGAGATTTCATCACTTATCGAATTATGGACATTGCAAACAGAATATTTAATTTTACTGTTTAACAAATAAAGTATGTTTTGTCTTTTGTACATTTGAAATAATCCCTTTTTGAAATTATACATTAAATGAGCTGTTCGGATTCATAATACTCCAGTGTCCTGGTACCTAAACTAACTGAAATTATTGAAGATTATGGTATTAAGTCAGGCTCAGGAAGAATTAAGAGCTAGATCCAAAACCAGGCTAGAGACAGAGATACACCGCACACTTGCCAGAATTTTATGTATAGACCTAGTGGTGATAACATATCTTCTTATGGTGCTGCACTCAAATAGATACAATCATGCTGCTTTTGGCGAATCATCCATGACCTGGATGAAGTCCTTGAATTAGCTTCCATTGCAAAGTCATGATGCTTTGAGTATGATGCTTTTGATAGGACAGAGAAGTAACAGAAGAATGTAAAAATACATTTCACACTGGATGTAACTGAATCTTTAATAAGAGATATGGGATTATATAACATTTAGAATGTAGTCCTAATGTATTATGGGTTTCATTGTTTCTTGATTTTTATTTACCCATACCTCTCATCTGCTCCAATAAAACTTCCATGAAGAGTTTGCAATCTAAAGGTCTATAAGTCCTGCAGATCTGGCCATAATCAACCTAGTTTGTCCCAGAGTGGGAATCATCCCACCAGCTTAGAATTGCACACATGGATATTATCACCCGAGACTGTCATTTCATGATCTCTTTTTAGTTAAAGGAGAGAAGTGGGCACCTCCAGGGAGGATTCAACTTTTATCCTTAAGTATGATAAAATTAGCCATTTATATTGCGCTCTGTATCTACCTCTATCTCTCTCTACCACTCTCCAGTCCTAAATTAAATTCTTGTTTGCACAGAGTCATCCTGGAAGCATGTTCTGGCACTTCTAGGGTGCATTTTATGGGAACTTGTGGATCTGTGTTAGATGACTTCTTCAGAGTGAGATGAACCATTCCCTACAAGTACCTATTTCACTCCATCAACTATAAACAAGATCTGACTCCTTCTGTGGGCAGCTATGTTTGGCCAGATGATTCCCATACGCTGCCTAATGTAGCACACATAGCTGGAGGCAGAGTTAGATCATTTCAGAATAATGAACATCCCCAGTGGTTTACATATCCCCTCTGGGGCTGTATATAACTTAGCATTTATTGAAGCTGGTCTGATATATGTTAGCAGCCAAACTGGCACTAAGATCAAGGGAGAGTAGAGATACCCTAAATCACATTTCATATTTCTCCTTCTGGCCAGCCCTGACAGGAAGTCACATTCATTGAATCCACTCTTCATGAGATATACATCTGAACTCAGGATAAACTTTATCCAAACTCACATTTTGTCACAGGATAAATTCAGTGGTGTGTGCCAGACCCAAGTTTGATGGCATTCCAGTCCATGGAACACAAGGATAATTTTGTGCAACTTCGGTCAACTTTTGGATAAAGCCTAGACAGCAGAGACATAAGTTAGTGGTGTTTTGTGAGGTGAAGGGAAATTTTGGGGGAAATCTGACCATCTTTTCACAGATTTGCTTGTGAAAAATATCAAAGAGCATCTAGCCATTAGCTACTTATTTTCATAATTTGGTAACACTAAGCTGCAAGGAAGCTTGAGATGTTAATGTAAGGACTTACTAGATTTTGTGTTTTTGAACTTCCTATCCCTCAATAACTTCATCTATAGATCTTAAAGCAGCATAAAATAAAGCAGTATGATCTTCATATCAGGCAGATACAAAACAGAAGGCATCAGAATGTTTCCTAAGGATAGCAAAGAGGCCCTGGAAAATTCAGAATTGCAAAACCTGTTTTTTTTAAGCTCTAAGCTGGGCTTCTTTACATGAAACGGCATCCCTTACACCGGAACTAATACAACGTGTGTGCACATGCATTCAAGCATGTCTAAATCATCAGGATGTTGACATGACAGCATTTAAGTTTCTAGACTAAATTATATTCCATTTCCATTGGATAGTGTCATAAAAGTTGGTAGACAATATGTTTTCAGGCAATGAATATGCTTCCAGTGACGCAGAAACTGAATATATTCCTGAAAAGTTGTGTTGGTTCCAAGGGCAAGCAGATCCCCATGCTGCTACCTGGCCCGAGTTTTTGCTGAATTGTTCTAAGCAGTGCTCAGTACGTTGCATGGCAAAATTTGATGCTGTGGGCTACATCCTGAACACTTTTATTTTTTTCTTTTTTTTTATATTACACATGTAAGCACAGATACAAAATAATACAGTGTTGTGACTTGACTCCTTATTTTAGCTGGCAGTGTTCAAAAGCAGATAGTGAATGAAAAGCAGCTAAAAATAAGTGTTTAGAAATGAGCAGCTAATGAAAAGATAAATAGGGTTCTAACTGAGAGCATATTGTTAAAGACAGGTAAAAAGATGATTATTCCATGAAGAATGAATTGATTCAATTAAGAAATGTAGAATACCAACCATGTAGCACAGTGGCAATAAATTCAGAAAATTGCACAGTAAATAAACGTAAATAAACTACTTAAATAAACTATCTATATTTACAGAGGTCCAAAGGTTCAGTCTTGGCTCAGGAGCTTTGTATTTCACTTTTAGAGACTGCTGAACTAGTTAAAGGAGTTTGAAAAAACATATTTAAAGAGCATTTAAAAAATTACTCCATGGAGGCTCAGAAAGGCTGTGAAATAGGCTCTGCAGAAGGGCCACCTTGCACTGTGGGTATTATGGGGGCTGTCCCCAGGCTGCACACAATCCCGACACAGTGACAGCTCTGCCAATCCTGTCAGAAGAGTAATGGGAATTGGGTTTGGCTGGGGATGTAATATTTCCTTGTTTTCATGACTTTCTCTTGCTTGAGATACAGTAAAGCAATCATGAGATGTTAACTGTGTTTCACTTGTCTTTAGGTCCTGAAGTAGCTCAAGGAAGATGAACAAGGATTCCCCTGTTCTCATATGCCTTCCACTTTACAAAGTTGTCATTAAAAAGTCCTTCTGTTCAAGGTAACTTAAAGTGCAGCTACACTGTCTTTAAATTAGGCTTGCTTGCACTCAGGGTTTGATTTGAGATTTTAGAGCCAAGTGGCTTTAATACCTTTAACTGTACAGCTTGTACAGCTAAAGCTTGACAGGGGACAAACTTGGCTTTACCGGAGTACAGTTAGTATACAAACCAATACATGGGCCATGAACTAATGAGGAATTTGCACTTGAGTGTGAGCTATAAAGTAACATTGAAGCTAATATGATTCATTCTTACCGCTTCTTTATCACTTTCAGATTTATACATAATACCATCACTTAAAAATTTCAAAATCATAATTTTTTTTAATACCAAAGGTTTAGATACGCTTTTCATTAGAATTAAAATGTGATTATTCTATGGAATTCAAAATATATAAAAATCTTATTTTAGATCTTAATATTGTGGAAACAATCTTTTCTGTCTAAGTCAGAGAGCTTCCATCTTGTGTCTGCTTTAGACAGCCCTAAAATAAAATAATTTGCTATCGCTCCTTTTCTCCCACAGCAATATCATCCTTAATAGCCCATTTATTTGTTTCTTCACTTTCTTTAGCATTGCTTCCTGTATACTGAGCTCTGTAAACCCATCCACCCCGTGTCCACTGAAGTTACTCAGACACTTCTGCTCTCAAGCCTGATGTCTCCAGTTACTTCCCTTACTCAGCTATATCGTACACAAGTACCTGTGGAAAGGGTACACAATGGTATCAGTGCCTTTCCTGCCAGGAAAACTCACTCCTTATTGTTTCCTATCCTTTTTTTGATTTATGTTTGTCTTCTACATTACTGGGTTAAAGATTGTGTCATTTACAGTATTACTGACCTCAGACACTCAAAAAAAAAATGTGTTAGCCCCTGAATAATAATGAAATTGGTTTTAAAAATATGTATTTGTATGATCATGTTTACCCATTTTATTTCCTCTCCTCAATTTTAAGTGAGACTTTGCAGTTAATGTTTTAACCATGAGGGCTAAGATGGGGTGGTTTTTGTAAGAAAGCTGAGGTTCTTATATAAATATATTACTGAAGGTTAGAGAAAATATCAGATATCCCAAAAGCTGTGATTAAATTAAAATATGGTATTTATTTGTGTTGAGGAGGCATCTGTTTGAATACTAGGGTTGTACTCCATAATTATTTATCCTTCAGGATCCTACAGCTCAAAGCTTTCCTTCTGGCTGAGTTCTTTGTCTACTGATCAAGAGATGACAGATCCATAAAAGCTGAACCACTGATGAAGTTCTTCATTCTTTGAGGAAGAAATGCCAAGACCCTTTCAAAGTTATTCTTTACTTTTGGCAATTAGATATGAAAGGAAGAGTTCAGTGCATCTTACCAAGATTTCAGCCTCTCTTGTTACCACAGCGGAAACAAGAACTTCAAACTGAGCGTACAAAGAGTGAAAAAGAAGCTTCCTAGATAAGACTGAAAATTTTTGTTGCATGAAAAACCTGTGATGCAGATCTCTGAGAGAAGACTGGATGGTGGACCTGGACCTTAGACTTGATAGGAAAATTCTGCTGCATCTGGAGAAAATGAATGCAAATGGGAAAACAAATAGCTCACATGCCTAATCCCTAGTGAACATAATAATAACTGGTAGTCCATGTGTTCCATAGAAGGCCTGTATCACCATTTTATATAAGGATTTAGGACTGGAAATCTGGTGTTACGGTCTTACCAGAAAGTTCATATCTGCTTCCATGGTTTTCCTTTTTAATGGTGGGAGAAAGGGAATCTAACACAGTGGGTTCCGAAAGGTGTCTAGCTAAAAAGGGCAGACTGGTAAATAAGGTTGTAAGCAAATATATTTTCTTAATTCCCTCTACCAATTTAAATTATAACCATAAATTATGGAAATTTAAATTTAGATTTTTCCATCAGGTTTGTTAAACTAATTCCAAGTCTTTCAAATACTTGATTAATATATACAACAACATTTCCATTAATTTTAGTGGCAATACGCAATACACAACATTAAATACCTGCATGTTATTTATAGCTTATAATTTTATTAGGTACAAATAAATAAATATGAGAGGTCAAATTCAAATTGGCAGATTCCAATTGCTGATCAGAAAAACTCCCAGAAAAATCAGTGTACCTGGTTTAATGTGATTGAGTTTTCCACATTTTATAAAATACATTTAGGACCTTGTTGCACATGCTGCATTATGCAGCAAAGTTTAGTGGGTAAAATCTACATGGTGCAAAGCTATAGAGTAAATATTTCCAAAGAAAGATCAAGGTGTACCATCAGTAAAAGTCTTTAAATTCACCCCAACCATCTAGTTGTGCAACGAAAACATCTGCTTGAGCACTCTGTTTTGAGAACCTACACATTACCCTGTGTGATGAACAGTGAAGAGATTCACAGCAATAGAAAAAGACATCTTTATGCAATTTCAGAGAAAAATGGCTAACTGATGTTTTAAATGATGATATGACAAAATGATTAGACTGAGTGGAAGTAACTTACTTCCAGGATCTGGTAGTGGAATGCAATTTCAATTTAACAGCAACAATTCTCTGGTGAGATTTGACCAAAGGAATTACTTGGAAAAGATAAAGATCAAAGGATAATGGGCAAGGTTGTGGGAATCTTGTAGATAAAATTCCAAATCTGGATGAGCAGCATCCATTTCTCTCAGCTTTTTTGCCTCCTTTCATTCTACCCAAAATAAAGCTGCAAACATTTTCTGCCTTGCTCTTTCCTTATTTCCTTACATATTACATTCAAGCTTCTCTTCCTGACTTTCAAAATACTTCACAGATCCACTCCTGACTGCACCACTGCCCTCCTCACCTCTTCCTCTCTCTGCAGCCTGCCAGCTCTCCTTTTCTGACTGCCCTCTTTGTCTTTCAAAACTACTGAACATTTTGCACCCTTTTTTACAATGCCACCCTGTAGCTCTGGAACAGTCTGGTGATTATTCCCAGCCAAACAGCTCCTCTGCTGCCCTCAAACCCTTCTTTAAAAATCCCACACATTTATGTTTCGGTATGTCAGGGAAGAGACCTTCTTCCCTTGATTTGATGTATAGAGGAATAATTTCCATCTATAATTTCTGGCAGCCCACAAGCACACAGGGAAGGAGATAATCAGCCAGAGTTCATGAATGGCGGTGTGGGGGGTCTCAGTACTCAGCAAACCACCACAGCCCAGGAGTGGAGGCAACTACACGACTTTACACAAATGGAGTTAAAACTGAGAATTAAATGGAGTTAAAGCTGAGAGGGTGTGGGGACACAGTTACACAGTTTGTTTCATTCTTGATTTGATTTAATTTAATTTAAACCTAGCTTGCTTTGAAGCAAGCATAAAGCACTCTAATCAATATGAAGGTGACATATAGCAGCTTGTACCAATTAATTACTCTTTTGTGACACTTTTCATCAGCACTTTATGGGGAAGATGGCTGAGCTGTTCCCACTTCGAAGAAGTGGAGATTGAAGTCCAGAGACTAGAGATCTATTTCCAAGGACACAACAGTCAGTAGCAGAGAAGAAGAAGCAAATCCAGGTCCTGTAAGTTCCAGTTTTGAGGCCAATCCAACACAGCATGTGGTCAACTGCCTGTTGTATCCTACTTCCTAGCAAAGCTTTATAACTAGTAGGTAACAACAGAAGAAAATTCAGTTAGAAGATGTTTATGAATTGGTTCAGCATAGTCCTCTAACGTAAAGCCCACAAATTGATTTGTCCTTCCCCCCCTCCCCACTAATTGAATTCATACTTTTATAATATCTGGATAAGTAAATCCCCTAAATGGGTTCTTTCCTCTAAGAATGAAATAGAAGTCAGAAACATTTCCTCATAAAATGTTAAAAACAAATATTCATCTCTTCAAGGATGAAGAGCCATTATCCCCAGTTAGTGGATCCTGCAAATTACTTTTTAGTTTGCATGTCTAGGTTCAGTAGGAAACTAGTTTTGATTTGAACACTATTGAAGCCATTAAGAGAAAAACATATTTGGAAAATAAGAAAATCAGGTAATGTACTCACTTGTATTCATTTATGAATTTCAGTAATATGGGCAGAAAACTGAAATGAAAGCAACCATTTTGGACAGCTATAAATAAACTGGAAATGTAGTCCTGCTGACAGAAAGAGCTCATGGGGCTCTTTATTTTTGGTTTGCCACTGAGGAAAAGCTCTTGCCCTTCACATGTGCTTTACAATGAAACTGTGTTCAGGCTAGATAGTATTATAAGGTCAATATATATATTTTTGGAAAAGAAAACTTGTGGAAGACATATGAACAATTTCCTTTGTTTAATACAGAGGGTTGTGTTGGGATCTCCTAAGAGAATGTATTGGTGGTTTGATTCAGAGAATGAATAAAAACATAACCTTTTGAGAACCAAAGGTTAATCTAACACAACAGCATCCAGAGGAGAAGTTATAACTACTCAGAAGCCCCACAGAATAGCCTGAGGCAATAACTGGCAAAAAGTGAAGAGAGTGGCCCAAGTAGGATAAAAACTTTTTATTTTTCATAAAAAAATATATTCCAAGCTGATACATAACCTTGACTTAAGTCAAGGTTGCATACACTGTCAGGAAGTTGCATATAGGTTGTGTGCTTAGGTCCCTCGGGTTCTCAGGCACTCTGGAGCAAAGACTAGCCATTCTATGACTTTCAGGCTTTTTATTAAATGTTAAGAGGAAGATAAATAGTTCAGTCTACCTAGCGGGTTTATTTTTATGTCAAAGACATAGACCTTTTGCTTCTGAAAGTTACTTTGTAGAATGTGCAGTTCATACCCTAATTTGCACAGAGGAGTGTCCAAAGTCCCTGTGAAAACTGAAGAAACTGAAGTGTAATTACAACAGATAAATCTGTATCCTGGGCTACACCACAAACAGCATGGCCAGGAAGGTGAGGAAGGTGATTCTGCCCCTCTGCTCTCCTGACTCAAGTCAATACTTTTTTCACAATGGTGCATTTTATGCAGACAAACAGCTTCCATCCCTGCAAGAGTTACCTCTAGTTAACAGTGCCATTTGCACTTGTTATTCTTCTTGTCATTCTCCAGCTCTTGAGTGGATAATTTTAAAAAGTGTCACTATAGACTGCCATGTAAAAGAAAAACATTGGCAAAATGATTAAATCAGAGCAGAGCAGATATTTTCTTTCTGGAAAAATTTAAACATTTGGGATTGAAGTTTTGGTTTGACTGCAGTTCTTCATGAAACATTAGTCATTCTGTGCTCTACTTCCATCATTAAAGCCCTTTACTTCCTGAGAGATTCTGTCAAAAAGTACCAAAACATTAATAGAGCCTAAAAGTTTCTCCTGCTATTTCTAGTAAATCTGTATTAGACACCTGATTTCCTGACTTTTCTCTTTTTCTTATCCTTTTTCTTTTTTCTTTTTCTTTCTTTTTCTTTTTTTTTTTTTTGTGTATCAGGCCTCCCAACAATGCAAATAGCAGGAATAGAATAGCTGGTGGCAATGGTAGCAATTTAATCTCTAGCGTTACCGTATTTCTAAAAAGCTGAAACCTTTTTCCGAGTTTCGTTGTAAAGATTGTAGATTTCTACCAGAATATCTTTTGGTATGAGGCCCATAGCACTACTTTAAACATTTATTAGTCTGTCACCTTCAGTTAAAACTGGTCTTTGTATTCCGGAGCTATTTAGAGGGCATATAGGCAGAAGACACATAGAACTCTCTCTTCAGTTTCCTTAGAAACTTTCTGTTTTATCCCAAAATTAGTGACCTATCTATGAAAAATTGTTTGAGTAGAGAGCAACCTACATTATATCAGAAATGTGATGCTTGGGGGAAAATAGTGCAAAATATTTCTGAAGAAAGTGAATGCCTAATTTAAAAGAAAGTCTCTGTTTACCACTCACAGTTAAAGGAGAACTAAATATATCAGTACTGTCTAGCTAATTGTCTGGGATTTAATGCACCTTTAATGGTTTTAATTGTATAGATAATCCTATCTGCAACATTTCTTTTGTTGTCTTCTCCTGGGACTCCTAGGATAATATTTATTTCAGTTTTCATTAGGCTGTGTAGCTTTGATACAGACTATTATGTTTTTTCTTCAGTTGTATCAACAAATCATCTGTATTAGTATTATACAAAATAAAAATCCTCAGCAAAAAGCTCCATAGTTTGGCAAATTAAATAGCAGAGTGCAGTTCAAGAAACAAAGCCTTGCTAGAATAAAGCACTTGCTGTGTTACCTTAAGCAAGCTACTGCCATTTGTTCTTCTCTAACATGGGGATAATGAAAAAGATTTCTTTGAAAAGTGAATTAAGATTTACAGATAAAGCACGATAAGAATAAAATAATGCATGATTATGAACTTGTTTATTCAAGTGAATATATATATTACGTATTAGTAGTATTATATTATTATATATTTTGGTAGAAAGTCATAGAAGATGATATGAATAGAAGTTGGTTCTGTCTGCCAAGACCATCACTATACACATATTCAGACTCAGCAAGCTGGTTAAAAAAATAAAATACATGAAAAGAGTTGCATTGCACAGTTTTGTGAAGATTAAAAAGTTTTGGTCCTTCAGTAAGTAGCAGATGAATTTAATAACCTGATATTCTTACTCTTTAAACTTGTGTTCCATTGGAACTGTAAAGAATAAACAGGTAGCCTGAGTGGAATAAGCTGTGATTATTCATACTATTAAACTGGAAGAGATCTGAACTCTGTCTGAATGTAAAATGGAAGGCTAATCCTTTCCCATGTGGTTTGAGATCACTATTACCCTTATAGTCTCAGATGCTGGTCTCAGGTGGTCATTATGGTTTTGCAACACCCCTTGTGGCTCATTAATTAGCTTAGAGGTTAGAGAGATAACTGAACTGTTATTAAAACAAAAGTCTTGAGAATTGCTCAAGCCATAGCAAAAAAAGAGATCTGAAAGGAATTGGTAATGGGATCTAACAACTTGAAAACCATTAGAAAGAATCATGTTCTCTGCTAGGAAAACAAGTGTGAACAATTTTCCATAATTTGGCAAACAGTCATTAATTACACCAAAGAGTCAGGAAATATAGGATAGAGTTTTAACTTTATGTGGCTTTTACTGTGGTAACTTCATGAAAAATTGTTTGCATAACTTTAAGAATTGGAACTTAAGGAAATACTCAAATACAAAAGTGATTCCTGTGCTTCATAAGCTACTAACTTGTCTTCAACAATGAACTGTGAATTGATATTATTCCATGGAGTACCAAATACCACAGTTGTGTGTAGTCCAAAAATCATTTGAGCTTGATTCCATTTTAGGAGTAGGAAAGAACGTTCACTCCAGAATGAAACTTTCCCCACAGTTGACTTTAAACTTTTTAGTTGGGGGAAAAAACCAAACAAACAAAACCTCAAAACAACCCCTCCAAATCCCTACCCCCTCCATTAATAAAGAATAATAATTAATTATATGCAGGACCATTAATCTTCACAACTGCCTCAGAAAGCAGTATTTAGTTTTAATAACACTTTAGTATGTTTCCAATGATGAAGAAGAAAAGAAAGTTGTAAAGTAAGAAAACCTGAGCTGCAGGATAAATACATGCTCTTTAGTGATTTATTCCAAATAGTTCTTGCTAGCCTTCAAACTAAGGTATTCACTTATCTGTGAAGGTAAACATTATCCTAATACTTGTAACATTAGGACTTTAAATAATAACTGCAAAAAAAGCTTTCCAAACACTCTAGAAAAACACAAACCATAGAGCAGAAGAAATTTTGAGGTAGGAATTCTTAAAACACACTCACAACACATTCCATACATTTCAAGGATTATAGGTGGAATTTATCTAGTACACACAGAAAAAAATCTACAGCTGAGTCACAAAAGATATGCCTTTCCCACTTTAAGGCATCCCACTCAAACTCACCAGTTGTGTTTCTTTAAATCATCAATGAATAATTACAATATTTCTTTTCATTTTTGTGTCCATTAATAGTGTCTTTAAGATTATATTATAGTAGTATTGATAATGATGGTATTTTTATACTACCTTAATATAGTGATCCAGGAAATAGTGATACTAGTGGCTTCCTTCCAGTCTGTGCCATGAATATTACCATCTTACTGCATTTTAATTCTTTCTAAGGTTCTATTTCTATTCAGACAGCTTTGAGAAAGGCAAAGGGATGTGAAGGCCCTTGTACGCTTCTCATTAGCATGACAGATAACAGATTTGATTGTGGGACATGGGAGAGTCTGTGGTTGCACATCTTTTCCTAATCAGATTAAGGGTGTTCTTGTCTGCATTTTTTTAATGTTGAAATAGGAGAAGTGTACACAGTGAGATCTTTATACTTTCTAACCATCCCATCCACCTGAAAGGCAATCACTGTAGTGACAATTTGACAGAGCTTTCTTTAGAAAACATAAAACCAGATTTTTAAAAGTATCTTGATAGCCAACTTAATTTTCAGGAATGATGCCCATTAGCTACCCATTTATTTTTTATGCAAATACCTTTTTCAAGTATTTTTCTAAAAAATAGTACTTTTCTATCAAAGAAGCAAATTGGAAAGACAAAACAAGGAGAAACAGTCAAAAAGAGGTGATGTGACTCTCATAAGTGTCTGTAAATGACCAAATCAGGAACTACACAAAAAATATTTGTCTCTCAAGCAAACTGCCTTGTGATTTATTTCATTGTCTTATTGTTCATACAGGGTTAACACCAATGCCCATTACATTCACAAGACTACAAGTTTACCTTGGTTTGTAGGTGTAAACTTTATACTGGAATAGTAATAAGGCCATGAGATGGGTACCAGAAATAGGTAACCTGATTACATTCCCCTCAATGTTAATAGCTGTATAATTATTTGTTGCAACTAAGCATAGCTTTCTGAGACATTTAAATTAGGAGCCAAGTGTCACAAAGCTGTTTCTGTCATCAGTGGAGAGATGCAAAGCCTTTCCGTGGCAATAGAGATTGAATATCCGTGAGGTCATTAAATCCACCTATTAGCCCTACTACCTTCTCAAGGTGCCTGTTTTGTTCCCTAAGCATGGATGAACATGGGAAGCTGTTTAGTCAGCACCTGCAGCTGGAAGAATTAATCTTGGCCTTAGTGTACATAGTACCTGTGTGCTGAGACTCTGAAGGTGGGACACAAAGAGGATGGGAAGCTGAAGTCTTCTAGGTAGAGAACTTAGGTAGAGAACTTTCTTCCCTTGTTACTGCCAGAGCATGAGAGTTCACTGAGGTAACAATCCAAAATGCCAACAGAGTGTAATGTGGACATATCTTCATTCAAAGAAAAGCCTTCATATTTTGCTGATTTTCAGGAGATTTTATTATTTCCAGGTTTCTTGAAGAACAGTTGTCTTTGCTCTTGACATTGAAGTTGTGCCTTCCTATTCATCCAAGAAATTATTAGAACAATAAACAATAATTACCAGATTGTATTTGATTTTAATAATCTTGTGTTTGAGACATACAGTAAATTCAAAGACATTCTTCTTAAATGAATATATGTCTGCTTCTCTTTAGATCTCTAGTCCACTGCAAGGTGATATTTAAGTCTGTGTTTTTAGAAAACCCAGTTGCAAGTACATCACCTATCAAGAAGCTGGGAGTAAATTTTTGACAAATTATATTTATTTTATAAGAACAAGAGTGAATTTTAGAAGTTTTTTACAATCTGATCTTTCACTTAGTGAATATTTGAATGATGTAAGAGGAAAATACTCTTTGGATTGATCAGTTTCCAGTCCGTAAAACTTTGATAAATTTCTAGCTTGAAATGTCAGCAGCTTGTAAAGTCAATTAATACAACTATTTGGAAGATGAAAAAATATTATGAGATAACAGAAAAGACCAAGTTTATTTTGAAAGGAAAATTAATAATGGAGTCAGCTAGATCTGATCCTTTATTCTACAAAGAACTGACACACTGGTCTGATTCTCTGAACACCGGAAGGTTTGAACAGACAGAGTAATTCCTGTGTTCGTGTTTCTATGCCTCTCTTCAAAGGCTCACTGACTCTCTTGGTTTAGAAAGTGGTACCTGTCAGACTTGTGATCCTAATTTAGGCTCTGAAACTTTACCTTAAGTCAAGAAACTTGAAAGAACCACATATTTGCCAATATTTGGTGCAATGAGCCTAATTTTTCATTGAAAATGTATGGAAACTGTCACAGTCTGACCTGAGACCATCTTATATTATATTTGAAGATACGATTTTGATTGAAGCTGAGGTGAGAGACTTCTGGTTAGTACAGAATAAATTGCATTTCAGGGAAGACATAACCTCTGGTATAATACAAGAGTCAGGAAATGTGAATTTTCAATTCAACAATAAATTTAATTTTTAATCCCTTAGCTGTTAATAACTGCAAGGAGACATCTAATGCCACCAAAGTCTATTCAAATCTTTGACCTACGCTTGTATAAACCAAAAGATGTGGCTTTCAGCACCATGCAAGAGAATTTTTACCATTTACCTTTATATAGAATGGGGCAAGCCAAATGTGTAACCATGTAATTATAAGTCATGCAAATATGTACAAACTTGAACCATAGAGCAAAAATTTCCCATGCTTGCACAAAAAATAAACATCTGATCTCCAAACTTGCTGGCTGAAAACAGTCAAAAAACATCCCCTTTTAACAAATTATTATTTTCTCCTAAATCCCCTGCAAGTTTTGGTTCATTACCTTCACAAAACACTGAGCTGAACCAAAAGCTGCTGCAAGCTGAAGTGTGTGTACACTTTAAAGGTTATTCACTGCTGGTGGCACTGAACAAGAGTGTTTTTCCAAAAGCTAAAACCAAGATTGCAGCACTGGTGGGTAGGGAAGACCAAAGACCTTCAATTAACAGAAGCATTTACATCCTTGGCTCTTTGAAGTCTGTGATAAGTTCCTTAAACTTGGCATTGAGGACTTGGCATTGCAGACTTGGCATTGGATACATACTGTCAAGTATGAAAGATACAGGCATATGGTAAGCACTCAACTGTCTGATGCTTAAGGGTATGGGAAGCAACTACACAGAATTGGTAGCAGATGTTCCTTCAGGATGTATGTGTATCCAGGTCCTATGGAAAGGCCCACAGCTTTAATGACAACCATTAACATTCGAGCTATGCAAGTCCCATAAACTATGCCTCACCTGTAGAGCTTTCTGTGTAATCCAGCCATTTCCTCAAGACAGTATTGTCCTTCCTGTATAATTAGATGCCACCGAAAAGCAATCAAGTTGATCTAATTCTCTAATAATTTAAAATCACGTTTCTTAATAAAAGATTTGGTTTATATAATTAAAAATGTCCATTTATCTTTTTTTTTCCTTTCCTCTCTAAAACCACAAATTAGTGACAAGGATCTACTGAAAGAGATTGAGAACTTTAAAGAATATGTTTGGTTTTAGGGAAAAAAATATCTCCAGTTAGAAAGTGTCCTATGAAGGAATAAATCATTTTAAATATCCAGTTACTGTTTTCACTGTTTCAGAAATGCAGGCATAAACCATCTCGTTTAATGAATTTTGGACTTCTATTGTGATATATGTGATCTGTTTTACACATTCAATGGTTTGAACAAATTGATTTTTTTAAAATACATTATTCTATATATTCTGTGAAGTTTCCTTGTTTCACTTTCTTTATAACCCTTTTCCATTGTTTATTTAGGAAATTCTCTTCTAAATAGAGCTACTTAGAAGTAGACTAAGTGTAATAGGCATTGAAAGAGCAAGAAGCCATCTATGTCTAGTACTGTGTTCAACACTACAGCAAATTTTGGGACAGAAAGCATTAATTGATTTATTAAACTCTAAATGTATAAAAAAATATTATTAAAGCAAGTAAGGATGCACAAAGACAGGAAAATATTTGTCCTGCACATTTTTTACTACATTCCAAAATGGATGGATCATGATGGAACCCATTGTGTGATTCCCTGCCACTGGCTGATGCAAATTATTTCAAATAAACAGAAAGAATCACAGTGATTTCAGGGTTTTGTACTGAGACTATAATAATTTAGCAGCAATGTAAGTGTAAGTCACGAAAGTTACATCTTTTGTAGTTACCCAATACCAAGAGCTTTATTTTGGACCCGTGTTGACTATTTTCTTCCAAGACTTTTGCTTTTTTCCCTGCTTTCTCACCTTAACAACCTTTTCCATTATTCCTGCTCAAGGGCCCTGCCAGTTTTCTAATTCTTAGTCACACAATGAATCAAATAATATGAAGGATATGATCTGACCCTGACAACTTGTGCTGTGGTATAGTCTTAGTTCTATTGCATGTGTAGTGGTGAGAAGCTGGGGAAAAGCAAAGGGGCAAAAGAACTGATACATATTTAAAACTTTAACAAGAGAAAAAAACAACTATAAAAACTATAAGAAAATCCAACAACCTATAGTGAGAGAAATATGATAATTTCTAGGGATAGAAAGGAAACTATTATGTTTTTACTGAATAGTGAAAATATTCATTGAAATAAGTGGAATAACTTGCAATAAGGTATTATTTATAAATCAATTGAAAAAACCTCTGCACATTTTTAAAAAATAAGGATTATCTCTAACAACTTAATTATTTTATAATGCAATAGCTATCTTGACTGAATTTTATATGGGCTAGGCTTGAATTTTTACTTTCCATGAATATTCAAAACTTGTTATTGAGACTAAAATTGAAGCCTACTATAATGTTCATTTAAAAGCTAATTGACTTGGGACTAAATGACACCTTATTGTTCATGACCATAAAAAATATTTTCCAGCTTTTACAGTTGTTATAAAGTTGCCAGTACTTGGTTAAAATAAAACAAAACAAAGCAAATCAAACAAAAAAAAAAAAAAGAGAGAGAAAAATATAACTAAAAAATAGAAACACAATGTCTGAAATCAGAGGTTGCAAAGATTTGTAGCTGGAGGGAGAAAAAGAAAAGGTCAAAGTTCTTAGCTTTGCACTGTTCTAAGGACTAAATGTGAAGGCTCTTTTTTGGCAAAAATATATACACTGATTTACTTTTCCCTTGTAATAATTGTAGTCAAATCCTACTCTGTCCAGTGGATTCACATTTATTCCTTTTCTGAACATGATATTCATTAAATGATTTATAATATTCAAGAAACTGAAAGGAAACAGTTCCAAACGTTTCCTGATAAAAATATCCATAATACACTTTGAGGTGATAACTTGCATCTTGTAGCATGTAGAGTGGACTAGAGAGCAGGTGTCTTCCTATTTCTTCACTTGCTGCATTTCTGTTTAACTGATGAGAATCAACACACCTTGTACCTGAGGATAGTCCTGTCCCTTCATGGAACAGAACTTACCATCCTCTCCAAAATCAGAGACTCATACAAATTTACTAAAACCCCATGATTTTGTACCTAGTTGTTAGTTTGAATTTGGTTGCGTTTTTTTTCTGTAAGCACATATCAGGTTTGAGTCCCTACACTTCAGAGATTATAGAGGAACTAATATTTCTCCATGGCCCTAAATGGCCACTATAAGAAAGAAAAAATACTCAAGAGGGAAAGGGAATAATTTCTTCACCAAGATAAAAATTGTTATTCTGCAGTTCCTGTGACTCTAAGAGAAAAAACTTTTAAATAGCCCTGAGGACCTATAGCATTTTTACTACTCTTCATTCTTATCATAGTTTGAGATATTTTCTTATATGTTAGTATGATGGAATCAGATTGGAAATTTCAGTCTTTGCATAATCTGTGCTTAAAATGCAGCTATGACAAAATGAAAAGAAACACTACAATAGTTTTAGTTTGGAATAAATGGTATTTTAATGTATCAAGTTAATATCCAAGTAATGGCATTTTCACCTTTAATATGTGGCAAGAAGAGGGTTAATACTGATTGTTGTTCATCTTTTCTTCCACTAAGAAAACTAGGGAATATAAAACCTTCTGTGGACAAAAAAAAAAATAACCAAAACCAAAAACAAACACAGGTGTTGGCTCTTCAATAAAATTATGAAGGACCTAAGATAGGAAACTTCTTTCCACAGCTTGTTGATGGTAAATTGACTGAATATAGAGCAAGGTTAGGGAAGTTTCTGAAAGTGAAAGCTATCAGAGACATAATTTTAAACTCAGGAAGACCCAGAATCAAACTGTTGCAAATATTATGGTGTTGCATCATTTTATTTTTATTCTTTTATTATGTTTTGCTTAGGCATTCACATCTAACTTTATTGGACAAAATTTTTTTGGCTAAATTGACTTTTAACCAAATGCAATACATCTATTATATACTTATATATATATTTCTCATAGACTAGAAAAGGAGTTGGCAAAATTTCTTTGAAATGATGCATTTAAATAATATTAATCAAAACTTTTAGCAAATATTTTTGAAGAAATTTTGGATAGTAGACAAGGCTTAAGTCTATGAAAGACTAAAATACCTTTTAAAAAATCATAATGAAAAACTAGACAACTGATTGTCCCACTGTGGTAAGTTTGCAACAGCAATTATTTCACCTGAAACCACAGCAAAATCTTGAAAATATGGGAATAAAATTGAAATGTAATGGAGAGGTAGTTTTAGGAGAAAAATCTGGTTAATATTTCATAGATGTATATCTCTTTTGGTATTTTATTCCTTTTGTGCTGTATTCTCCCATGTTATTCTTTCCTTTGAAGTTCTGAATTAAATGAAGAAGTACAGAGGTCAGAGTGATGCATTCCCATTTCAGTCACACCTTTAACTTTCATTAGTCATCATTTTAATTTGTCCAAAAATCGATGTCAACATCTGGTTGGTATTCCTTTGGTCTTACTCTGTGAAGTCAACTTTACTATTCCAGTAAGAACAGCTACAAGGTCTGAGAAGAGAGATAATACCTGACAAGTGATTAAAAAATAGTTACCAGACTAAGAGATTCACCATAATTTGCATTTTTTTTTCAGAGAAACTTTTCCATTCCCCAGGAAAAATTATTGTTTGTAGGTTTTGACTTTAAAAAAAAAATCAGTATTCATGGAAATAAATTGACAGAATGTAACCTGGAACTACAATGATGTTATTTCATTAAAACCTCAGAACTACATTTCTTGCTTTTTCCACTCCTAGATCTTTCCAGTAATTTAACATTAGGTAGGACTAGATATTTGAAGAGAGCTATTGTTCCCTATTTGTATCACTGATTTTTGGTTTGTAGTTTCTCTGTGGTTATTGCAATCCATGGCTTCTTTCTTTCATTCAGCCTACTACAAGCTCCTTTCTGTGTTGGTGACACACACCTTGCAGCCAGAGGGCCCTCTGTACACAAGCTAGGCAACAAGGATTTCTCTAATTCCCCTTCCCTCTCCATCCCCCAACTGCATGCTGTATTCCTGTGATTCCCCTCCTTGGAAACAGCACATTATCTGCAGTAGAGCTAGCATGGAATTTCCACAATATTTAAATATGAACTTTGAGCTGTAGAAACAGCTTTTTGAAAATTGACTTAGAGAAGATTTATCATTCCTGAATTTTCTATGAATTTTCGCTATGCCACGGGTGTGCACTGGCTTAGAGACTTGGCTTGTTAGTGCTCAGAGGAATTAAAATGATGTATTTGTTATACTTCACCCAGGTCTTTGTAGAGGCAGTAAGTAGGTTTTTATCCTGATGTAGACCACACAAAATTCACAACAAAATTTCCTGTTGCATCATTCAGGAGGAAGCCAAAGACTAAATGAAACTCCATTTAAAATTCTTCTTAATAAACTACACCTTTGTGAATGATTTTCTTGTGGGCTAGGACTTTGTACCTCTACAGTTTGGGATAATTCGGGAAGGAAACTGAAAGGAGTGCAGTGGTGTGATTTATATAATGAGCAGTAGGAAAAGAAAGGCAGTTTAATAATTAGTCGAGTATAAACTTTTACAGTATAAATAATCTAATAACACTTCTAATATTTTTCATTTAATTTCTTTCTTGATTTTATTTCACTCTTAGTAGGTATAATTAATTCCCCTGGGATCAGGCATCTCTGGCACCCTACAAACATTAACAAGTGTATCCTTAAAACAGACCTTGAAGTTTAGAGTTGGGTGCTATGGCATAAAACAAAGACAATTTATATCGATTCGGGAAATCTGTGGCAGAGCTGAAAACAAAAGGAGTATCTTACATTTTTAAATTTTTCTCTATTTTGTAGCCACAGCAGATCAATTTTAATGATAGGAAAGTTAAACAAAACTGTTTAAACAGCTTATAAATCGTTAGTATTTTCACTGAAAGTTTTCATAAAGCCATGTTTAATGAACATTTAATGTAGTATAGCCACTCATTATGCACCGCATACTCTAACCAGTCATTATATCGTATATGAACTACCCCCTGTCACAGTCCACATTTCACCATTCTACCATTGCAGGTGGGGGCAGCATCCCTAAAAGCACTGGAGATCATCCCAGTAATGGTGTCAGCCAGAGCCTGTGCTGCATGAAGTTGTCTCTTCCACTGTGTGAAGCAAAGAAGGTTGAAAATATGACTTCAGGAGGACATTGGGAATTTCTTATGTGCAGTACAAAGTCAGCATAGACAGATCTGTATTCCTTCTATTAACTGAAAGAGAAACACCTAAACAAAAGCCTAAGAAGAAGTAAGTGGCTGAGGAAAACTCAGTGTTCTCCAGGTTTGAGAGGTGACATGGTGACAAACAGACCTTTTCTGTTCCACCTCAGTTCTCTCCACTGAGGAGTTTAATTCCTATGTCTTCACTTGTCATACAATGGGTTCTAAGTGTTGCAGGTACACTGAAAGTGATCAATAAAAAGAAGCTGCACCTCAAATTCAATTACCTCAACTGTGCAATGTTCTTGAAAACCATGATTTCTTTATATTAGGTAAACCAAAAATGTGATTACAAATTTCTTATAAGGGTTTGTTGTCTTGAAGTTGCAATAATTTAGGAGATACAAACTCAGGAAATATATTGGTGACTTACTGAGCTAATCATCACAGTTTGGAAATAAAATTCACATATTATAAATAGTATTTCATCAGCATGTCTTTTGTATCTACTTTTTCCTGAAGGAGATATGACAGTCATTTCTAGCTGATATATTTCTGGAAATAAGTTTTCCTTTCTGTTTGGCCTTGATACAAATACAGGAGAAGACATGTAATTAGATTCCAGATGCTTTTATGTCTTGAAAATTGCTTGACACCGTTGTTTGATTTAAGAAAAGAAAAACAATACAAACTTATTCTGATTTGATATTGTAAGTCCTTAATGCAAACATGAAAGGAAGAAAACAGTAGGCATTTTGAAGTTGCTGATGTGCTGTGAAGATAATGAAGACTGACCTCTTATGGACTTGTGTTCTTTATGACCCAAACTTTCCTGCAGCAGTAACCATGGCAAGACACAGGCAACAACTGGGAAATATTTAACATGTGCTGCTGATAATCCTGAAGTACACATGCTCTTTGTTGCCATGCTGGCAGGCCAGCCATCTGTCTGAGTGCAATATATAGTTCTGTCTGTCTGATCTAGGAGTCTTATCTGTCTGAATTTGATCTGTCTTTCTCACAACAGGATTGCCAATTCAAATCTCTTTCTGATAGGTAGATGACTGTTTTCACAAAGCTTGTAGGAATTTATTTAATTTTTTTTTAGACTTTCTCCTTTCAAATTTGTGTGAAATCTTCAAAGGTGATTAGAAAGAGAACGCAGGGAGACAAATTAACAGATGGATAGGGAGGCAGCCAATGCAAATGCACATACCTTGTTTCCTGGGGAAATAGCAGCAGCTCAAAAATGGCAACAGAATTGTCAGTCTTTCATAGAATTAGAGAAAAATCCAAACTCATGCCCTTCAGATCATGCAGGGCATGTCAAAGTAGATGATTAGCAAGAAAAACATCTAAAGGCACTCAGGAAATAAGTGCAGTTTATATGATATAGAGTCAAAATCCTCATACAATGAAATTGCCTTGTAATTGAATAAGAGTTCAAAATTCCTAAATGTTAGGAGTTTAACAGTAACATCAACACAGTGTCATCTTTGTCAAGTAGATATGTGGTGAGGGGGAGGGAAATCAACTCTCCCTAGGAAAGTGACTTCCAGGGATCAAAATAGAGGACTGGTTTGGTGTGTGTGTGTGATATAGCCTGGGTAATGAAGTTTTGATCCATACAGATTCCTTAGGAAAAAAACCCAGCTGGATAGTACTCTTCATCCTGCAGAGTCCCTAAAGTACACAACTATTTAAAGGAAAGAGGATAGTGGGACACATTAGTAGTATACAAGCAGAAAAGTTCCATACATTTTCTTCTTTATGAGAAGCCCTAAAGGACCTCTAGAGTTAGGAATCATCTGGAGGGATGGGGTTTTGTTCCCCATAGAAGATCATTTACTGATCTTACATTCTGAAAACAAGCTCTGTAGTCACTGAAGCAAGTACCCTTGAGTTCCCCAGCTTGCACTGTATGCATGAACCTTTAGGGGACCATGGAACTGAGGCTCCTAAATAACATTGGTGATTTACACACCTGAAAATTAAGGTGACTACTGCCTTTAGGCTGTTAAAATACATTAGACATTTAAAAGACAAAAGTCCTAGTCATTTAAATAAAACTTTACTACATGTATTTTGTTCTGTGTAGCTCACGCACATAGCATATTGCCTATGAACCTAGTTGTAAAAAATGACTCTTCTACTCATTTCTTTGGGTGTCAGTTTTACTTACACCTGAATGACTAATAAATGATCTATAATGAAGTTTAAATGTAGAGGCTAGCACCTGAATTTCCCAACAGATTCTTTGTCTTCTGTATTTATTGGTCCTGTCTTTTGCTTGCTGTCAGTCATTTCTTAATGTCTTGGTGGTTTCTGTGTCTTATTAACTAAATACTGTAACATAGTATTGAAACCAGTTTTTGTACTTTGATGACATAAGATAATTGTCAGGCATAATAAATATGTTTCATCTTGGCATATGATGAAAAGCTTCTGACTCTTTAAAATACTAGATGTATTCAGTTATCTAAAAACTGTGCTGTAGTAACATAATATGACATATAATCTTCCTAATAACATGCAGGCTGGAAAGTATGTATCTGCTTGTTGTCTTCATGGTTTCAAAGTTGTTGAGAAACAGCATTTCTCTTTTAGTTTCCAGTCATAATTTTGGAGAATATTTCCAAAACCATAGATACAAATGTTTTCTCCTGTTCTTGCAGCGAAGAAAAATAGTTCATGTTGATTATACCATTTCTCTTTTGACTCAAAGATTCAAAACAGAAAATACTTTCATATTTAAGAGTGAGGGATGGCACATTCTTTCTCATTATTAATTTTATAGCCCAGACGTTGGTGCCATTTTCCCTGTGGCATCCTGGATTACATGTGATTGCTGAAATACCATAAAGGATACAGGAGAGCAGAATCTATTGCCATACAGGATCATTTGAAAAGCTGATCAGGTTTTAGCATCCTGTCAGTCACTAAGAGTACCCATGCACCATGAGAAGAAAGAGCTCTTCTGGGCTGAGGGTGATGGATTAGGAATGTTCCTGGTTTGGATTTCCTCACCAAAGGAGAACAATAATAGACTGCTTCTCGGTAGAATGTTTTAAATTAAAAAATTAGCATATTAAAACATTATTAATTAGACCACTGTTTCAAAATTCCTGCCCAACAGAGACCCAAGGAACACACAGTGACTGTGCATAGTCAGTACAGGTAGCTTGCACCATATCTTTAAGGAATTTATCCAATGTAGTACAGATCAAGTTTTAGAATTTCCTGAAATTCTATACCATAATTTTCCAAATGCTGGACTTCTAGCCTAACAGATGGTATCATATTGGACACCTAAACACAAAGATATATAAAATAATCTTTGGCTTAGAAAAAATAACCACTTCTGATATAGACTATATAGACATATGCTAATGGCATTCAACTTTCAAATCATTCATAAGACTTGAGAATCAATGAGAATAAGCTCAATCTCCTCCAAGTATATTATGGAGATATATATGTGGATTTCTATTTATCTTTGGCTTCTTAATAAAGCATCTCTATCAGTAGTTTTGTAGTGCCCTATTATTTTAACGTAGCTGAATTGATATGAATCCTACCAGCTGTGGGGGAGCAAAGGCTAATAGAATCACAATATATGTCATCTACATAAGCCATTATAGGTAATTAATATTTCTGTTACATGACAGGGAGTAAAATTGCTGTCCTAACGGACAGCTTAGGGGAAGATTTTTAGGGCCTTGTTCATCAGTACAAGTCAACTGCTTTTGATGAAGGTGCTGATCCTTTTTTTACTTCTGAACCCAGAATTTCACTTATAGACTATGGGAATACCATACAAAATCTATATGTCTTTTTCTTAAATTAAAACTTTCATCATTGTCCATACAAGGTTCTAGAACTACCATTAACCAGATGTGTCTTTAAGATATTTAAGGTATCCTTTTAAATACTTACTAAGATTGTAAAGGGGTGTTTTGAAATGAAATTTCAGATAATTTTTTTTCAAGAAATAACATATATTTAAGTATCAGTATTGTTCTCGGTTCAAATGTGTTCCTCTTTTATATTTGGTGGGGTTTTCCCTTTAATAATGTTTGCTTTATTTTTTTCCCACATAGATGAGAGGAACACCTAAGAATTATTATTATGGTTGCTTGGAATAAAAGACTTCCACAGATTTAATGGAAGAAAGCAAGACCATCATCATTTATTTCATTATTTTTAATATCAGGAAATACTTTCTGCTGCATTTTTTCTACATCATAGAAATAACTTCCACCTATCATTAGTCTTTAACAAAAAGAAGAATGAAGCTACAACTGTTTTAAACCCTTTTAAAGAGCTAAGCTCTCGTCAGAGGTCAATTGGAAGTCAAACCGGACATTTTTTAAGCAATTGAATAGGAGAATATTCCATTATAGATGTCAAGATGAGATGTGACTAATGTCAGGAAAGTTAAAGGTTAGGGCCTAATCGACTCAGAAGTCATTCATGGATCATATTTAAATTGCTTCAGACACTTTTAAAAAGTGTTTTCACTCACAAGATCTCTGCTGTCCTATGGGAGTTGCAGCTACATATGCAAGCAGACTCCCCTTCATATCTGTGTTAGCATTTAAATTGCTGAACTAGGTTTTTCCTTAAAAATAGAAGAAAGATCTTGTTAATTAATGAAAAATGTTCTCTTCCAAAGTGTATTAGTTTAGTAAGACCAATACTTTTTAAAATCCATTTACTCTTTCTAGAAGGTCTAAATTAAAAGCAATCCCATTAAAACATGTATCTAAGAGAGCAGAATTCCAAGTGGACATGTGGTGAACAAATTATAATATAAGAAAGACTATTTGCTTATTCATAAACATATCTACATTTAACAAAACTGCTTCAAAGAATCTGTCTAGAGGGAAAATGTTAAGAGTCATATATAGACTTTTTTTTTTCTCCAAATGAAAGATGCCAGAAAATCAAATTAAATAAACAGTTGACAAAAATATAACAAAATCAAGCTCTTTTAGTTTAAGAGTGAAAAGAATAGTGTTTCTTTATATGCAGAGGATACTAATTAAAAATAGCAGCATAGCACACAGTTGAGGACTAAGCCATGCCCTCAGATGTCATTGTACTACTGATATGAAAGTTTTAGTAGGAAGAATATCATTGCAAAAACTGGATTATGGCCAAAATACAATTAGTCCGCCTTTACACATTTTTATAGTGATTTAAAAAAAAAAAATGATTAAGTGAATAAATACAGGCTTCTTTATTGTAGATATATGACCTAGTCACCACTGTTCTGTTTATAGACAGTAGAACTATATAGACACATAATTTTCATAATGAAATATGAAAAAATATTAAGTAAATCCAAGATATCTACCAAGATGATGATAACCAGTTTGGGTAGAGATGATAGAGTGCGTCAGTTGCCTATCTACAGCCTAATTTGGGCAGAGAAAAAGAAATTTTCTTTCCTCCTACTACCTATGCAAATATGACTCTTAAAAAAGATGCTCAGACAAAAGACTGTGAAGAAGAGGAGCATTTAACTCCTAGTGATTATCCTGCATATCACAGAGACACTGGAAATTATTTGGCTTGATCAGTTCACAAGAAAAAAATACCATTATTAATTATTACAGCGATGTCCAGCTAGACAGGTGTATATACATAAAATACATATTTTGAGGAATACCTCCAGAATTTGAATTTGTGAAAATAAAGAAAACACTTTGCTTATACTTTGGGTATTGCCCTAATCTTTTAGGACTTTAAGAAGTTTTCTGAATACATTGGAGAGACAAGCTTTGAGGTTAACTGCTAGAAAGACAAACGGAACAAAATGCTTATGCAATAGCAGCTCTGTGTATTTGATTTGGAAAGGAAGGGCAAGAGTGTATTTTTCCTTTGAGGAACTAACTATACTAATATTTGTGGCTGTTTGAAGGTGTACAGCTGGCTTTTTGTAGCCTTTAAGCTGTATTGACACAGATTAGCTAAGAACTTTTTGATCCCTCCTCTATTTTCATCTTCAGTCCCCAAATATGTCATAGCAGTGTTCGCAATTGTCCTGATTTTAACAATATCATGATGCTTTATGTTAAGTTCATTCGGCAAAATATGTTTTGAAGAATACTAATTTTTGACAGTTTACAGACCGTGTTCCTACCACCACATAAGAAAAGGCTGGAAAAGGCCTTTGAAGGTCATCCAATCAGCCACAACACTCACAGAAGGGCTAAGTTTAAACTGCAATAGCTCAAAGTAGCAATAAATTGTCCTTTCTGCCTTC
This sequence comes from Sclerurus mexicanus, assembly GCA_013396755.1. Classification (NCBI taxonomy): domain Eukaryota; kingdom Metazoa; phylum Chordata; class Aves; order Passeriformes; family Furnariidae; genus Sclerurus; species Sclerurus mexicanus. Next base: position 3,176,112 of record VWZF01005535.1, on the reverse strand, counting down.
TCTTTCTATAGATGAAGGAGAGCAGTTCTCTGAGCTTCTGCTCAGATATCACATGCTTCAGGCCCCTGACCATCTTGTGGCCTGACCCTAGACTCGCTCAAGTGAAAGCACAAAGAAAACAAGTGAAGGATTAACTCACTGCTTTCACTATTTCTTAGATGTAAACTGGTTGGGAAAGATTTCTTCATTACACAGATTTTAAATCCAATATACTTGCTCTCTTTCCCTTCTTGGAGATTTCAGTACTTCCATAAGATAGGAAGCAAAGAGAACAAGCAGCTGAGATGCTAGCTGGGGTGAGTTTTCTACCTGCTGCTCTGAACAAAAGCACATCTTCCTCCTTGTGAGTTCACATATTTCTTGTACTTATTTACTTGGACTGCAGCACTTTTGGGTCAGGACTGTTTAATTCCGCCTCAGCAGCATGCAGTATAACAAAGCCATGCTCTGGCAATACTAATCTTGATGCTGTCACACTGCTTTTCCTCCCACCTCGTCCCTTGTTACAGAGGCAGAATTAAGTAATGCTCCAGTAATGTGTCCTCTCAGCCACGGTGTCTCCTGGAGCTCTCCTGGCTTCCATGCCACACATTCCAAGTGCCTTAATGCACTCCTCAGTCTCAGCATACAATTAATAAAAGTCTGCAATTCCTGCTATGAGCAATTACTGAATCTCTCTGCTCAAAATATGCTCTGTTCAGCTGGAGTACCCCACTCAGAGTTTATTAAGATTTGGCTCTGTTATCATCTGTTTCCCAGCCAGGAACTATGAGAGTTATAACACAGGAGGAAAACTGAAAAAACAGAACTGACATTGATTTCCATGTGTGCACGATCTTCCATCAAAGACTAGTAACATAGCAACAAGGGTAGGATTTTTTCCTCTTTTTTCCTCTATTTATATAGCCCTATTCAACTTTTTTTAAGACTGCAGTTTAAAGTTGTGTGCTTCCTTCAGGGCATTGTGCTTATATTCAAAATAGAGGATGAGTTCACAATACCATATTCACAATACTGACTTCCAAATGTATTATGCTTATGATGGAGCATCTGGTTTTGATGGAGTTTCTGCTCTTATTCACTAGTGCTGTTGGTCTGACCAGGTCATCATGCGTCATCTGATATCAAACAGCGTGGTTTAATTGGTTTATTTTATATCCGAACCTCAAGATCTCCATTTCACTCTTTACAATGCTTTTGCGTAACTTTCTTCAGTAACATCAATCAAGAGCAAGCTGATTTTAAGAGGTGCATTTTATTTTCACTCTCAACTCAGGTTCCTTTTTTTGTGTCAATACATTATTATCCTCACCTAACCTTAGCAGTGAAGCAGAGCTTCCAAGTTATGCATGAGCATTAAGACATATAACATGATAATAGCAAAACCTCAGCTAAATTTTTGGCTATCCCACTCCCTGGACAATTCTGTACTTGAGCTAGGCATCAGGTCTCATTAGCTGGTGCATGATGCTCCTACAGAGGGGAATTTCTGGGTAGTTCTGTGTTCAAGAAGCTGAACAGTCAGAAATGATAAAGAAGTGTATTGTGGTTTAGCATTTACCCTTCTGACAATTTGGCAGGTACCTGTGTCAGCTTAGAATTCAAAGCTATGAAAACTCTTACAGCTTCCTTTTTCCAAGAGGGAAAAATAAAGATCAAATCCTTGGCAAGATACGATTTTCTTCTTAAACTGAGCTTTAAGAGAACCTTCTGATAGTGAAGTCAAAATCCTTTATTAAAAGAGAAAATGCTACCACGGATAGTATTTTTATCACCCAACTTCACTAACATCTCTAAGCAGCTTTTACTGTGAAAAAGACAGGATGAATCAGAGCAAGAACCTAGTTACATATTGACCTAGTTATTTGTGGCAATTTTGGAATCTGCGTATGAGAAAAATCAAACTCCTGATAGGAAAAATCCCTAACTGTAAGTGCCCTATCAAAACATAATCATGTAAAATTCTTCCTAGTACAAAGTTTTAGTGCTTTTCCCTCAGACCCATAGTATGACTGTTTCAGAGCAAAATAGTTCAGCAGAAGCTTAATTATGCTCTTTCTGTCAATCCAAACCCTCCTGCCAGAGCCAGTCCGACTATTCAGCTCTCCCCCTCAACCAAGCTTCTAGCAGGTTTTTATGAGGTCCAGGTGATGTTCAAGCTATTATTTGATCCCCTGTCTCACATGTACAATCACGAGGCAGCTGATTAGTTGCAGATGGAACTGCTTTAAATTTTAAGAACTTTAAGAACTACCACTGTTTATAGTACCTAATGCCAGATTTCAATTAAGTGCCAGGGTTCTGATAATTTGTTTGATCTCCACATGTGCACATATTCAGAAATTCTTAATCTCATAGTTTCTGTCTCAAGCTTTCCTGAATTTGGGCAGAGACCAAAAACCCATAGAGCTTTCAGTTAGCTAAATTATGTCATGGTGACAAAAATCAAGAGGACAAAACCAAAAACAGACAATAGATTTAAATGTTACTGAATTTTAGTTGTCAAAAGATTCTCAATAGCAGAAACTGTTCAGATAATTCTCTCACTGCACCTGAGCACAATTAAAAAAGAGGATGTTTTGTGTTCCTATTATCAGTGGATCACTCTTAAAAGAAAACCAAACCTATTACAATTTGTAGATAGCAAATTTCATGCTATCTGTCCCCAAAGAGGACTATACTAGTATTGCTTTGAACCTGCATATTTGACAGGTGACATCTGTTATTTTGAAGCAAAAAGCAAGTAGTAAAACTGATGAAACTTGAATACCTTGTGCCTTTTAAAGTTTTGTTGTTGTTTTGTTGTTTGTTTTTTTTGCCAGGAATTGATTTACTGCACCCAGCAAGTATGCTGTTTGCTATAAATTAAAAATTGTATTTAAAGCATTCTCCTATCTTTAGACTCCTGGGAAACTGCAATAGAAATACCTATGAACAAGAATATTATGATAAATTGAAACAGACATGTCAGTGGTCTAAATAATTTACTGATACCTAGAAAAGAACAGAAAAATACACAGGTGGCTAATTTTTAATGTGAGCCTCTCAATGATTTACTAAGAACATCTGCCAGTTGGTTTATATGTGTTCTGTTCAGTGCTCAGACGCTCATAAAGGAATTATCCTGAAGGAATGAGAGAGCTGCTTCAGAGTAGGCGTGATGTATATAGTGCAATGCACATGCCAGTGCTGATAGAGAGATTAAATTTCTCTCAAGGATTTTAAAGTACAAATGGACTTTTATTTTTTTTTCTCTTAGTCATGACAAAGTTTAGTCATAGAACGAAAAACACGGATGAAGGATGCAGTGGAGATTTTGAGCAGATATAAATTGTATAGCTAGCTATGAACAAAGGGATGAAAAGATTTTTATGAGCTAGTAAAACTTTCTTCAAGAATCTGTTGCAATTTCAGATAGGTATCTTTAATATAGGGTTTGTTTTGCCTTCATATGTGGTTCCACTTCCTTTGGCTGAATTTAAACAAAACTTATGAATGAATTTCGTCTATGATGGAAGTCAAATAAAATTATGATGTTAAGTATACGCGGCTGAGAATAGTTCTTTTCAAAATAACTTGTGGATATTAATGTGAGTGTAATAGAGAAGAACTGAGTCTTTGGTACATTCATGTGTCACCAAAGTCAGTCTCATCCTGAAACACAGGATTTTGCAGTGGATTATAGTTGTCACATGCCAGTGTCTCCAAACAGGCCAGGATGTTAAAGCTGGCTCTGGGGACAAGTGCTCCCTGTAATGCAGTTTCTTGATGGAGGAATACAAGCCCTGTCCATGCAATGGCAGGCACTACAGTGAAGCACTTAAATACCTCTGCAGCTTAAAGCAAACAGTGCAGTCCCTCTGCCTTCCAAGGGAATTCTCATACACCTTAAAGGAGAGCCATGTTTCATCACTTTGCTATCCCTGACAAGAATATCCTAAAGTAATTTTTGCATCTCTAAAATAGCATTAAGTTATTTTTAACACTTTTTTCCTTCACTGATATTCCTATTTGGTAGATTATTTAACTGGGTAGACCATTATAAATCCAAATACTGTACACAATTATTCTACTGATTAATTTGCTGTCTTTTGCAACTAATAAGTAGCAACATCTCTCTGCTAGTATTACCAGGCTGAAATCCTCACAGGATACATCAGCAAATAATGTAATCGTGCATAAAAAACCTGAAATATCCCAAATCACTGTTGTGAGTTTATTACTAATTAATTACTTCAATATTTTCCATTATTTTTTTCTGAGCAAAAAAGCTTACCTTACCATCTCTTAGCCTGGGTACAAAATGAAAACTTTTTTGTACCAAATACATCAATGTACTAATATTCTTTGTTAAAACTATGAATTAAATTAAAGAGTGATTTTCTTGATGACCTGTAAGGGAGGCCTGAATTAATTTCACTCTTTTGCCAAGCTAACATGAGTTAAAAAGAAATAGTTTTATTTTTATCATTATGTCAAGTAGATTTCACTTGTTCCAGACTGGGAACCTGAAATCTTCAAAACTGAAACTGAAGAATGCAAATTCTCAGGATCCAGACCACTGTGCTCCTCTGTGTACTGTCTTTTGTGTGTTGCTTTAAACGGTTGAAATACTCCCAAACACCTTGAAAACAGCAGAGAAACCACGTAAACAATAAATTAATCCAACCACTGCAAGATTCTTCTTCTTTACTTCCTGAGAAATCCTGCCCAAATCTTTCAAACAATAAAAAGGAACTATGAAGGTGGAAGGTTGAGACAAAATAAATCCCAAATGGTAGATTTCTGTGTTTAGTATATCTTTTGTCAGTTAAGCCTACAGCTATTTACTTGAGTAAAAGGAAGCAAAGTTACAATGCTTATCTTCCTATCTTCTCATAAGTGTTCTTCAGGAAGATATTCTAAGCAAAATCATTCACAGCTAACTGCAGATGAAAGGACAATATAAATAGAACATAGTGACAGTGCTTCTGCTCTGTAAGATTCCACCTATTCTAATCTGTTTTCACTTAGTATCCACCTGGCCTATTGTCTTGAGTTCTTTTATGGGTTTTTTTACCATATTTAATGTCATCCTGAAAAAAAAAGAAAGAAATCTTTGGTATTACAGTGAGGATCATGGAAAAAAAGGAAAAATGCATTTTCAGTGTGCAGATCAACACTGACTAAAACCACTGCTATCTTGTATAAACAAACCAACCAAAAAAAAAAAGTTTAAGATCTGTATAAGTCCTGAACAGATATTTTTGTCTGCATCAGGTGTAACATATTATTTTTTTCTTTAACATTCTTGGTAAGAAAGCCTTCAATAAAGCAGGCCTCTCCACCTCTAAAGCTGAAGTTAAATAAATAAAAAGCTTTTTAATGGTAGCTCTTAATGCATATTGACATAGTAGGTAATGGCTGATTCAACATTTAGAAGCTAATGAAAATCAGAGTACGGATGATGCATGATCTGGAAAATAAACCTTTGACTTTCTACCGTAAAACTTTGTATCATGAAGTCTTGAGAAGTTCTTGTATGTCAATAAATTAGAAAAAAAAAAAGGATTAATGAGGTTGTTTTCACTTTAACACTTTGTCATTTCTTTTCATTCTCTGGTTAGATTGTAAGGCATCAAAGCACTTAATCAAAGCCCTAACTATAAGCATAGCAGTATTTCAAAGTAAACCAGTTTACCATTATGCTTTGTTAAACTAGAAATGGATTACCAGGTAGCATGAAGTAACATATCATAATCCTTCAGTCTACACCTGCACCTTTGCTGTAGTGGTGATAAACAGCTGTCCAACAAAATATTTGCACCAGCAAAAGTGCCCATTGGTGCTGTGAGGTCCCACCCTCAAGGTGAAAGGAGCACCCAAGGTTCATAGGTGTTTGTGGTCAAAGAGTGTGATGAAAGTTAGAGGGTCCACAAAAGCTTACGAAGTTTTATGAGTAAATTACACACTTCTCATGGAAATTGGTATAAACTGGTCCCTGATCTCCCAGCACAAGCACTCTGCAATGGGCTTTGGATAAATGGGTAGGGTGAAAGGGAAGAGAGAGATGTATTAAAGAGGAGGAGAGAGAAACAAAGGAAGAATGAGCGAGATCATCAGTTGTGGCTTCAGTGTGGATCCATCTGATGGGGTGTCCAGGGTCTTGGGGTGCATACATCCCTGGGCTTTGTGCGTGCAGCTTTTATAGATAAGTTTTCCCTGCACTGGAGATAAGTTGCTTGCTTTCTATGCAAATTAGTTATTAGCCACAGTATGTTCTTCTAGGCCTGTCTGGAAATGGATCTTGGGCAGTCTTGTTCCTCCCCTACAGTCCATGCCCATTTCTCAACCTCATTCCTGCGCTTCTACTGGACTGTGTTGTGCTTATCTCCAGGAGCCAGAAACAGAATGTTTGGCCCAGAAAAGTGTTACTCTACCTCCATATGTCTCCCTTCTCAAGCCACTTCATGTTCTTTCTCACATTGTGTTATTACCAGCAAAGCTTGGCTGGCTCCACAACCATCCAGCTATTTATGTTTGAGACGTACACGTTAACCATCTTATCTTCTAGGCTTCTACAGATGCCTACACTCATCTACAGATGACTACAGATAACTGACACTTGGATTCAGCCAAGGTCTTCCTTACACCCCTCAGTGGTTTCATGTAAGTGATCTCCACTGATATAACCATCAGGTTGACCCAACTCTCTGCATATTCCTTTTGGCCTGTCTACCCTGCAGTCAAATGTCTAATTGCAGGACATGCAAAAATATTAGGACTGGTGGTATAGGCCACCTGCCCCATGTAGTAATAGCCATGACCTTGTAAGCAGCAAAAAATGCCAAAAGAATTTCATGGTGGAATAAATACTGCAGGTCTAAGAGCACCACATTCTACGTGTATGATAAAATCAATTAGAGGTAGTTTTACATGTGTTTCAGTAGACATCCAAGCCACAGAACAGACATATCCTAAGTATATCCTATTGAAAAGGATTAGGGACCAAACTACTCCCTAGAAGGTGACAAATATGAACTGCAGTAATGAAAATCACAGCTTAAATAAAACCAAGCTGTTGTTGTGGACCCAACCCAGCATCCTTCCTCTACAAATGGCCTGTGCCAAAGTCAGTGGGAGAGCTTGCCTTTACAAATATGGAAAGACCATGTCAATTCCTTCCAGTAATAGTCATTAGTCTCTAAAAATATGTAAGAAGTAATAAAAAAGAAACAGTGTTTGCAAGCTAGTGTTACTTTTACTCCCAGTATAGAAAATTTCAGTTATGTATATTCCTTCAAATAATAAAATTCATAATTTTTTTCACTCTATAAAATATATAAATCAGTTGGTAAACTTTGATATTTTTTATTTATTATTGTTTCTAACCTGAAAAATCTACAAGTCCTTAGTTATAAAAGCCCCACAACATTCTCTCACATATTATTCCTGTACTGTGAATTCAGGCACAACAACTTTGTGTTATTTCAATAGACAGCAAGACAGATACATGTATGTGTCTGCCAGCATGTCTGGGTACAGGTCCTGCCAGGATTGTCACAGATGAAGATGGAAGTGTAACACATAAGGTAATCCCATTTCTCCAGGCCTTGAGTCTTCCCCTTATTTTCCACCCTTTAAAGAAGAATGATTTCTTCTCCCTCATGCTCATTAAAGGCACTCAGTTTTCTTTTGTTAATACATACCCAAAATCTACTGAGTACTTCAAATCTCTAAAGGTTTCCTAAAAGAGCAATTTTATTTAACTTTCCAATCCTTTCGCATTCTTGTCCATAAAATTGCTAGGTCTAAATCCTGTACTGTTTCAAGTCATTGCCAAAATTTGCAATGAGAACATCTACAGCTGGAGCTTCAAGCTATTTTTGTATTTGATAATTGTTTAATGGAAGACACTATTTAACAGACGTTGAGATATTCTGACAAACTGGTACATACTTTTGGTCACCACTTTTGTTATTCAAGTTGTCTTTCAAATTTTACTGCTGACTTTTCTAGACTGTAAGAAATGAATGTAAATGTCATAATTTCATGAAACAAAACCAGACGAAGGTACAAAATGACAATAAAATGATTTTTTTTAACCTATTATACATTTAGAAGATAGTTTCCATAAAATACCTTAAAAAAAGCAGAAAGCATAGAAAACATTTATAGCCAATTATATCTATTTATAGCCAAAGCACTTAATTTGGGAACTAGAAAACTGAGTGTCATAAGAACTCTGTATTCTCTGCTCTCTCCTTTTGTTGTCTGGACAAACAATCTAGGGGACTGAAACATCTCAGGATTAAATATATACTCTAGTAAGGTTTTGCTTAGCTCACATAGTTACCAGACTAAACTACCTCACTCTTAGTCCTTTATTTTCAGAGGAGCCAGTAAGTGTGGCTGTCATCACTCTTATGCTTTCACTTATGCTATTTTCCAGATTTACAGTTTAAGCTCTTATTGTCTCAGAAGTTTTAATAAAGTATTTGGCTTGCTATATTCCGTACTATAAATGTTTTGATATAGTATTTGGCTTAAAACAATAATGGCATTTTTAGTGCTATTATTGAACATAGTGAGAACAGAGAGGTTAATGTAAAGAATATTACATAAAGTAAAACAGAATATGAAGGAAAATAAAGCTCTGCCATTGGTTGAGACCCCAAGAATGGAATTTTCCTTAAACATTTTATTGTGAATCTGTTCCTCAATTAGTTTCTGCTTTCAGTCAATCTTGAACTGTTACTGTAAGAATAAAAAAATGCCTTTGTACACAGACTATACATAATTCTTTGCCAGTGCAGAATTATGTAGTGTGTTTTCATGTAGTTTATTGTTTGCTTTGGCAGTTTTCCCCTTTCTGACAATTTTCCACTGCTTCTTGAATATTTCTTCTTTTTGACAACTAACCTAACTTAGTCCCAAATTCAAAAGATACTCCAGCTCTAAAACTAGAAGAGAAAATAAGACCTGGATTTCATTATATTTCATTAACTTGCTTCAAACATTTTAAGTATTAGTGGTAGTTAAACATGCTTGGGTCCATATCTTTGCTGCTGGACTAAATTAAAGATTATCTTTCCCCTATTTCCAACATCCCCTTTTTGACATTAATAAATATTTTTCAACTATATAAACTCAAATATCATTAATTAAATGTGATACACTGGTTCTTGTTGATCAAAGACAATTTTTTGCTTTAAAAAGTTGTGTTCAAAGATCTTTTGGAGATCTCCTTAAGATTGTGTGGCTTTAATTAAGATTAGTAGTGTTTTTTGCCTTTCTTTTTTTTTTTTATGAGGTAAAACCTGAAACTCTAAAAATGCAGATGATATATTCTCATATCAGTTTTACTTTCACGAAAGTCAGGAAGTTGATAATGATGGTTCTCACCACAACTGTACCTTGGCCTCAGACATATATTTCATAATGTTTTTGTTATCTTATTAAATTTCTATGCTCATACAAAGTAAAAACTGCATATCAAAGAGAATTTCCTGTAATTTCAGCTCAATATTTTCAATCATAATTTTGTGTTACCATTTGCCAGTAAGTTTCAAGGTATTGAATGTTCAAGAAGATATTTCAAATTCATGCTAAAATCTATACTCATTTCTTTTTCCAGATCCTTAGATTAGGGTGTCACGCATATCAATCTACTTCAGCACTATAAACTTCAGTATGGCTGAAAGAACATATAAAATCAGATAATCATCCCATATAAGTCCTTATTCTGAGACATGAAGAGATTAGGGCATATGGTTGACACATATGCTTGACTCATTTAGTCAGTGATACTGTTTTGTTAGTTGGTTGATTACTGATTATCAAGTATATGAAGGGAGATTCTGGACCACAATATTTATGTGCGTCATGAAACTCTAGAAAGAAATTCACAGCTTTTATATTATCTAATGAGTTGAAGAATGCTGTTTTGGAAAATCCATGGCCATGAAAAAGCTCATGGACTCATCCCTCTCCAGGCTATGTCATATGAGTTATCATCTTCTGGAAGTTCCTAACTGCTGAGGGACATGCTGACACAACCAGCATAAGCTTCAGGGAACTTTTGTGGGTAACGGGGTACTTGTTTTGCCTGGATATGAGGCTGAACACAGTTTAACGTGAACTTAAATTACACTATAGTTTGCCTCCATCTAGCACTGTATCAATCCTAATTTGGTAAGAAACTGTGGAGCTGTCTAATGTCTGTGATTAGGGATTTTCCAGCTTCTCTGCTGAAAGTGTCATAAGACAATATATGTGCAATCACCTTCAGGTGAAACTTTACAATTCTGATTTAAGCCTCAGGAATCTGATAAAAATAAGAAATCCTACTTGTCCAGTGTGTACGTAGGAATGCTTTCTGAGGAAGCCAAGGAGCAAACTCTAGGACATGAACAAAGTAACAGATAATTTCTATCAGGTTTGTAGCAACAGCCAACATTTTGCACACCATCACAATGACATAACATTAAAAAACCAAAAAGGTAAAGGAAATGTTAGCATGATGCAACACAATGCACTTTTCTTACTGTAGAAACATTAACTTCTGATCCCTCTCCAAAATTTCTATTTAATATTAAAACTTTTCATCTCTTTTTACGACAATTGTGCAAGATAAATTATCTTGTTCCAGTAGAAGATGTGTGACATCATTGCTGAGAGGATATGTAAGGGATTCTTCTAGTTACATTATGGGAGGAAAGTCAGATTTGTTAAAATAAAATAGGGCACATGATTCTGGCTGTGGGTGGGCTAATGGGTCACCATTTCAAGCTGTAAGGAGTTAGGAATACTTTGCTTTAAAGTGTTAGAGACTGCTGAATCCATTAGTTCAGTGAAGGTAAGGCTGCTGTGACTCCATGTTCCAAGGTTCAGCAAAACTGAGCACTGAGTGTTCTTGGATCTCAGTGGACTTCTCACCAGGGACAAAGGTCTAACCACTCCGCTTGAAGACCCTCAAGGAAGTAGTCTCTGGTGCCCCATTCACACTCATTTACTTGGGGGTCTCAGTCTGATGATGTTTTTCTGAATGCTGCTGGGCTTCTGTGTTTATAGTGATTAATTTTTTTTTAATCATGTAATCTAACATGCATTTTACAAGCGTTTTTATCCTCACATCACAGTTAACTGACGCCCTTCATGGTCAACAGCAGGATACAAATGCATATTTCTTCAGAGACATTTTGAAGGCTTGTTTTGTAGGGGTGTATGAATTGTTCCAAGCATGTATGACCATAGCCTTTATATCTAAAAATACATTGCTCTTGTCTGTTCTAATCATCTCATTCCTATGCTCCACTTACAAACAGCAGGGTTTACTTAATTCTCTTTACATATAGTCATGCTGAAATACCTTTATGTTAAAGAGATTTTTTTTCCTTAGACCTAACTTAAGAGATAAATGATGAGGATGATTCGCTCCATAATTTCTGATCTATCCTTTGATCAACCCCAATGTTCTAAGGAGCAAATCATTACTTTTTTGCTTGAGTAATGCATGTTTTGCCAATATATTAATCATCTGCCACTACAAGATCTTTTAGATTAATTTGACTGACAATGATGAATGGCATAGAAATAATATCTGGTCTCAAGAATATTATTTGATAGTCTGTTAGGATGCCAGATTGAACAGTGAACAAACTGAACATGCTCCTGATAGTCTGTTACTGAGAAAATATGTTTCAGCTTTAAAAACTATTCTGACTATTCTTACAAGCTGAAGGTTTCATGTCCTGCTGATTTTCTGCTGTATTGCTGTTACAGGATAGCATCTGTTTTTGACCTTTGAGATGATTAATTACATCTTGTTGGGACACTCATCTTAAATACCTTTGTTAGGAGATTCATATCCATTGAGAGATGCAGGGAGAGAGATTTCTTTTATATTGACCATAGTTTAGAAGTTTAGTATGAAAAACTGAACACAGAGTTAAGTTTTTTAATTCTTAGTTCATGCATTTTTCTTCCTTTTTTTTTTAATGATAATACTAATTTTGAATCTTGAGTTTTAGGGGGAAAAGAAAAGATAGGGGTTTGCCTCAATATTGCAGAAGGATTATCTGAATTGGTTTTTGAAAAATTTTGCTCTGGTCCAAGTGAAGATGGAATTTGCTGGCAAGGTAAATGGACTTCACAGAGTATTTACCCTAGAGTCATCTTTTCAATTGCAACTAAATCTTCAAATCACAACCCATACAGCCTGCGACAATAAGTTAACTTCCCACAGAAAAATGTCCTTCTTTCACCCCATGCAAAGAAGTTCTATAAAATGCTATGAAACCAGTATGACTAAAATACCTGGGAGAGTGCTTGATTTCACTTTGTGTAAGAATGAAAAATATAATTTATTCTTTAGAGGAGGAGACAGCTTTTAGTTTTTTTTCCCTTTCTCTGTGTTTTGTTTTGGGGTTTTTTTTTCTCCATATGGAAATTACTTTTTCCTGGGATGGAGACATTTCATGACAGCATATTGGTCTTAATAAACTCTGGACTGGAAAAAAAATAGATTAAGATGTGGCTGTCCCTCAATCCTGAAAGTAAGATCACTGTCCCGTGGTGTGGGTATGATGGTAGGGCCATCAGCCTATCCCTATCACCATCTCATTAGCTTTCTCTTTCTATTTCAGCATCCACTACACAGTTATTAAGCAGCAGACTTTCTAACATAGGCTATTCTGACGTGAACTACATCATTAATCTTTTCGTTTCACAGTAGTGTACAGAAAGACGGGATCACTATGTGTTACTTTAAATATTTTATGAAGAGCTTGTGTTTTAGTAAGTTACTTTATTTTTCATTGTGTAGTGTTCAGTCTAAGTATTACTGTATATCATACACGTTTAATTTAAAATGTGTGTGGTTTCAGTGCACTTTGTGCTAGGACATGAATTATAAACCAAGCAGCACTTTGTAAGCCTGAGAAACAGAAAACACCACAGACATCAGATGCTTTCTAGAGAGTATGTAGGAACTTCATTACACAAAGTCCTTTTGTACTTAAAACAATTAAAAAGAAGACATAATGCTTCTCATTTGTAATTGCATCTTGCTTCCAATAAAGTGGCCAAAGTGACAAAATCTAGTAAGTCCTGATAAAATGAGACTTTTCCTACTCAAGAGGATTCTGTATTGAAGTAAAGGCCATAGTATGCCCTAATAAAGACCTGCAACAGCAGCAGAGAAGAAGCTAAAAAAATAATAACACCTATAAATTGTTGGTCTAAAATAAGAGTTGCAACATATCAATAAATAATTTCTGAGTAGATGATTAAGAACAGAAAGAGAATAGAAATGTCCTCAGACCAAAAGAGGAATCAGAAAATTGTGTGATGTTGTGAGATGTGAAGGAATTCCTCAAGCAAAGAAATGTGTAAAACAAAAGAAAGAGAATAAACCAACTGCCAATGGAAAGGGCTTGGAAAGCTATAGATAATTTACAAGAGCAGGGCAATGTAGAAAAGAAAAGTAATTAAATGGAGAAATTAAACTATATCTATACACTGTGTAAAAGAAAAAGTTAATAGCCAAGCAAGAAATAAACTTGGAGAAAAGATTAATTAAGCAGATAAAATTTGAGTCCACATAATTTTCCAATATACTACTGTACATGGACAGATGTAGAATGAAGCTTCTGAGAAGGCCAAGATTAATTTTACCTGAGTGATGCAGAAATGCCCTTGTCTCCAATTGAAACTGGACATTGCCAAAATTCTTGAATCCAGTGATCAGAAATTTGGAAAAAGATCAATTATTGTGCAGGTGCCTTTTGTGGAACCTTTTCAGCTAGAAAAAATATTTACTGTTCTATTCTTGCTTATTTTTTTTAATATTTTTCCTGGAGAGTTGGCAAGAACAGCATTCCTAATTACCTTTGCTGGCCAAACTGTTGAAAGAGATGGTCTTGCCCAGACTTTGTCAGAGAGCTGCAGAGAGGTGTGTAGAAACAGAGAATAAATTAAAAATACTGTTAGTTGAATAGTTCCAGCAAAAGTTGTGAAAATTGAGTGAACAGCCAAAATTATGCAGGGTCTTCAAAAAAACCAGTTGGGATCCACACTATAGAGTGATTAGTTAGGATGTCTTCTCTGTGGAAAAGAAGAGAACTTTAGGGTTTTTACTTTAGGGGTTTTACTGTTTCTGTGTATTCTCTCCCCTTCTCAGTGATGACTATCTCAGAAATTATGCATAAAAAATACACATTTGAAGAAAAGTATTAACACTGCCTGTGGTGCTACTTTATAGCCAACATTTCCTCATGAAAGGAAGACAGCAAAGAACAAACTTGGGAAAAACACAGATATGAGAATTACTATTGCAGAGAAGAATTTTGGTTGAATGGGAAATTTAACTCAGGAACAAATTTTCAAAAGTGCATTTTTTTGTTTGTTTGTTTTAGAAGACTTATAAGCTTTTAGTACAGTGATTTTATCTATGAATGAGGTCTAAACTCGGATAAAGGTTAACAAATTTACTAAATCAATGTCTGTCACAAACTAGAGCTACTGACTTCACATGCTGTATACTCATTGCAAACATGAGGATATATATGCTAAAAATATTAAAGTGACTCACCTCATATTTGTGAAAGGATTTTCATTGTTCTTCATCAGCACTGTGTCTGAGCCCTGTGTCTCTAAAACTATAACATGGAACTGACTGATTACCTCTAAGGTCAGCAATTTATTGTGGTCTGTCATTGAGCCATTCCAAGGCTGATTCTCCCACTTCTGAAACGGCAGTATAAGATCAGTAAAATGGCCACCCATTTTAGTCTGATAGTACCTTCTTCCTCACTTCTCAGTGCTCAGAGATCCTGGTCAATTTTGATGTTATTTCCATGAGATTTATCTTACCCTCAAATATTTACTGAATTTTTTACAATATGCTTAGCATGGGGTTCTAGAAAAACTAAAAGACAACTTGTGCTTTCTACAGTCTGCTAAGTGTGAGGACAGGATAGCTCACCAGCAGAGCTAGAGCCAGCAGACAGGACAGCTTGTTGTGTGAAGCCCTGTCTGAAACAACACAGCAACTGCTTTCCACTTGTAGGGAGACCAGTCACTCCTTTCTAACTACAGTTTTCCAGACCTTCTACCAAACAGTATCAACCAATGTGAATCAGTAAATGTAAATAAATTCATAAGACATTAAGATAACAGTCATTTCAGCATTATATGTTTACTGAATATATGTCTATATTAAAATTAGATTATTAAAACAGTCTCTGACAATTAAGGAACTATGAAGGTTAAGTCTACTTGTGTAAAGATAAATAACCATCTTGTGGTGATATGCCCTTTGGCAGAAGCAAAATTAGCCATAAGATATAAAGACAGCATCATATTTTAAATGAAAAAGAATGTCTTCTATTTCCTAACTTTGAGAGTTCATGATTTACAGAGATTTTTGGATGTCTAGTAACAACTTTTCAAAAATGATACTGATTAAAATAACAACCCTATTACATTACCATTCTCTTAGCCACTAACAAGTTTGACCGGTAGATTCATTGTGTAGACATGTGGATCAGCACAGGTAACCACTCATTAAATGTCTGCAATCACAGGCTGTTATTTTATATGTGGGTGAGTTAATGAATAGATTTTGCCCGAGTTTCACTGCAAAAAATTGTGAAGCCAAATACAGGGTTCAAACTATGCTCCTCGTTCCCTCTCCAACCTTCTTATCTAAGCTTCAAGTAGCACCTTTCAAGTCCTTTTAATTTCACTTTACCCTTTCCCACTTTTAATTCTGACCAGAAAATCCCTTGCCTCTTTCTGTTTCAGTCAGATCTCCCCTGTAGGTTTGGTGGCTTTGTTCCTGAAGGTGTCTCTGGACCAAACACAAAGGTCATATTCCAATTTATTTCCTACCATTTTGAGTGCTTAAGCGAAGACTTTCCCAAAGAAAGTGAAGATAAGAATTTAACGTAGTCACATAGTGTTATTCTCAGACTTATTTTTGCTTGTTATGGGTTTTCTTTTTTTTCATTAATTTGATCATTTTGATCTGACTGAAACCTTCAGAGAAAAGATACAACCTATGGAAGACTTGTGGAAGTTCACTCTAAAATACTAGCTTTGTCAAACCTGGAAACAACTAAATGCAAGGTTTCATGATGGAAATTACTGGGTTCTGTTATTAACAAGAAGTGATATCCCACCCTTGAATATGAAAGTAGATGAACTATATTTATGCTTTGCAAGTACAGTTCCTGAAGTAGCTGTGAAACAAATTTGTTGTCAGGTCATCCAGCCCTCCTCTGCTTTCTTTGGTCTGAAATTGCTCTGACAGGTTTCCAACATCCATGTTTCCTTTCACCTCACTTCCCAAAACACACTAATCTTGCAACCAGAACTCTCTGGCCTCACATGAATTGAGATTTAGTGCTGTGAGATTTTGATGCCAAGGCCAGGAATGTGGTTTTCCACCAAGAATAACACACGGTATGGAGCAAGTTTCCTGTCTGGTCTCACTGTTCCTGCCATTTTGAACTAGCATAAAAAGACACTGCAGAAAGTTTCTGCTCTTGGGCTGTCATTTGTCCTGATGCCATTTTCCTTTTGACAGACTTCAATCTGAAAAACTTGTTCCATTCTGAATGGTTTATTACCAACTGAGGCTTACAGAAATAGTGTAAAGAGACTGTTTCCACAGAATCACAGAAAGGATAATGTTGGAAGGGACCACAGTAGGTCATTGGGTCCAACCTCCAAATGCACTTAAAAGTTTCCTTACACTGTAAGGAAAATACACTTGTGCTTCCAGTGTGCTCTTGACATACTTCAGAAGTGAATAAACAAGTTGTGAAACTTTAATTTGCTATGGTAAAAGCCAAAATTGTAATGTCTTCAAAAGTATTCAGAGAACAAATACATTCCTTTCACAAAAATTTTGTTTACACATGCCCAGCATATAACAGGGCAGGATTATCTGCTATGAAGCAGCCTGGGCTGAAAGTTTTACTTAGCTTCTATTTTACCTTTGGGTTGCTAGATCATTTTAGGGAAGAAATTGTCCATTTCTGTGTTTTAATTTCTCTTCAGGGTGACCCTGAAGAAGTTAGAGAATTAAACAAAATTTGACATTGTTGGGTGGTCAAGTTGTGAGATTCAAGTGCTGTAGATGGTATATCCCCTGTTCAGTGTCTCATTTACCACATAATAATATTTGTTAATGGAAATACCTTTAGCTGGCAACAGCCTTGTATTTTTATCTGTGTGAGCGAGCCAAGAAAAGTAGGTATTATTTATTGAATTTCTTTTATTAATATAGAAGTAATTTCAACAAAAAAAAATACTTATTATGATACTCCCTTACACTTGATTAATTTACAGTCATCTAGATAAACAGGGAAGAGGAAGAAGCAGTGCTATCTCTTTTCAAGAGGTAGAGAGTTAAGGGCTTAGACACACAGACAAGTTCCCACAGAGATAATAAGCTACTGAAGAGCAACCAACTTGTTTTAACTGTCCTTTTGTATTCTCTTTGTTTGTGGCAAACGTGAACTAATTCAAATAATCCTCATCCTCTTTCATCACATATTTTCTTGAGGACCAAAGAAATGTAAATCAGTTCACACTTGTCACAGGCTAAGAGATTCAAGATAAACGTTGTTGCAGATCAGCTATATTGGGCAACTCATTATGGCACTGTGACTTTCCACATATCTGTGACTTGATACCTAGATTGACTTTCTATGTCAAACACTAAATCTACACTTTTTGAGCCTTACTGCCATGTCTAATCTAAAGACAAAAATCAATACTGCTTTTATAGTTTTTCAGTGCCAGCCATGAGAACAAGAGTAACTCAGGAAAGACTCGCCCTAAGGTATAGTTGGCCTGGCAAAGTGAAAAAAAGAAATCACATATACTGAACAAACTAGATTTCCAACCATCATTGATAGATTCAAGAAGCTTGCATATTTTGATAAGCAACTAACATTTGGAATATTTTTTCAGTGACAATAAAATTGAAACTTTTGGAGGTTAGCCAGTTCTCCATCACTATTCTTTATTAACATGGTGTTATTCCAAAAAACAATCCTTTAGTTGATGAGGTTATGATTATATGTAATAATGAATCTTGAGACAAGAGAAGAATTCTAGCAATGCATATGCAGCAGTCTCTAAGTTTTAATATGGTCACTGTGATTTTTAAATCATGAGTCCCACATTTCTTTTTTGATTTGTGGGGAATAAAGGTTTTTGTGTTGTGGTTGGTTTTGTTGGGATTCTAAGTTTTTCCTATAAAATATCAGAATGGAGCTTGACACTGGGAAGAGAAATAAATCATTAGTGCCCAGTCAGAGCACCAGCATAATCAGTTACAGTTTTTCTTCTTCCAAAAGGCTGCGAATTATTTTGGCTAAGGACAAAAAGGCCATCAGCTGCTAAGTTCTGTAGCATTTTGATGATAGTGCTGGAATGCTTTGGGTTGGAAGGGACCCTAAAGATCACCTAGTTACAGCCCCACTAGCAGATCAACCTTCTTCTAGACCAGGTTGCTCAAAGCCCCATCCAACTTGGCCTTGGACCCTTCCAGCCATGGGGCATCCACCACTTCTCTAGGAAGTATCTACATAGATTTTGTGCTTCAGGAAAATTCAGGAAAAAAAAAAAAGTGGTTTGGTTTTGTTTGGTTTTTTGTTTGTTTTTTTTTTAAATAAAAACCTTTGAGGAAAGCAAGTTCATAATTTTTATTTCCTTACAAGTGTCCCAGCATCATTCAATGACAATCTTGCAGTAGGGTGCTTCTGATTGCTTAAAAGTACAGGAATGGTAAAATCCATAAGGTACAAGACTCCTCGACAAATCTGTGGTTCATATTCTGCTGAAGCAAAATCTGGAATTATATGTAACAGCAGTAACAGTTCCTCCTGAGGAATAAAGAGTCGACACAGACAGATCACTGACTACAGAAGGTTTATTGTGAAGTCTATTCACCACATTATCTAATTTAAGCTAAACTCGGTGCCTGGATATAACTCCATTTAACTGTCTTTGAAAAGAAAAAAAAACTGTCTGGAAGATTTGCATTTGTTAATGTGTAAGTGAGAATGTCTTCTTTGGGGTGGATATAATGATTTATTTCAGAACTTGATTGGTTGTGCTTCTGAATATTCCTGACTTACTTAAGCCCTTTCCTCTCTTTCCCAGTCTCTACCCTCCAAATCACAGTCTTTCATGCATGTTAGTCTTTATGACAGGTGAGGTGTACATCATATTGTTCTTGGTCATATATTTTCTTCTTTCAAGATTAGGAGAGATGGAATCACTTGCAGGCAAAGACAGAAAGCATCAGAGACTTCAGGGAGTGACAGGCAAAAGCTTTTAAATGTGAAACTGGGGAAATGCATCTCAGATATGGTGAAGGTGCTGTGAAAACAAGGACTGATCAGCCAAGGTTTAGATTAAACAAATGAGAAACTCCGTAGGGATTAGAGGGTGTGCAAAGTTTCAAAGATCATTGAGTTAATTTTAACATCATATGAAAGCAAAGTTCTACTTCCAAGGGTGCATGGGTAAAGGGAAAGTTACTGTAAAAATATTTCAATTTTTTTGCGTATTCCTTGGATAAAAAGCATTCTAAAATATTCCTCTGTATAAAAATAACTAATAAATTCTAGTTTTCTTGTTTATAAAAATATAACTGTTATTGATTCTAAAACTCCATGGTCTTCTTCAGGGAGATCATTATAAGGAAGAGGTCTCTGTTTCAAGTAAGAGTCAACTTGGTTTCCCATCAATACTTTTCCAAGAAAAATTGTCTGAAGTCTGTGCGCTCTTTTCTTTTTCTCTGTCTTTCTTTCTGTGTTTATGTCTGTGTGCATACATGTACATATTTGTCAAGCGCAACTATATGTTTGTATGTGTGTATATAAATATATGTAAATATATATGAAGAGAGAGAGAGAGAGATATTCTTCTCTAATTCTATTACTTCAATAAAAAGAAAGCTCCTTAAGGAGATCTCATTTTATTTAATTTTTATTTGCAAAACATTATTGAAAAATACATTTCATTTGTAAAGACATAGCATACTGATTTGGCAAGAGAAAAGCTATCTAATTGATCCCATTTTCTATTAATAGAATTTCTGTCCCACCATTTTACTCCTGTTTCTGGAAGTTAAAATTGCACATGTGGAGTAGGTAGACCCGTGTTTTGGCAAATGAGTTCTGTTAGCATAGTCATTACGTTTAAATTTATGTGAGCAGACCAGGAACAGTCTACTAGCCCCAGTGGATTCCTTCAGCTTAGATTCACAATTTGTGTAACTTATGATAACAGTCTAATTAGTGCTTTGGACGTACAGTTTTCCACTTGGCAGATAGACTACAATAGCTCTTTCAGAAATTCTACTCATTATGTCTTATTAGTATCAGGCAAGACAATATAAATCTCATTTCACAAGAGATTTATAAGAACTCCTACTGAGAAATGGTCTTTTTTCAAACTACCCTTATTTTCTTTTTCTGTGTGTCAGCTGGGTATTTCTGGAATATAGTCTTTAATATTAAGTGAAGTACATAACAGTATCTGAAAATGTCAATGTCTGAGAAAGTAGATAGAACTTCTTCAAGCTAAAACTACTTTGGGGAAAAATAATGTTAAAATTACTATAACACCAAATTACCGCATCAAGGTGAGTGTTTCAGTATATATTTCCTAATCAAACTCTAAGAAATTCTAAGTGGTTTAAATGTAAATAATTTTCATTCACAAATGAAGCTGAACATCTTAATTCTGGACAGGAATTTTGGTTTTAGGTTTGAAGAAGGTTTTTTGTTCAACACAAATATGTTTCTACTGTTTGTTTTTATAACTGGAAATTCACTAGCCCCCAAAGCTTTAGCCATCTGCTCTTTTTTTAGAGAAGTGGCTTTTGATTTTTTAATTGTCCTAGAATTGCTGTGTATTCATTTTGATTGGCTTTTGTGGGAATACAAGTCTAATTAAATGATGAGAAAGTATTAACATTATTAAGTTAGTTCTATCTTGAATAATGAAGAAATAAATTGGAAAATTATGTTAATTCTGATTCTGATCAAGTTTGAGTATGAATAGTTGTCTCATAAGTTCAAGTTTCCCAGCCTAGAGAATCAGTTGGCTCCTTCCAAACCGCAGCCAGAGGGCGACCCAGCATGGAGCTAATGTTCTGTGTTATGAATTTGAACCACGATTTGGCAGAAATTCCATAGCTAGACCTGGAGTGAAAGTAGCTGGATCTGGGACAAGCTGTACAAAGACTAATTTAAGTATAAGGTATGGCAATGGTTCTTTTATAGCAACTTTTTACGCTGTTCCTGGAGGTTTTGCTGCAGTAGTTGATCAAATTTGAACAGCATCAACTATGTTGTGTATGTTGCCATATCATTTGAATGGGGTTCATATGAATAAGAAGCAAGGAATGAGCCTCTGTGTTTCACACTGCATTGGCAGTAGAGCACAGATGATTTGTCAAGTCCAGTATTCATGGAGAATACTCCATATTTGGTGGAAATTATACAAGTGTCCAAGCTTCCTATGCAGGGACAAATCCTACAGGAAGTACTTGCTGTTTTGTTTTAGGAACAGACATGGTTACTGTTTCCTATTGCACTGTAAGAGATTATATAAATCTTGATTGTAGTTCACATTTTAATGTCAGCAAAACAATACATCTCTCTGTATGACAACAGAGAGACTCAGATGCTTTTGCTTACATCTGCATGGGCCAGTGACTCATGCTGTATTTTAGGAACAGGACAATTTTCAGTCCTTGATCAATGAATAATGATTAGCAAAGCCAAAAAAGAAAAAGAAAAAAAAAAGATGTGATTTCTTTCTCTGTTAAAGCAAGGTACAGCAGGCTTACTAGCAATGAAAAATAAATGCATTCAGCAAAATTTGGGATACATACAAACTTTATTTGCAATAAACCTTTTGAATCGTAAAGTACCTTGTATGGTTAAGTGCATGTACTTGTATGGTAAAGTACAAACCTTTGTATGGTAAAGTACATACAAGAAGACAGATTTCCCAGTTGCTCTGAACAAGGGATGAAAACAAAGTCTAAAGACAACAGTACTCATTTTACCTGAACACAGCTGACTTAAACCAAAGGTCTCACCTGCCTCACTTTGGATATCTTTTACCCTTGAGTTGTTTTTAGCTTCTTATTTGTTCAGTTTGGGTTTACTTACCTGTTGCATATATCTCAATAAGTTCAAATACATTGTTTTCTGTAACTCTTTTTAAAGGTATTGTCTTATGTTACGAAACCTATATTACATATTTCTGTCATGTGCTATGGAAAAGGTAATAAAGTAGAATGTCTAAGGCAAATAAATTAAAACTTCAGTATTAATTTAATTTTGGTGTTTTCATTTCCTATCTATATTTATTCTTGCAACCTGTGAATGAATCATTTTGACCCTAATATAGCTTTATGAGAGATATATAAAACATGATTTTAACATATTTATGCCTTCAGGCTTTATATGGGAGATTTTCTTCCTTTTAATTAAATGAAAAAAAAAAACAATCCAGAAGTTACCTATTTTGGGTTTTTTGTTTGTTTTTATTTGTTTGCTTGTTATGGTGGGTTTGGGTTTTTTGGGGAAGGGTTGGGGGGCTTTTTTGTTTTTTGGGTTTTTTTTGTTATTTTGTTTGTTTGCTTGTCTTGAAATGTTTTAGAACAAAGAAATCCAATGTAAATCCTATTCAATTTCCTCAGTGTCAAAATTTGACCTAGATATTTTGGAATATAGTCAGTGAAAACTGTTGCATACCTGGATTTCATTCAGAAAGTCACAAATTATAGAATCACAGAATGGCTTCTGTTGAAATGGTTGCTCAAAGTCCCATCCAACCTGGCCTTGAACACTTGCAGGTATGAGGCATCCACAATTTCTCTGGGCAACCTGTTCCTGTGCCTCACCACCCTCACAGTAAAAGAAAATAAGGCTTTGCTGAAAAAAATGGAAGGAGTCTGTTGAAGGTGTCTGAGACCTTGTTTTCACAGTACAATTTTTCTGTATAAAGCTAATACAGAAATACCTGACACACTGCCTACTTCTCGAGCTGGACTGTTCACATTGGGAGTTAATGTGGGATACATTGTGTTCCAGAAAAATCACATCCTACTTAACTGAATGTTAACTTCCCTTTTTAGACAAGACTTTGGTTTGAGATTTTCTTGTAAAAAGTGTTTTGAAAATGCAGTTCCTTCAGATATGCCTGTGAAAGGTAAATACAACCTGCTATACAATTAATAGTGGCTTGTTCTTGGCAATTCCTTTTAAAACAAACGAAATACTAACAAGACATTGGGTAATGATATCTTGTCTGCAGAGATTTCTATTTTTATATTTTGCTAAGTTTGGTTTTATTCTTGGCTTTGTAATTAAAAAGAAGGTGACTTTTAGAGTTCAGTTTTCATGGAATCAGCAGGCATTGCAGGCAGCTGGTAACACAAGGGAAATGTTCTTTTAACTTTCCTTTATAACTCTATATGACTTTGATCCCTGTACATCTCCAAAAATGCTACTAGATCTGTTTTATCATAAATCAAGGTTCCTCTGGCACACTGCGTGTTTGTAAAGAAGTTTATTTTCTGATAGATAAGGAAAGTACCTTATGTGTGTCTTGTAAGTGTCTGCATTGATTTTAGCCAGGTTTTGAAATATCAGCATGAAAACGTCCATGGGAAGTTGGAACACCTCCCCTGTGAAGAAAAGCTGAGAGAGTTGGGGACATTCAGTCAGTAGAAGATAAGGTTCCAGGAAGACCTTAGAGCACCTTCCAACACTCAAAGAGAGTTTAAAAGAACAACAGAGAGTGACAGGATGGGGGGGTCATGGTTCTAAACTGAAAGAGAGTAGATTTAGATTGGGAAGAAGAAAGAAACCCTTCCCTATGAGAGATGTGAGGCACTAGCTCAGGTTGCCCAGACAAGCTGTGGATGGCCCACACATTCCTGGAAATGTTCCTGTCCAAGTTGGACAGGGCTTTGAAAAACCTGCCTGTGGAGGGAAGCTGTGAGGGTGTGGAACTAGGTGATCTTTTAGGTTCCTTTCAACCCAAACCATACCAGGATTCTGTTTAAACGACTTTTCTGCAACATTTCCATGGATGTGTTGTACAAATTCAGTTTGCTGGAGCAGTCGCAAAGGAACCTTTAATGAATAGGCCAGCATCTTAGTATATGTTTTCTAGTCTGTGGTGTTAATTTAACAGCACAGCATTGCTAACCTTTTCTGCTTTCATTTCACCACTGAACAAGTCTTTACAGTAATGGTTCAGGACAGAAGGAGGCCATGTAGGCCACTGCAGTTGTTCCCAGTAACACATGGCTAATGTTTTCATTGCTTCAAAGTGCTTGTCTAACACTTTTTTCAATGATCACAGCTGTGGTTTCTGATGCCATCTCGGATGGCCCATTCTCCATGTTAATTACCCCTTTGCATTGCCATGGTGCCTGATCTTCTCATCTGACCTTGTGTCTGTCAACATTAAAAATTCTAAAGTTCTCTGTCACATTTCTTAATTGTCTCTTAAATGTTCACAGTGCACAGAGAAGCATGAAAAGAAGCTATACTCCTGCATGCCATATATTAAAACCTGATTCCCTGCACTTATACTAAAGATGAATGGTAAGGAGAATCCAGGTTTCAGATTCTCCACCTGCAGTTACTTGACAATGCCTAGTAAGAATTGCCTTCTATATTCCTTTGCTCAGGCAAGGAATTGTCCCCATCTTTTCCTTGGGTACAAGAAGTCAGAGTCATACTTCATTGCAGTCTGCAGCTTCCTCCTGAAGGGAAGCAGAGGTCAGGCTTCTCTCTGGTGACCAGTGATGGGACCTGAGGGAATGTCCTGAAATTGTGCCCTGGAACACTTTAGGCTGGGTATTAGAAAAAGGTTCTTTACCCAGAAGATGGCTGGGCACTGGAACAGGCTCCCCAGGGAAGTTGTCACAGTGCTAAGCTGACAGAGTTCAAGAAGAGTTTGGACAATGCTCTCAGGTACATCATGTGATTCTTGAATCTGTTCTGTGTCAGGAGTTGGACTCAATGATGGGTCCCTTTCAACTCAGGCTGTTCTATGACTCTATGATTCAATTACCTGCCCTCTGTGAAGCATCTGTTCTTGTTCCCATTGTGTTCCTCTAAATGCTATGGAGAGGCTGAGCTGGGGAATCATTGTTTCTCACACAGGCAAGACACCAGTGACTGTGTGTTCCGCTACATCTTGCCCCCTACATAAGGCCATAGCTCATAGGCTGGCTCCCAGTTGCTCTCAGCTTTGTCAAGGAGTTTACAACTCTTGTAGAAGCAGTGTCTCTGCAAGAGGCAGCAGATACAAGTCACAAATATTTATATCCTGGATAATATTTTCTGCATTCATTTCCTGTTCATTTGTCATAAACATTTAGTGTGTACTATTCACTAATATTAATAGCATAGCTATTATTAAAACGTCTGTTTTGTTTCTGTATATATTTTTAGAAGAAATACTTTGTGCTGTCCCCACATACACACTTTTCCAAAAATATTTCTTCAGACTCCTTGAATCCTTTCTCTCAAATTTTCAACATCTTTCTTTAGCTGTTCTGTTATGTTAAAATATAAATAATGTATAACTTACCCTTCTATTTCAGTAGTCTTCCACTATATTTTTCCTTATTTGCATCTCTAGACTTTTTGTCGTTCAGAAATGAACTTCAAACACTGTAGACTGTCTTTTGCTTTGGATATTTTATAAATATTTGGCACCAGGAAAGTTAAGAAAATTCAAGGATATATAAAATTCACTTAAATACAAATTTCTTGCTGTCCATGCAGATTCTTCTCCCCACTCAACCCTCTCTACTTCTAATTATGATCTGAAAAAGAACACCTCATGAGCAGAAAAAGAAATTCAGAACAGGTAGTACAGTACTATGTATCTCTTTCACAACTTTATTACCCTGCTGAGTTCCACAACTTTGTATTGTTTTTCCCTTGTTTACAATCTGAAAATCACAGAATTCTGTCATCTGAGACCTAATCACTGAATTGTAGTGGGAGGATTTTGCCAGTTGCTTTTTGCTGATTAATAGTTTCTGCATCTTGCAAAGGTTGTGTGGTTTGTGGATGCTGTGGAACAGTTTTCAGCTGATCTTTTGATCATGCAGTTTTTATAAATGTTCTCCTTTCAAGGCTGGATTGAGTTTGGCTTCTAACATATCTTGCCAGTGGCTTCAAAGGCCACAATGAGCATTATTAGATGGTATTTTGTTCTAAATGGCAGAGGCAAGCAAGCTCTGCCTCTGGGACTCTGCTCCAAGCCGGCTCACAGCCATGCAAAATCCAATAGGCTGAAAGGAAGGATTCACGAGCTCAAGCTGCACTCCCATGGTTCCCCTTTGACTGTGTGTATGATCTGGCCTCTCTATGCCTATTTCATGGTTTAACTCCAGCCAGCAGTCAAGCCCCACTCAGCCACTTGTTCACTTCCACACCAGCAGGATCAGGGAGTGAATCAGAAGGGTAAAAGCTGGAAAACTCATGGGTTTAACCAGTAAAGACAGGTTAATAGGGAAAGTAAAAGCCATGCACACAAGCAAAGAAAAACAAAGAATTAATTCCCTGCTTCCCAAAGGCAGTCATCCCCAGGACAGCAGGGCCCCACCAACCATCACTTTGGAAGACAAAAGCCATCACACCAAACCTCCCCTTCCTTCTTCTTCCTTATATACTGAGCATGATGTCAGATGGTATGGAATATGCTCTTGGTCAGTCTGGGTCACCTGTCCTAGCTGTGTCTGCTCCCAACCTCCCATGTACCCCCAGTGACCTTGCCAGTATGGCAATGTGAAAAGCAGAAAAGGCTTTGGCTCTGTGTGAGCGCTACTCAGCTCTAACAAAAACATCACTATATTATCAACCCTGCATTCAGCAAAAATTCGAAATGTAGCCCTCTATTAGCCACTGTGAAGAAAATTAACTCTACCCCAGCTAAAGCCGTTACACTCTGCTTACAAAAGACTGCATTAGTAGATTCTTTATGATTCTGTTCCTTGTCCTGCCTCCTTGCTCACGCCAGTAGCAAACCTGTGCTGTGATATGTCAACACTACTGATAGTTAACATGATGGTGATTCTCATTAAAAATGTGGAGGCCTCTAGCATCTCTCAGCAAGCCAGCTCTTAATAGTCACCTGTTTAACTTGTTCACACACCCCTTTCTTTGGACACTTGCCTCCAGTGAATTTGAACATCCCTGACAATACCTTCCAGGCAATGTCCAGACACTCTCTAGAAGTTTAATTGCACATGTATGTGCTGTTTCTTGACAAATAGCAAGTCTCTTAGTCAACTCTAACAAGCCAGTAAACTGTGGTTTCCCGACTTGAGGCTGCAAGTGTGTTCAGGGATGACTTTCCCTGCTCTGTATCACATTCAGATAACCACAGTGTTAGTAGCAGTTAATTTTGTGTCAGCTTTGAGGAATCTGATTTGTGTCTTTTCATAAGATCTATTACATCTCTTGCATTATATTCAATGTGGTTGTAGCTATTGATCTGTTTTCTAACTATGGTGAGGTGTTAAAAATTAGTTGCTCTCTACAACTCCACATACTGTACACTTTTACCAGTAGGTAAGCGTTAATAATTTCAGTGAATATGAAAACTTCTTCCACTCAGCAGTAGCTACGGATGGGAATTGCACTCTTCCTTCACAATTTTTTTACTAGTTAAATGGTTTGAGTTGGGTTTGACTTAGCCCAAAACCTCCATGATGGCCGTTTATTCCTGTTCACAGAGAAGCCATTTAGCACAGTAACTCGGCAGAGCACTTAGTGCGTATTCATGCTTCTTTAAAAAAAAAACAACAAAACCAACCTGTATAATTTGAACATGGTTCCCATTGTTGGTCTTTTATGCTGAGCCTGTTTCCACAGCATGCCTCTCAGTTCTTGCATAATGTAACTTTTCCCAACAACTTGTAAGCAGCTGAGGAGCCAGAGCTAAATAAAGCTCAGATAAAGATATGTGATGTAAATAGATGTGAACTGGCAATTTAATAGCGCCCTTGAATTTTCCATACTGTATAGTATTGTGAAAACCAAATCTGGAAGAAACCGTGCAGTGTTCATAAGTAACAAGTAAGTCTTGAATTTAAATTTGGTAGTTTATGTGGGTGAAAGTGGATGCCTGTGAGTGAGATGAAATTATTTGGTCTAATGGCAGCACAGTCTTTTATTTGGAGAATTTTAAGACTTGGATTTGTAACTGCTGAAATGCAAAGCAACATATGTTTCACCAATGGATTAATAAACTAAATTAAGGCTTAGCCAAACATCTATATAAAGTGCTAGAAATATTCATAGAGATATTCCCTGCTATAAATATTATTTGAATTATATACTGAAACCACTGGTGAAAAATTAAAATGAGACCTGTACAGATTTAAAATACTCTTAAAATATAACACCCTATAACTAGATGGTTTACAGACAAAATACTGGTCTGAATATAGGGGAAATTCTTTTGCCTGTGTTATACAGGTCAGGTGTGATGATCAAATGGTTCTTTTAGGACTTAAAAGCTATGAATCTAGTCCTTTTCTACAATGTTCACATAAAAGGTCAAATTTTCAAGACTGGAATATTTCACTGAAGGACCAGAAGCTTTCTGAGATGTCTTTAAAATAATGAAAGGGGTAAAAAAGACATAAAATAAGGACAAGAGAAGGAATACAAAATAAACTAACTAAGGAATTTATGTCTTCAACCTACAAATGGGAATAAGATGTTAAATATCAGAGCATGCCTTTTGCTTCCAGAAGTACTTATGTGTCAGTGCTTAAAAACAACTCCAGCACACAGCTCAAGCTAGTCTGTTTTGCAAGGAATGCTTCTGCATTATCTCTCACCAAACTAAAACCTGAATTTCTTTACTCAGAGGAAAAATATATTGTGACTTGAAGGTGTACATTTACCCTATGTAAATACAGAAGCATAATTAAGGAGTTACAGTGAGAAATACCAGGATCAAAATTGCTACTAACTACTTAATGACATTAACACATTTCTAGCGTTAACATCCACCCTCCCATACTGACCCAAGACTGAAATATATACTGAAGAGCATTTTCATTTTTGGAGTTCATGCTCTTAAATAATTCAGTAGGGATTTCAGTGGAAGTAAGGGTCACTCAATAAAAAGGGTACATGCTCTTGAGCCACCTTTTAGACTTTGTTTCTAACTGTGCCTTATTTTATAAAGACATTATACATTAAAAATTGCTTTCTACAATTTTGACTTCAAATACTTGTTTGGTGGCACTATGGAAAAAACCTCCACTTAAATGCAAACAGTGCAAGCCTATACCCTCTCAACAATCACTACATAATTTAAGTTTCTCTAAATATTTACATTTCTCATAGATGACTTATCAAATACAAACAGAAATCAACATTCCTTCTACATTTTGATGAGTTCAGCAACGTTGCAACATTGACTCCTTTATAATGAAGGATTTCTACACCGTAACAAAAAGGGATATATTAAAATACTACACATGGTCCTTATTAATTCCCTCCATCAATATGATATGTATTTTGTGCCCCATTAACCTCCACCATCAGGGAAGGGTTTAATACCTAATTTATACAACTGTTTTCTGACCAACTATCTGTGCTGGCAGATAAGGCAAAACTAGTAAGAGATTATATTTGTAAGAAAAAATGCTGAGCTGGAGAGCACAGAGAGAGGTGTTTCATTTAGCTGACAGCCTTGCATATAACAGTACTTATCCAAAGACCCAAGAGCACTCAAATTTTGCAGACAATATGCTAGATCACTGTATCCATTATTGAAATTCAGCTATGGCTGAAGAAAAAATCCAACACCCTTGTGAACCTATGTTTGATGACACAGAAAGTAGGAGAGTAACAAGGAATATTCACATCAGTGTAAGAATATAGATATAGGAGCAATTAGTCAAGTGAAATTTAGTCAAGATCCAAAAATTATGGCTCTGTGTCACGCGAATCTAGCTTTATTACACTTACATCTTACTCAAAGGATAATGTGTCTCAGAGTTGCTGTCATAATATAATATTGTACTTCTATTTAGTGCAATATATTTTGTGTCCTTGCATGTAACTATTATTAATGGTAACTAATTACTGCAGATAAATTCCCTGATATGAGTGGGTCAGAGTTTTACATGCAGTGCAATGATTTGTCAAGGTTTTTTTAAAGGTTAATAGTTTCATTCCTAAATCAAAAAAGAAATAGGATTTTTATGAACTCCTTATTCTCATTAAGCAGTCTGAAACAACGCTGTCAATTTCTTTGTTTTCCAGGGTACCTGAGCTAAATCGATTTGGGTTCATATTATACAAAGTTTCACAAAGAAGATGAAGAATGGAACTCTTATTCTGTTTAAATAGAATTCTTATTTTAGAACTAGCTGTGATAGCATCATAAAATTTCTTGCTGGGTCCCTTTATGTAAAAACACAAAGCACATTTTATACAACTTCTCTTCCTTATCCCACCTCCCCCTCCCCACCTCTCCCCCACCCTCCACACACCCGTATTTAGGAAAGGGAAATTCTTGACAGCAAGCCCTCAGTGGCAATGACCATCTGGCTTTGTGTTCACTGGTAGGTGCTAATTGGCAGTGGTGAAAAGTAGTGGTAATAAACACCCAGACCAGTGTAGCCAGCCCTGTTTGACTGAAAAGAAAATTCTTTGAACTCCACTGAATTTTCAACAAATAGACCCTTTTTAGGTTACAAATGCTAGGATTTTTACCAGTGTTAGGAACACAGTAGTTGTGTCTTTAGGGATATTAAAAAAACATACTGGCCTGCCTCTGTGATTGGCTTTATAGGAAATGAATAAGAATTTAAGTCCTGGTACACTTTCAGCCGTTAACAGAGCTTTTCTTTTCATAATTGCTGCCCCAAAGGAACAGTTCTGGTGCTTGTAGCCTACAAGAAGAATAACGTTTTAGAGAACAGAGGCTTTGGTGTGCTCTATACCTTTATATGATGGCCTCATTCCATGGGAAGTTTCTCAAATATCAAGGTTTAAGAATAAGACAGGAAAGTGAAAATCACAATGTTACTCTGTACATGTGTTTTGTGTATGAATTGCACAATCTGGCAGTCATACTCAGTATATGGGCTCAATAGCACATTTCTTTCTCCAGATTTGAAATTAGTACCCCTGGATCCAACCAGCTAACTCAGGGAGCAACTTGCAGAATAACATCCATTGGAAATGGTTCGGACTTAGAAATACAATTTTTGTTTTCTCAAAATATATTAAGATATAAGCTAGTTTGAAAGAAAGGTTCTAATTTGCAAGTGGGCACAGTTTAATTATAATTTATTTGAATTTTAATATAATTTAGTTCCATTTCTGCAACTTCTTCACTGGCTTTATTCAAGAAGTCGCAAGTATCTTAGAATATTATTTTTATTTTGCCTAACTTGTAAGCTAATCTAAGCCTTTGTAGGCATGAGTTGTACAAAATAAATTTTTAAAAATCTTCCAAATTTCCAATTCTCTTCTGTAAGAGTAATAGATTGTAGTGAAAATTCGTAGCATGATCTTTTGCAAACATTAAACAACAGAATTATATTTATGTTATTATGTTTCTTTATATTTTATTTATTTATAGAATATTTATTATGCAAAATACTAAAGCAAAGAAAATATTTTAGGGCTTAACAAAAAAAGAATTAATGACTCATTTTGAGTGCTGATTGTGTGTGATTTTTAAGTTATCCGTGTTGAATTTATCAGTATTCAGCAGACACCCCAGAATTTCTAATTGGAAGTCTAACTTTTACATGGAAAAACAGAAGTGAGACAAGATTTATCTCTGGTTTCTGTTTGCAGCAACACTACTACTCCTCTGTCTTACTAAATCACTTTCTACTTTATCTTTCTCCATGTAAGTTCAAGCCATAAGTTGATAGATGTAAATTTGAAATTTGTGACCTCTTCCTTCTTTTAGTTCTTTTGCAAATTTCAGTCATTACAGGGATAGTATTTCACTAACTAACTGTAGAACACGGAGCATGAGAAGGGCTACATCTTGTCTGGTAATTCCAGTTGCTACTGATCTCAAGAAAAGAGCCTATATCCTTCATTTCTTATGCCACTATGGATCTGATCCCTAGAATTCTCAGCTACATCTTGGTTCTAGAAGATTAGAGAAAGAAAATTAATTCCTAGCTTTATGTATTTGCAAAGTGACACTTGCTAGTAAAGTTGTCAGAATCTTATTATGTTTCTCCACTTGGAAGGTTTATAAAAGCTACTTCATCCATATTAAATTCTGAAGTGAAATAGATTTGTGTGGGAGAGAACTTAATCTCACTTTAACATCAGTACAGCACCCCAAAGAATCATAGTTCATGTCTAATTGAGCTTTTGCAGCACAGTCACAAAGAAGATACATGAGGAGATAAAAAAGATGCCAGAATTTTAAAAGAGAAAATATTTTATTCTGTTCTTCTTTACTCTTTCCCTCTTGCTTCTCTCTCCTACCCCTTCCACCCCATTCAGAGCAATAACACACCGCATTTTGCACATTCCCACAACAGATTAACAGACATATTTTCCAAGTGGCAACCTTGTTTGTCAATACTGAAAACCTTAAAATGATGTCTGGCCTTATTTTTGTAATAAAAATGATCATGGATTTTTAATACCCATTGAACTCTTCCTATGGAAAAGCCTCAGTTCTGGCAGTTGAGAAGAGCACTACAACACTGATTATTTGTATAGTTACCACTTTGGCTGCCCCTTGATAGCTGAGTGTATGGATTTGTCCAATTTATAATATGAAAATCAGCCACTTTTGCTCAGTCCATAACACCCTCTTGTTTTCTGTGGAATGGGCAAAAAAATGAGGATCCTTACCACCCAGTTTTTAGAAGCATACTTTAGATTACACTGTTATCCAAAATACTCCAGGACAATTTTTTCAGTACTAGTAGCTTAACCAAGAACAAGCAGAGTTAGGGGAGGAAGTTTAGTGTATTTTCTTTCCCTCATGCACAGATCAACACGAATATCTTGCAATAAAGACAAAATACATATTATGCTCTAACAAAATATGGTATAATGCTTTGCAGTGAATTCATGGAAACAATGTGCTCAGACTGTCTCTTTCAAAAGTTCTGCTTTCAGTCACAGTACAATAATTTCTCTCGACCTCCTCATCTATTCCCAGTCCCCTGCAGAAGAAATGTGATAATTTCTGAAGCTGTCAAAGGGAAACTATTGATGTACATTGGAGGTAGAAAAAGTTTTGCAAGTCCACTTATTCCAGTGTAGAAAAGCTGGTGTTGTATGTTTTGCCCAAAAGGCCTTGCCTTGAATATCTGAAATGACTTCCTGTGTTTCTCCAAAATATAAGAAAAATCACTTGTTTTTTCTCCCCATGTCTTCTCTCAGCTTTGAATGAATGAATGTGTGGAATCAATCCAATTGTTAGGGAAAGATTGAAGAAGAAGTCCAATCAGATAGCTTTTAAGGTGGGCACAATTGGGGATTAACATTGATAAGCAGGAATCAGTGCCCAAAAACAGGAAGAGAGTCCAGATTAAGTCAGAACAAAGAGCACTTTTTTTTTTTTTTGTCTGATGCAATGCAACATTTCCTTCCCAGATCTGGAGTTTAGTTTTTTTTTTTCCCCAAAATAGTTATGCAAAGAATAAATGAACAGGCCTTATTATAAAATATTTATGGATCCTGGCTCTCTACTTTCTTCCATTACCCCTTTTTTGTTTTCCATTGAAAGATTATACTGGGACACAGTTTATATCTTCATGCACCAAGACCTTTTGCCAGTTACTGGCTAGTTTTATTAGTGAAGAACAGCTTGAATTAACCCAGTCAGTAAATCAGTCTTAATGTTAACCTGGAACTACTGGAACAAACTTTCAGTTTCTTAAACACAGACCAAAACATTTTCAGTTGTCTAATAGCACAAGTAACCTTGACTGTGATTATCACATTCATATGCCAACACTTTACTGACTTCTTTGGCTCTAGTTTGTGAGCTCATGGTGGCATACAGAGATTTTACTTAATGCTTTTAGTAAAGAACTTAAATGGGACAAAACCAAGACATCTAAATAAAAGAAGAAGGTGGCTATGTGGCCCTCCTTGGAGCGTTGCTGTAATACTTTCCTCTTGAAACCTTTTATCATGTCAAAAGTAATCTGACTGATGCTGAACAGGATGTTGGGGAGCCTTCCACAGAGTGGTTGTTCACTAGTTTGATGGGACTTAGAGCAAATTGCAAGTGTAACAAAAGATTTTTATTCCTAGATTTTGAGGGAGCTTTTAGGAAAAAATAAATAGTAGTACAGTTACTTGAGAAAGGAAATAAGAAAAATCTGAAATACCCGTGCATGTACAAGTGGAAAAAATCTGCTGTCTTTCAACTGCCACAACACTGGTAACTTTGTGATTGATATTCCGTATTCACAGTCCTAAAAATAAATCAATGCACATTTTGAATGCTGTCTGTTTGGATAGATATCCTTGTACATTTTTTATTTTTAAGTCCTGATACTGAATCTTGTTTCTGATTTTACAATTATAATACAATTCAGAGCTTTAAAGTCATTAGTATTAACATCAGTAAAAGCAGTTAAGGTCCATATTCTGAATAAAATACAAATTTTTAAAAAAACAAACATTGTCTGGAGTAGAGATGTGCCTTGAGTATGTAACAACTTTTTTTTTCTATTTTCTATTGACTTAGAGTCTATTATTACATGTTGCTGGCAGCAACCTTAAAGCCAAAGAATGGCTTTGTATTCTACAATCCCTTTGGAGGTTAAGCTCCTCAGAAGGATGGCTGACTGTTACATAAATCAGATTTTACATAAGTCAATCTTAATAAAAGAACCATTATAACTGTGTTCTCTTTGAGGGTATACTATCCATTAGGAAAGAAACAGCTTTGTCCAGCCACATGCAAGGAAGTGCCAGCCTTTCCTCAGTGCCTCCACAACTGTTTCTAGGGGATCTAATAGTTATAATGCATGATACTTGCCAAGTCCACCCAAGTGTCCTGAAAAGTAGCTATAGCAACGAAAAATTATGTCAGATAAGCCAAAGTCAACTGTCATTGCAAATATCAGGAAGGTTGCACTGCATAATGGTCACTGTTAGACACAACAGAGACTTAGCTGAAATTCTCTGTGGTGATTAAGGAAAAATAAATTAAATACTTATCTATACTTCATGG
Organism: Sclerurus mexicanus; assembly: GCA_013396755.1. Lineage (NCBI taxonomy): Eukaryota > Metazoa > Chordata > Aves > Passeriformes > Furnariidae > Sclerurus > Sclerurus mexicanus. The sequence continues at coordinate 3,140,847 of VWZF01005535.1, read as the reverse complement.
GCATCATCAAAAGGATGGAACATCCTGGAAAATACCCAAAGAATTGAAGGCCTGATGTCAACTTCTGTACAAAACTCTGCCTCCAGCTTGGTACGTATGGACATGTTCCTAGAAGTGGACAAACTTAAGCTGTATCAGGCCTTGTTACAAGTCTCTGATGAAAATGTCATTCATAAATACCTTAAGTATATTATTAACTCATAGTCTGACCTCCTGCATAGTTCAGAGTATATCTAATTCAAGTGTAACTCAACATAAAAAATAATCTAGCTTTTCCTGTATGAAAAGTAATAAATCCATGTGACTAAAGCTTTCAAAACACACTTAGTTTTATTTTGAGGATTTAGAACTGGGGAATCCAACATGTCCTTCTATATTGTAACATGACTCTGTTAAGAAAGAATAAAAACCTTTTGTTCATTTCTTTTTTTTTTTTTTCTGTCAAATTTTCTGTCATGGATTCTTATTGTGCCTCTCACAATAAGATCAAAGTATACTTGATATTTTTATTCTCATTTTGTAAAGGATTAATAATAGAAATGGAAAGCCTATTAATAAACAGCCATAATTTATATTACTCTTTTTGTCCTGTTTTCACTCATGGTCCGTGATAATATTAGAGAAACGCACAACCCTTACTGACAGCTTTGGTAGTATCAGAGCAAACACTGGGACTCTCCTTGCATGAGTAGCACTTGATTCAACTTTCATAGTGCAGGTTGAAGATCTGAAGAATCATGTAGTCAATGAGACACTTTCCAGGATCTGTGTTTTCTAACATAAGATGTGTGCAATCTATGAATACCGTTCCAGGCTCTCCTTATTTGGATTTTGTTAAAAACAGATGAATGTCTTTAAGTATAACAAGTATCACCTGTATCTGGGAATAGTCTCAGAGATCTTAGTGGGAATTATGAACTAAGGATCTAATTTAGGTCAGGGTGAGGTAACACAGCTTATTTGGCCAGATTTAGCAGGCAACATATTTTTTGACTGTTTTTTTTTTTCAGAAAGTTAAAAAATTTCTCTTTGCCTTCACCCAAAGATTGCAGTCTTTTCTAAGACTGATCAACAGACTAAAATTGCCTAGGAATGTGAACTCACAGCCAAGTAAAATCATTACTATAACCAAAATAAATAAAATAAACACAAAGATCTTTCTTATCAGCAATCAGCTCATCTTTTATCTTCTAATGTCTGAAATATTTCTTTCCTGATCTTGACAGAAAAAGGAATTATCAGTGCATTTGAGGTATTCAATAATGCACTATAAAGCAAAAGCATTTTTTATCTTTTGGATATAATTAACATAGGCAGGAGTACCAGTTTCTGACTAATGTTTTTCTGATTCTTATAAGAATATAAGTGCTATTTTTTTTCTATTGTTATAATTATTCTGGCTTGTAATTCTCATCAAACGAGGCACCAGAGATATTATTCTGTGAAAAGTTACTCCATGTTTCCCACTAGTTTTCTTGCATTTTTCTCTGAATTATCTGGTTCCCATCACTGCAGAGGAAAAAATCCTCAGCTTGACAAGTGTGATTCACCATAATAGTTGCTGTATTTTAGGAAGCATATTAGTCATTTAAAAAAAAAAAGGTCTTGTGCAGCCATGCTCTTGCATCTCTACAAACTACATTATTCCTATATAAGTCTAGGATGCTATCCAATCATTATATCAGAAAATTTCTGGAAGTAGACGGACCAGAATGATGTCACTGTATCCTTAAGGGGCACCAATGGGTTTCTGTCTTTATTTAACTCTTTCCTTACAAGTTCACTTCATACTTCTGTACCTGAAACAAATGATTAGGCTGTCCTGAAGACCCAAGTAATCCAGTCATACTCTGAGCATATTTTACTTCTCTACAAGTAATTAAAAGCTGAATTTTTATGTTCAAAAAGTCTAACAGGTATCATTATGGAGTATACAGGTCCTATTACCAGTTCCATTCACTACACTAGTCCTTATGTTCACTCCACAAGAACTTTTCCTATTTTCTGAGCAACAACCTGTAACATCTATGAACACAAGTTAGATCATTAAGTTAAGCTGTTGCTTCTAAGTCAGGAAGTGCTTACATGCTAAGGTAGGAAGAAATGTCTTGGCAAATCAAGACTCCACTGCCTCAAAATGCCTAGTAGTTTCCAGCTGCAAATCATTCCTCCTCCTGCTTCTCTCTCCCCTCTTTAGTAACTCTGCAAAGTTCCAAGGAGGCTGGTTGAGAAAGTGGGGAGGGAATCTACATTACAGAAGAAATGAACTCTCTATTGGCAAGACCTGTGTGACACCACCCTGCTTTTGTGGTGCTGATTAAAATGTCAGCCTAGGCAGAGAGAGGAAAGGCAGTAAGGCATTGCTGTTAGTATTTTATACAGCATAAAAAGCAAAGAAACAATCAAAGTAATATTAACTGACACTAATGAAGCAGAACTGAGAAACAGAAAATGTTATGTCACTGGATAAATAGCACAGTGTCATTTGTGTATTGAAAAAAGTAAATGTTCCATATAATTCTAAATGTATTTTTTAAAAATATTCCAATAGCCTAATAAAATATTGGGCTGCAATTTCATATAAATGTCAAGAGCTAACACACGTAGACCAAAAATCTGGAGTCCATCTGAGCTAAAAGTCATGGTCCACAAAGACAGAAATGAAACTAAGCATTCTGCTTTCAAGGGTCTTCAACGTGAAAGTTGAGAAATCTTGAACAGCCATATAGAAATCTTCTGCCTGTTTGGAAACTCAGTTTTTCAAATTTCTACGCATGGAAATGATCAGAAATAAAAGAAAGCAATATATTTTTTCCTGCAAGGAGCACTGGTCCATAACCAAGAAAAACCTATTTTTGAACTTTTGTCATAGTTTACTTTTCAGACTTTTCTTATTAACTTCATGCTTTATTCCAGGGTAGAAGGTATCTACTTTGGCATGGGATAAGGAAAAGGCATGTCCTGACCTATTTACTAAACCACATTTGCCACACAGCCAGCTGCCCACTACAGATTGTACAAGAAGGAGACAACTTTGCCAAGCTGCAACAGGCAGTGTGATACCACACTTTCTCCACAGCAAAGGAGCATTCAAAAGGCCTATAAAGTCAGCCACTAGGTCTAGGAGGCAGGTGACTGTCCTTAGAAAAGAATCCAGCACAAGGTAATTTGGAGAATTTAGTCACTGACTGGTGGGTTATACTCTTTATATAAATGATCTTCCCACGTTTCAGCTTCCTGTACAAAAAATCTTAGGAAAATTGTAAATATAATGTTAATTCAGGTATAGCTTTTTAAGTTTATTTCTTATTTTTCATTTTTAAATGGTCTATCTACGTAATCAGGAAAAAACATGTTTCACATATGCAGAGGAAAAGAATAGATTGTGAAAACATTTAATTTTTTTTAATTACATATTTCAAATACATTTGAAATGCGTGAAATTTCATCGTCAAGTCTGTTAAATTTGAATGGTTTACTGGGTAAAGGGTCTGTATTTTGTCTCCTCACTGGTTAAATGTTTTAAAGTTGCTATCTGTGTCTAATTTAAGTTGAATAAATATTTTAGAAAATTGGAATTTTTTGAATTAAATAATTAATCTCTGTTGATCATTAGTTTCTTGCCTATCTACCTCATGTCAAGCAGGATATTCCATGGAGATTGCAACTAGAAGATTCATGTAAAGCCTCACCACAAATGACTAAATGGGTAAAAATTCATGTGAGTGATGTTAAAACGTGTGCGGTATTAAAGAAGTTAATGAATCTACTCATCTGTCTTATCATTTCTCATGTGATAATTTTAGATTTGAATGTTCAACGACTAATGCAAAAGAATCAGCTTTCAACTAAATGGTCTTGAAGGAAAAAAATAGCAATATGAGGGAATCATTAAGAAAAAAATAAAACATATGGTGATATAATTTGTTTCAAATATAAGTAACTCTTAGTTAAAGAGTGAGAGTTTCCAATTTTGGAAAGTGAATTCTGTTACAAATCAAAAGCAATCTCAGCAATAAAAAAAGTTGTATTATTTTGATTCTAGTACTTACTTGCTTCAATTTTTTTACTCTGTATTTATCAGAAATTGTTTTGGTTTTCTATAGAAATGAATTTTTCAAAAAGCCATACAAGTTCTGTGCTGTGTTAAATGGTCTCTTTCAACCTAAATGATTCTATAATTACACGGTTTATTTTTGCAATTAATATTTTTATATATCTGCATAATTTTAAATCTTGTAGCATCCCTGTGCTAAGGGTCAAAATTTAATACCAAAATGAATGTCACAGTAAAATTTATCACATTTGTAAAGAAATACAAGTATGATGGAGTTGGGAGGTTGGGATCAATATCTTCCCTGGCTTATAACACACGCGGGACAAGAAGGAGTAGCACAATTTTATTTCAATACATTTGATATCTTGGGCATTCTGGATATAATTAAGTGTAAAATAAAATAAGAAAAAATAGCTTCTGTCAACTGATATACCAGCATTTGAGGTTGGGGTCTGTAGTACTAGTCCACACTCAGGTGTGTCATAAAAAATTGCTCTGGCAAACAGCTGAAAAACGAGAGGAAGGAAGGAGAGAAAAATTACCTTTTCAGGTCATTCAGGCTCGCACAGGAAGCCAGTGAAACAGAACCACATCACACAGCCTTGTTGGACTGTGCCATGATTTGTCACTCCATTCTAGTGACAAACTTCATCCATTTTGTACCATTATAAAATCAGGAATCGATGCAACAAAGAAAGTCTTTTAGATGAGTAGTACTGACAAATGTTCTTATGCAGAGATTCCTCATGCAACATCTTCTTTAAAAGGAAAAGCAACATTCCCTCTTCCTGAGTATGATGTCAGTTTTACCACTTTTAGCAAAAATAACGCATTGTAATTTTCTGGTTCACTTACAGTGCTACTGCACTTTTTATGCTTTTGTGCAGTGTGAGTGTGATCTCTATTTGATAATTAATAACATCTGCCTCCCTTACATGAAAAATGATGTTTCTGAAACTGAAGTTGTTTCATTTTCACAAGTTTTACATGAGAGTTTTAGGAAAAGTTTTAAAATACTTAGCTTTGTGCACTTTTCTAGAGGGCTTCAAGCATCTGGGAGAGCAGATTATCTTAGCTTTTGAACCTGAAATAACATGGTTTATTTAATATTTGACTTGCTTCTCTTGTGGCTGCTTAAGCAGGGAATATATGAATAAGAAGAATTAGTCTTACAGTGTGATGTGTAAAGTATTTTGAAATTTAGCATGTATACATTTTTATAAGATGATTGTCTATCCAAAAGGTGTTTATATTCGAGACATGATATGTTTATACTCCATAAATATTCAAAGAAATATCTTTGCTGTATACTTTTATCATGAAAAGTAATATCTCTGTTTTTAATTATGGGAAACCTCAGGCATGAAGAAATTAAATGACCCGAACAAACATCATAAAAGCAGAGCCAGGAATTGAATCTGTATCTTCTGATTGCTAATTATTTAGTTTTATTTGCCAAATTAATCCTTTAGGAGAAAAATTCTGTGTTGTTGTTTGGGATCTTTCATTTGACATTCCTGCAGTTGTTCTTTTAGTTTAGAAAGCAGCAAAAATCTGTGTGTTCATTTCAGCAACTGTGAAAGGAATCAGGTGGCTTGTTATTATTGAGTAAATTCTGTTTTTCTGGACTTTGAAACTAGTTTTTTGTGGGCAGCCAGTGAAATAACAAAATAGATGTCTGTGATCGATGGTGTTAAATGATGGCTGCTGATTGGAAAATGTGGGCTTGTAGTTAGGAACCGCATTTTCTGTTGAACAATAAAATATACATAGTCAGTATTTTAGAGAGACTGACTGCATTCTGGATAACCCCGAGACAATCAGGTAGATGTTATCACAGCTAAATTTAGCTGCTTATATAAGTATAGACATCTAAACTATGTTACAGAGCATAGACATCTAAATGTCCACCACAGCCAGTAAAGAGATATACCTAAAATATGGCCTGAGATGGGTTTCTGACACTTAACACTAGTAGCTGACAAATATTAAGGTGAAAAGAACTTCATATTTAGTGTTAATTCAAGACCTTTTTAAGCTTCATGACCACAGTTCCATTCTAAGGACTCCAGAGGGGAGAGGAAGCTACAAGAGAAAGAGATATCTTGTCACCAGGATGAACAAAGAGGTAAAAAAAAAAAAAAGGAACAGACAAATAGAGAGATCTAAGACGCACTTGGTTTTGTGTTATGTTTAAGAGGTAGTTATTTTAAAAAGACTTGCACCCCTGGAGAAAAAGACTGCTAAGCATTTTTATATATCCTCGAGGAATTTTGTAGGTGTTCTTCTGTTCCTTTACCTGTTTAAGAGTGCTTTATATCTCCTTGGCTGAAAGTTCTGATAGTTAAATAAGGTATGTTAAGCTTTTTTCTTCAGGTTAGAAAATTAGCTCATAGAACAGCATCAGTGTTTGTACAGTTTTCAGTGTTTTTGTAGTGACCACTGTAAATTTGAATACAGCTCCTGTTGCTGCCAGAGAAATTTTGGCAGAAGGAAACCTTCTATCAATATCTCATGATTTTCACACTAAAGATTCAAAATCACAAGCCTGTTTTCCAAAACAGAAACAAACTTTACAAATAAAACCCCTTTCCAATTTTTGCTTTTAAATTTGATGATTATTTAACTATAGAAATTATCCATATGATGAAACAGTGTAGAAATAATTATAGAAAGGGAAGAAATTGGTGAGGGAGGTCTGAGGGAGACTAAAATGCATGCCTAAAAGCAAGTGATGTATAATAAAAGGGAAATAATTATTAATTAGTCTGAACACATTACATTTTATTATTATTATGTTTTTATTATGCAAGAATTTAACCCAAAATATCCAGTGAGGCAACCCTCACATAACATTTTCCTATCTGGTGATAATAAAAATATTATCTTTAATAGAAGGAACTCAGACACCAAATGTTATGTGCTATTTATAAGGTGGAAAGAAGTGGGGAATTTCAACCTGAAAAAAGCCACATTTTCATTGCCACATTTTGGTCAATGCAGTATCACAAATGCTGCTAGGAGCCTTTACAGTCCACTAAAGAGCAGGAAATTTAAATGAGCTTTTTGCTACCAGGGAGTCAATTAAATTTGGATGGCTGTAAAAACCACACAGGACGAAGGGCAGCCTGAGTGAAGGAGGAGATCCAAATTAAAACCAATTCACAAAATTGTTACTGATTATTATTTTTTATTCTTCTTAAATGCTTTGGATTCTCTGTGTTCCAAGTAATACAGAATGAAATTAAAAATTTATGAAGAATACATTTTCAAAATTAACGCAGTCTACAGAATATAATTTCTGATTCAAATTTACATCTTGCCAAGAGTACCAAGAATTTCAGGGAATTTGTTCCAGGCCAAATCCAGTCCAGAACATCAGCAGCCACAAGAGGCTAATTTCTGGTTTTATTGACCAGTGGTCCACATTAAGTATTTAGGCTAAGTTCCATTTGTAGCTAGGTTTAATACCCTAAAATGGCGTGTGACATCTTGTCATGGCCTCAGCAAAAAAGGTACAAAGATAGATCTGATTGCACACAATCATGTGGTCCTTGTGAGCAAGATTGAGTGTGTGTTTTTTCCCTTGTCAATACTGAAATACACTTGAGCACCAGAATGTGCACTGTCTCTTAACATGTGCTATTCCTTCTAAAATTAAAGGCAGATATTTAGGCCCAAAAGCTGACAGTCAAAAAGACTCCTTTTTGAATTTATGGCTCCTCCCACTGCTGTGGCTGTGGAGGCAAAGCTGAAGTGGTCTAGAGACATGAACTGTCTGTGTCCATCCTTTCCATAACCACAGTCATTGAGACCTTAACACTGTGACAGACTCTGTGTTCTTAACTCCTTTGAAACCTTCCCTTGTAGTTTTACCTTCTCTGTTTTCACATCCTATCCTTAAAACACATTTGCCTGAAGTGACAATTCTCAATATCACTATGCATCTACCTTCATTTCTTTGTACTGGCTCCTCTTTGACACAAATTTTGCAAACAGTTTTCTGGCACCAGGGTGTTCTCTTTCCTTTCTTTGTCTAAAAGAATGGAGATCAGTTTCTGGTGAATTCTATATGTATTTCTTGTTTCTTTCAAACAGGACAGGACTCTTTCATAAATATTAATTTCCCACGAGAAAAACCCACAACAAAAAAACTCAAAACAAACCAAAAAAACCCAACCAACTCAGAAAGGTGATGCTGCTGAATAATTGCTCAGTGAAAAATATTTCTTTGATCATGGATTTGAGGGTCAAGGTTGTGGGTCTCCTACAGAAATTATAAATTATAATAACCATAAGATCTTGACACCATTAAAATTTTGAGCAAAATACTCAAAGAAATCTTTAAGACAAATTCCTGAGAATATCTGTGGAAAGAACTTCGAATTAAGTTTTTGCAAAAGTTAAGTGCCAGTGAAAGATGGGTGAGCATGCAATTTTATTTTTAGGGAGATAATTTAAAGATATTTTAAAAACAGGATATTAGCTGTGGAAAATTACTGGCCCTTGAACTGAAATAAATAAAATATGACCTCAAGTACCAAATAATTCCTCCCATCTTACAGCTATTCAAACACAGAAGTCAATTGGTCATTTGTTGGGTGTTCAGCCCACAGAGAAATAAGCTCCCAGCTATGGCTGATCAAGATTTATGTATTTATAAATATATAGTTTTAGTTGGCAGGCTTTCTTGATCAAGCACACCCCCTTTTTAGAAGAAAATGGCACATTTCCATAAAAGTGACAAGTAATAGTAATCTTTCTCAGACAGGCTTCCATTCTGCTGAGTGTTTTAGTCTGATGATCTGAACATGGGAACCAAGTGACAGATCTGGTGAGGTCCTGTGAATAGTGCCATGTGAATAATTGTACTTCAGTACTTTAAAAGTGAAAACGAGGTTTTGGTAGTTTAAAAGTGGAAGCTAAGTCTCAAGTTAAATAGAATGCAAAATTATTTTTCTCATTCATTAAAAAATTAAAAAAAAGTGGTTTTGCTCAATGAAAGATTATATTTATAGTGAACATCAGAGGAGAGGTCCAAGCAGACCTATGTCAGATAATCTTCTTGTTTGAGGTGGGCATGCAAAAATACTGGACCACAGATCAACATAATGCACTGCCATAAAAAAAGACAAAAAAAAAGACAAAAAATCCAAAAAGGAGTTTAGATTCATGAGTTCAAATCAAATTTTGACCTAATTTAAACTTGGATCTCTCACATCTGGCCATCTAATAACTGCTGTATTGGATTAAAATAGGTAAAATGCACTCTTGCTCTAATAGTTTTATAAGCCTAATCACTTCCTACCTATTTCCATGAAAAGTAGTTTTATCTGAAATCATTCAACTAATTCAATCTGAATTTGTCAGTATCCAGGAGACAGCGGTCATTCTGATTAGTTTTTATAACATTAACAATACCTGACATCTATGCTATATGAACTCCAGGAGCTTAATTTTGGATTAGTTGTAGTTTGATACTATGGACTGGTGCCCAGCAACAGCAGGGGCGTGTTGGGTGCAATCCTGGAATGTATCTTCCATTTTAGTTTCATCACAAAGGAATCCAGTTTGCACCTTCTCCCACTGCTGTGCAATGCAAACTGAGACGTGGTGTGTGAATCAGAAAAGTCACTCCAGAGACACAGTACAAAGATTTGGTCAGAAACTGGTGACTAGCTAGAGCTGTGTGGTGACAGAAGTGGCTAATGTAGCCTCCTCAATAATATTTGTTTCCATCAAAGTGAAATAACTGTAAGGCACTGATTAGAATTTGTTCTCACAGAATAGTATCTGACTGTACAAAGCTTGCACAGCATAAATAGAGATAGGCAATTGCCTAAAAGTGTGTCCTGCAAGAGTCAACAGACAATCCCCTTCATCTGCAGCTGGGATGGAAAGGTCTTTGAGACTGAACATTTTGTAACTATCTCTTCATGCACAGGCTGGGGGAGGAATACTGCTGCAGAAGTTTCTGGATCCTATGCTGACTTTAGCCTTATGAAGAGGAAGGACCTGATCCATCCACAATCCATGTAGAAGAAGCTCAGCTATCATGTCAGTCTGAAATACAAAGAAAGGTGTATAAGGGAGCTACCGGTGACAAGGGAGCTATTGGTGACAAGGGATTTATGAATCCTCTGCAGTGGGAGCACTGAGGGCAGGCATAGGCTGCAGCAGGGAAGGCAGAGCAGTCTGCAGGTTTGGGGAGGAGGGAACAGCTCCTGCCCCACAGATGAAAAGGGAGAAGAGAAAGGTCCCTGCCCTCACTCATGTACCTCTAAAATCTCTTGGAGTCCATATCAGCCTGTTTTCATCGCATCAACTCAGGATTAATAAATCTTTTTTTTGCACCTTGACTCTTTTTTGGACTCTTCCAGCCAGTTCTGTCCAACCCTGGCCCCATTTTTCTTGACCTCACATCTCTGGATTTGGTTCTGACCAACTAAAACTTCCATTTCCTACCACTCCAGAACTGTATTTTTTACTGTACAGATGCAAAAATAGGATCTTTATCTGAAATCAGTTTCACTGAAATTATCCATTTTGGGAAAAATCACAAAATGGGATAAACAGTTTTAAAACTGAGGAATATTTTGGTCTTTTCTAACACTGGGAACAAAACTTTTTGTTTTATTTCCTATTTTTCTGTTATTAAAAACATCCAGGGTTTTGAACCGAACCAGCAAATCATTGAACCATGTGCTTAACTTAAAGCACGTGAATGCTGGTGTTGAAATCAGTGGGACTGTTTGTAGTTAGAAGGATAAGTCTGAAGTGTGGCCGTGGATTACTGGAACAGAAGAAGTTTATTTCATTTATAGTGTTTTCAGTTTCCACAAAGAGCTAACTTGATGCAATCCCAAAAATTCTGTGTTGTGAATGTCATGCATAAAATAGGGTTGTTATTTTTTTTTTTTTCTGAATGAATGAATGAATAAATGAATGGATGTTTTTAGCATATTCACATTTCTCATAAATCTGATGGAGTTATAATTTCAGGATATTTGGTGTTCCTAGCTGTCCCTATTCATAGAAATTGAATCAAGTCATTTTACACAACCAGAAAATGAGGCCATTCTGATTCTGGCCTTTTGGTGATGCAATACTTTGGCTCTGAAATCTTAGGAAAATTTAACTGAAGGAATAAAAGCTACACAGACTGCAGAAGTCATACATAGAAACCAAAATGAGAGGGTTCTGCATTTTACAGAGCAGTTTTGTATTCCAGATGATTTAACAATGAATATTTTAATTATTGTTATTTTTAAAACTTTATCATAGCAACTACTCTGGTAATTATGCTGAGCATCAACTAGCACAGCAACACCAGACTGTATAACTTGCAGTATTGTAAATCAGGGATTCCCCTAGGCAGCCATAATTTGTCTGTCCTTCTGGTTTTGTCTACTTTAACTTTTTTATTTTAGGGACTACACATGTGCTTTGTGTTAGAGCAGGAAAGTCATAGCAGACTAAACTACAGTCTATGGTGACTTTACTTTTTGGGTCGTGCCCTTCTCTAGTCTTGGAGGAAGATGGTCACATATAAAAACAAATTATGATTCAGAGAATCCCTACGGAGAGATTAACCAGGGAAATGCGGTTTTCACTGTGCCCTCACCCAGTGTACGAAGTCCCTATATAAATAGTCTTGCACTGGTCTAATTAATTGGCTCTCTAATCCTTGCCTTGCCCACTACATACAAAGTGGGTTTGTAAATTCAAAATAGACATGGTCTTGAGCCGCAACATTTATAAAATCATGGCATTTAGGGATGGAAAACAACTAATACATCATCCGGTACACCTCCCCAGCAGGGCAGGGCAGCCTAGTTAAAAATGCCTCAAATAACATAGCTTTGACCACATCCTGAGCCAGCCAGTCCGCTGTCTCATTCATCCTGCTGCCATGATGCTTTCCTTGATTTCCTCCAGCCTCTAACTTGGAATTCAGCTCAGCTTCAGCAGGGCACTGAACCTCCCTTGCCTGAGGACAGCCTTTCACATACAGACAACTGCTCACCTCCTGTTTATGCTCTACCTCATTACTGTTCTTTTGAATTGGGTAAATTTGTGTAGATGAGATTTCTGTATGATAAGACAGCCTTAGGATTCAATTTTTGATGTTTTTCTCACATCTGGCAATACTACTGCACTTTCACTACACGCTGTAACACTGGATTTCTGAGTAGTCATTCGAATGACCAACCAGTGATTTTGCTACTGGCAAAACGTAAAATGATCATGGAGAGGGCAGTACCTTAGCTGATGAGGGTAATACTTGTACATCCTTAATAATGATATAAATGCTCTTAACAGGAAGACAACAGATTTTCCTGAGATAAAGTATTCCTTTATCTAGTTGCAAAATATATTGACAATACTCTCTGATGTCCTCAAGGTTGTAATTTAAAGGATTAACTTAATGCTGTTTGATACCCTATCCAGAGACTTCTTGAAAGCTGGTTTTTGGCTCTTCAATAAAGAAAATGTATTAAAGCCTTTGGGTTTGGGTTTTTTTTCTTCCTTTTTACTCATTTTCTTTAAAAGAATGTGTTGGCCGTTCAAATAAATATCTGTCTAGACAGATGTCAAAAGTGAAATCCAATGACCAAGACTTACTTTAAGATAATAACAAAGCAAAGTGTAGAAAAAAAATATTTGTGGTGTAAAGAATACCCAAGTTCTGAATGCAAAGCCAGATCTTTCTGTTTCAGCTACCACCCAACAAAGGGCAGTCAGTCAATCGACCAGAAGGTCTCTTGCACAGAGATATTCCTTGCTGTGAGGTAGCGTGGGTGCAGGGTGTGTGGGTACGGTAGAGTGGTTGGAAATGTAGCAATGGATTTTGTGGTTTTCTACTTTGAAACCTATGATCTGGTTAATGCTGGGATTTCTGAAGATCTCAGGGGAAATAAATTGTTCCCCCCACACTGGGCCTGCTTCCTTTGGGAGGTTTTGTACAGAGTTTGAAAGGTTTGATATATCCTGTGCTTCCCAAAGCTTCCCATGGCTACAGCGAGATCAGTCGCTGCTCACCAGGAATTGCTGCAGAACACTGGGGATTTGTGTGCTTCAGTCCCCAGCACCTGAATGTTAGCTGCCTGACAGCTGTAAAGGTATTCAAGGCAGGATATATACCTGTGAACATCTTTAAGCCAAGGGGAGAATTAACAGAAGCATATCCGCTAAGCTTCTTTCTGTACTGAAGTTGAACACAAACAGCTCACTTCCAAGCATGCTCCATGTGAAATGCCAGAAGAGTGTCTTTGGATTTCCTTCATCTTTCCTCCACGTTTTGGACCCACATTGCTGTCACAGGAAATCTAGTTCATTCCTGAAAGCAGATTATGTACCACTGATGTAAAGCACAGCATATGAGCTCCCTGCTTTTGGGACCTGTCATGGTGTATGTCTTCCACTAATAGGTGTAAGTAAAAATACAAACTAAGTGTAGCCCAGGTCTTGTGTCCAGACTGATGATGTCATCACCTGGCTCAAGCAGGAATGTGGAAACCATCAGTGGGCAATAAAACTGGAAGTGACTTTTAAATATTTTGCATCAAAATGCATTTGCAGCTTTAAAATCTGCAACTGATTTCTGGTCAAAATTGTTTATTTTTAATAAGTGCTTTTCATTTCACCTTAAGATGATAATTGCATTAAATGATGGTCATAGGGCTCAGACTGAAAATGTGTTTGTTATAATTTTGCAGGTCTGATCAAGGAAAGGAAACTTTTGTTTACAGCTGTCTCTGAAGATGGCCAAACCACTTATTCTTGCATAGGGAAATTATTAGCTAAGAACCGAGACAACTAAAAGGCACCTTTAAGGCATGAAATATCATTCTTCCTTTACTGGTTTTTTGTTTGCTGTTTTGTCTCTTTTCTAAATAATGAAGAAACAATAAGTAACCAACTGGAAGCAAAATCATGTAAAGGGAGAACTAAACAGTATTCACATTGATAATTTGGGATAAAAAAGGGCATCATTAACATTTAATAAAATATATTCCTCATTCTGAGTTAGTATGAAATATCTGATAGCCATAATGACCTAATATTAGACTTTTGACCATTTCATTTTTATTTCCTGCGCAGTGATCAGTGGAAAATATGTCATGCCATATTTCATCTTCATCTTCAACAAACAGCTAACTGCTTATTTTTTTCTTTTGAGAGTCTTCAGTAACTATTTAGTAGCAAAAATATCATCAAAAATACATTCCCCTAGAGAAATCAGTAATTTGATTTTCAACCATAATTAACCATACAGATTGCTGTGACCCATGTACTAATCGTAAGTCAGACACATGGAGGTGATTTCAGGAATATGACACAGTGATATGCCTGGGTTTTCTAGTTTAACCTATGAAGAAATCCCTTAAGAGGTCTGCATTTGAAGAAAGAAACATTTATTCTGTTTTTTCACAGGTTAGCCAAAGTATTCAATCTATGTCCAAAGTAATATTGTCATTCACCTGTAGTTAGTTATGTTACTGCAAGTAACAATGTTCCAAGGACAGTATGTTTCCATTTTTACCTTCAAACCCCAGGCTCTCTGGAATTAAGCAGACTGTAATTTAATTGAAATTCTTTTTCTTCCTCCAAAGCATTAATTTATCATGTAATTTTGTGGCTAGTTGGAAGTGCAGGTTCATGTTCAGTCAAACTCTGTTGCTTAATGAATATTGTCTAAATTTGATCTTGGATCAAAGAGAATTCACTGTGTATAAAACAAGAGAAATAACACTTCCCCGTCCTGGAGACATTACATATAAACACATCTAGTTTCACACCGGGTTAGGATCCAATTCCTGATAACAAAAACAAAGACCTAAAATATTTCGTATCTGAAAATTCCATAGAGGACCAAGTTTTATTATTTCCTGTTATTTCCTTGTAACAAACGAGATCTGGCAACATTCTTCGGCTATCAGTTAGCATATCCTCCTGAGGGTAAGAGGGGTCATCCAAGTGGTGGTTCTACTACTTTCGTTGAGATTCCAGAAGATATTATTGAGTGATTACTCACCTGTTGGATCAGGTTTTTTGCTTTCTTGTTGTGTCTTGTCAGCACTCTTACCTAATGCATGCACAGAATTTTTTATGGGTTGACTGGGAGTCAGGATGCTGCAGGTACCCAACAAGCATTTTGGTATGACCATTTCTTCCAGTACTGATGTAAGAGAGGGCAATGGCCAGTTTGCAACACAGACTAGAGCAGACATGAATTTCCACCTCAAAGGCAGAGATAAAACAGACTTAACAACTACATGATACATAGACCTTTCCTTTATCTTCTACATCTGTTGTAAGAATTTCTATATGACAGAATTTGAAAGTCGATGTGTCCATATGAATTACAATGTTCAGTGGACAATTAGTGACATTAAAAAAGTTCTACAGATGAAGCACTGTAGGAGAAGTTGCTATTTAAGGGTCTTTTAAAGATTTTTCTGTTATATAAATGAAGATACTTGTGCACTACATCTAGTGCAGGTTGCAGTACTAATGCAGATACAGGTTTCATTAACTATAGTGAAGACTACATAGCTCCTTTTGGGGTTGCTCACCTTCTTTAGGTCTGCAAGCATAGTCAGAAAGAGACAGAAGGAAAGAGAGAATTCCTAATGTGGCTCAGTGTATCACCATCAGAAGAAGGAGGCAGTCTTGTAAACCTGGTTTTAAGTTATGGCAATTCTTGGACCACCCGAAGTTTAAATTTTCTAAACATTACATTTTGCTTTATAGTTATAATGTTTAGAATTTGTTACTGGCTCTAGTAGCAGCAGATCTACTTATTTATATCGTGCTCCTGCGTTTACATTTCACTCTATCAGTTAAACCAGTTCACACAATATGTCAGAAGTATTTTGTGTTAGAGTTCTTAGATTTACAGGCTCAACAATTTCATTACAATTGCTCTGTATCTGCAGCAGCTGCAGCAAATCAAACTATGCTTCACAGACTTTACATAGCAACTCACAATTAATTTGTAGTTCTTTTAATGGACTTCCTTTATTGTACATAAAGAGTGCAAAAGTACACAGCAACCTTTTTTTTTTTTCTTTTCCTCTTAAGAAAACCCATTGTCTTCCTCTTTAGAACAGTAATTATAGGTATTCTACCCCAGCGATCAAATACAGGGTTTGCATTTCAATTTTCAAATACTCTTTACTCACAGGTTTCCAGGCATTGGGTTTTTTTTATTTATCTGTCAGTATTTACTTAACTAGAGATTTTACTACCAAAACAAACTCAGTTTTGACAGAGATCTGTTGTATTTGTCTTATTAACAGAAAATAAGCAGCAAACCTACCTTGTTTACTCTTCAGAGACCCGGCACTGTACTACATGAGGGCTCCACAGCCCTGAGGCACCTGTGTTTGTACTCATCTAAGACTGAATCCTAATATTTGAACATCTGTATTGTCACCCTTCCACCTACTGTTTAAAACTTCATAAGCCTCCCAAAACACCCCTTGAAGTAAGACTGTGTGCTTATTCTGTTGAAAAGATGCTGAGGTAGAGAGCTTGACAGCCTTGCCTGAGGCCACACAATTCTATTGTGTTGAAAATTGTGTGTACCTTTCCACTACTTGCTTTGCTACAAAACACGTTGTGTAAGAGTGGAAGGTTGGAGATCCTTACACAGCAGTTTGAGAACTATAATGAGAGGATTCACCCTGTGAGAATATTAACTTAGGGGAAAAAATCAACCTCCTGCATATACTGATATGTGAACTTTGCCTTTCTCTTCTATTCTGTTGGGTTTCTTTCCAGTGCAGGCAGCTTTCCCCGTTCCTAGCAGCCATTCCCAGCTTTGCCATGCCGGCACCTCTTGCTGACAGCCAAAGCCTGAACATCAAGCGGCAGCTCCAGCTTCTGCTTCTGTGCCTTTGCCTCAGCCCTTTCCCTCTGCAGGCAGGGAAGGAGCCTGAGGCACCCGCACAGCCCACCCTGCTTGAGAATCAGATTTCAGACAAAAAAGCTTTGTCCTTGGGTACAGATACGAAAATCAGCTTGTTGGGTGTTTCTGACTGTACTGGAGCTCCAGCCCTGGGTCACGCTGTGTTTGTAGGGAGCCAAGGACTTGTGTAATGGCTGGGATGTGTGAGGTTAGAAATGCATGTGAATGCATGTAAGCTCAGGTTGGTGGGGGAACATGTCCTTATTTGTACATATGTCTTGTTTGAATAGACCTGCTGCACCCTACAGCTTATCTAAATACAAAATAAGGCCCATAGTTTCTAGGAGCTCCCTTGTGCCTTCCCTCCTCCAGTGCACTTCAAGCAGCTGGAAAATGAAAACAGAACTTTAAAGCTGGGGAAATTGTTTTGAACTTGCCACTCTAACTTTTTTATGCCATCTCAGGATACTCAGAGTATACTTATTCAGTCTATTGAGCATCTAAGATCCCAGCTGAAGCCTGGGAAAATTAATAAATAACATCCTACAACAGCCTGGAGAGGAGTTCTAGAGAGAGGCAAGATTTGGGACTTTGTGCTAATGTTTGCTTTACTCACTGAATATGGTTTTAGCTTTCATTTGGATGTTTGTGTTCTTTTTCAAAATACATACCATAAATTAGGAGTGTTAAATTTTTCATAACAAGAACCTTCAAAGAAAAAATACCATTTGGACTACCTCAGAATCAGAAATGTTTACATTTTGTAGACTTAGGACGAGAGAGAATGAGTCTTTGACAATTGTATTTAATGGTATTTTATTTATTTATTTATTAGAAAAATGTGAATATTTTCATAAGAACTCACAGAACCACAACTGAAGGAGAATCTTCACTAACTTTTACAGACACCCTTTTACAGCAGATCTTAATGGTCAAATGCAGAACATTTGTATGCCTCAGAACTACAAAAAGGTGGCAGTAATAACAATCCTAATAGGTAGATGACAAACTCATCCATGCTGAGGTCTGTGCTTGGAGGCAGAGCCTGCATTGCCTTCTCCACTGACAATATCTCAAATACTCATGCTGAGCTACTGCCAGACAGCTGGCACATCAGCATAAAATCCACTATAAGCTGCAGTTGTGTGCAAGAAATGGAGCAAATAGCTGTGTGATTTAGCTTGTGCTCCTGTGGTTTAACTGCTGCTGGCACAGTTTCCAGCTGATTCAAAGCAAGCCCAGGTATGTGAACATGACCTGCTGCTGGAGAACTAACAGGTAGACATGACCTCCTCCCCACTCCTGATTATGCAGCAGCCTCCAGGAGTCCTTGGGCACTCTGATGATTTACTTCTGTCCTTTTAGCAAAGCTGCAATTTTTCTCTGTCCTAGTCGTTCATATATTTTATTCTTTTTGAACAGATCTGTCTGCTCTCATCCATGTGTCCTGCTATTACATTTAATAGCATTTCACTACATTATTGTTCTAGGTTCTTTTCAGTTTGCTGGCATACAGAAATTTTTTATTAAATCTTTCTCTCCAGATATTATATTTGGTTGACTACCAAATTTGAGTGCATTACTGTCAATGCATATATTAGTTTTCATTTGCCTTTTTCTGTGTAAAACAGAAAATGTTGCTTTAATGCCCCATGCCATTAAAAAAGTGCAATTGTTAAAGTCTTAACCTTGCATAATCCTAAATTATTATATACATAAGATCTTAATTACAGAGAACTTTATTTAATTAATGTATTCCGGACATCTGTAGTTTTGATTTATAAAAATGTAGTTTTTGCAACGGGTATATTTTTAAGTTACACATGACGCAAGAAAGATAGGAAGTTTTCTGGTATTTGCTGGTTGCAATATAGGAGGTGGCTGCTTAGCACTTGCAAATCTTATACTCTTTATCATCACAGCACTTTTATCAGTCTTTTTTTTTTTTTTTTTAAATACTGACCTATCCTACAGGCATCTAGTCAGATAAGTAATTTTAGTGACATATATAGATGATTTAAGGTTCCAGATTTACAGACATTGAAAATGTAAAGGGGAGAAGCTACTGCCTAAAAGCACTTTTGGGGGGAGGGAGGGGGTATGGGGAGAGAGATGTAAAAGCAGATCCTTTTTCTTTAAAGTAGGAAAAGATATACAACTGGAATCTTTTATTCTGATCCACTTAGTAGCATGCTGTTTAATGATTCTAAGTGATAATGTACTTAAATGGTTAATGCAAGGGTTGATCCTCCTCTAAAACTGAGCTGGGAACAAAAGCTGAAATGACTTTTCGAAAGGGAGGGACAGGAGGAATTCTGACTCTTCTCCCGACGCTTTACAACCTGAAACCACAAAGCACTTGAGGAATCAGTGCACGGCATGTGGATTAAAACGCTTCCTAGAAGCAGCCAGTACTGTACATCGCCTCAACCCTCCCTGAACTTTCTCAGTGAATACAGCAGCCTGACAGCCCGGCTTCCCGCTGGGTGGATCCTCCAACTCCAGGAGGGAATGGCACTTCTTGTTTTTAATTAGCAAAGGTGAAAGGTGAATTAAAACTAGCTGTTTGGCAAGTCAGAGCGAGGGGCTGAGTTCTGAAGAGCACCAAGGAGGAGGGTGCTTTCTCCTTTTTTTTTTTTTTTTTCCCTTCCCTCCCTCCTTCTCTGAATGAATTGCCTTGCAGGAGGGACTGAAAATACAGCTTCTTCCTGAATCCAGTGGCAGAGTTACTAAAGACAGCTCAAGACACAACACTGCAGAGTAACGCCTTGGAATGTCCTCGTACTTTATAAACAATTGTCCTAGGGAGGGAATATTTTTACATGACATTTGCACAGCTTGACAAATGGCTAGCTGAGGCTGTGCTGCTCTGATGAACGCTGAATTTCACATAGAGATACCCCACAAACTGACCAAAGGGAGAGATCCAACTGCACTGGGAAAGTAGAAGTGGAAGTTGGAGCCTTAAAAACACTCCACCAAAACAACAAATAAACAGCAGCAGTTAAGTGAAGAGAGCAAGAAATTTATCTTGGGCAGGATGGCATCTGCCCAGGACCTTTTAATGCTGGCACTGTATGGCTTGTTACTAGAGTTACCGGCTGGATGTCACGCAGCGGATACGAGGCAGCCAAGGTTACGTCTGTCACATAAAGGTAGGTCAGTGTGTCAGGTTTTTAAAGACTTTATGCTAATGCAAGTTCATTGACTTCACCGAATGTACTGCATCGGGGTTAAATTATGGTCCTGTGACAGAGTAAAACGTTCCTGTTAAGAAATCTTGTGAATTGTTTCCTGGTACTGAACTGCATCCTTGGTTAAGTTTACTGAATTCTGGAAGACTTAAGGCACTTACAGTGATGATTTTAGACTACTGAAAGATTTTACCTGAAAGTGTGTTAGGTTTGCATGTCATTCTCACTTGTTCTCCTTGCTGTAAGACTGTCAGATCTCTTAGTAAGAGGAAAAAAAATGAAGAAGATAACCTGAAATTATTGCTGAATAAATGTACTCTTGTGCATCATGTAGCCCCTAAACAATTAAATGTCTGTTTCACTTTTAGAATTCTGCCTACAAATATAGCTAAGGCAAAAAGACTGAATTCCTGTGCAACCATATGATTCATTTTCTAAACTAGCAAGTGTCATCACACTATAATTAAAATGACTAACTGCCAGTGTAAGTCTGATTGCAGTTTGAGTTACTCAAAGAAAAAAAAATATTTTTTCTGACATATGTATGTAGAATACTTACAACTTTTTTGTTTGTTTTATATTATTTAAGTTTCAGTTACCTGAAGCATCCTTCCACAGCTCCTTCAGAGTGTCCTTGTTCAGTTCTGGATTGCATATGATTTAAACTCTTCCCTATGATTTGGGTTTAATCCTGTATATATATATAAATACCTGTGTGCAACCCTGGCATTTCAGTTCTCTGCAGCAGTACATTCATTTGTAGATTATATACTTAGATATGTATGACAGATAGTTATTGCAGTAGGAGGAAAAAATGTAAGTGTGCAAGATAAACAGATGATTAGCCAATCAATAATGTTTAGATGCTATCTCTTATGCATGGATGAAAAGAAAATGCCTTTTTGCTGACATAGTTGGGAATGAGCAAATTCTAATTTACTCAAGAATATTTCAGTGGTTATGCAAGTGATAACTAAGCTGCATCAGTGTGAAGTACATTAGAATACCTATTTTAAGTATGGCTAAGATTTAAGAATTAACATCAGCCAGAGCTCCATGTGTTGACAGGTTTACTCTAAACAAGGTTTAATTGTGTTTTATATAGCAAGCTAAATTACCAATTATAAGGAAGGGAGAAGCTGAATAGGATAATTGGTCTGAATGTCTTGCTAGAAAGCTATAAGAAATGGGGTTTGCTTTTATAAGGCAGTGAAACACATTTTAAGGAAAGAAATACTTGTCATGGAAAGCTGTCTTGTAATTAAACAATTAATTGCTCTAAATGATATTACTCTAAATGATATTAATATTACTCTTCTTAATATATAAACCATTCCTGGTTTAACCTATGGTTTCAGGAGTGCTGATTATATAATCCTTTCACATCTCTTGCTGTTGAAAATGTTCACTTGAACTCTGATTTATTTCTAGATGTAATTTCTAGGGCTATAATTATTATTGATATTTGTTTGCTTGTGATGGGGTAAGGGAGATGAGAAAAGCACAGTAAATGAGACAAATAGACCTAGTGTTATGTTGGTTCAGGACTTTGGCTTAGCTGCCAGTTGTGGCAAGCTCCCCACTATGGTGCTTGACTGTTAACTGCTTCTCTGCTTACTTGTAGTTATAATTGCTTTTCTGATGATTGAAATCAATGTACATTTCACTGCATACTCCTCTTTTTAGCAGTGAGCCAGTAATTTGGCTGTAACACACCAAAACTCTGATATTTTCAAAGAGATCTTAAAACATCCATTTCTCACAGAGGGCCAAACCTTCCCTGCCTGATGGCAGTTCACTCAGATCCAATGACACAGAAAGATTTGTCCTCATAAATTCCCTTCCATGAACACACACATCACCATCTTATGTTTTGCTATGTATGATACCATGTTGCATTTTTCACATTTATGAAATGCGATTGATTTTACAAGCAGTGTTGCAGTCAGTGAATGCCTGACCATATATCCCCAGCTAAAGGCTGGAAATGGCATCCCTGCCTGCCACCCTGGGAACAGCTACTGCAATCCTCCCAGCCAAAAGAATGTAGCGACCAAGCATGAAGGCAAGGAGCAAATGTCACTGCTGTATTCACTAATCAAACAGGAACAGCAGGAGGGTCCCTCATCTTAATTGCTTTTACTCCGAGAAAGGCTGCTCTGGGTACCAGTGAGGTGCGGGGTAGTTATGAAGATGTGGTTGTGCACTTTCTGTACCAAGTTGCTTCAGCATGTCCTGTGAGTTGCTGTTGTGGCACAGAGGATGAAGCCCATATGTGTAAATTTTCAGTGTGGAGTAACTGTAAACTCCGTTAAAAATTTCACTGCAAAGACCCTGAAACATGAAAGTAAGCAGTTTTGCTCGCTGCCTCCCCTTGGAACTGCAGATGATGGGATTCAGGCCATTGCAAGATCTGCCAGTACTGACTAGAAATTTAGAAGCTTCTCTGATGAGTATGATGAGATTATGGACATGATATTTGTTGTTATAGAAGAGTGTTTAACTACTCTGTTTTAAAGTCTTGTTTCTTTAAAGAGCCAGAAGAAGGCTTCCAGAAATTAGAAGGAGACACTCCTTTGATTTTTATAGATTCTCAAATTCTCTCTTTTTTCTTTAAAAGTGGTGCTCAGTAAAAGTGAGGTAATGACAGTGAATGAGAACCTTTTCCTCTCACAGCAAACCAGACCTTCACCTGCAGTGCACACGTCTCCAAATCCACAGCAACAAGATCAGGTCCTAACCCTGGTACAGAGGGGTCACCTGATGGATAGGAATACCACAATCCCCTTGCCAATTAAATCATATATTGTGCAACCCCTGTTTGACTCTATGGCCATTTACTCTGCTTCAGTGCGAGTTAATGAAAGTCCTGCATTCTTGAACTACTGTAAAACCTGTCAAGTCAATGCAAACCACAGTGGTGTTTTTTGGTAAGGTAGAAGACGGTCTTTATTCCAGTAAACTCATAGATGTGCATTTACCATTCCTTTATATGAGATTAGAATTAATCCTGTAACCACCTTGCAGTCATTTTATGGTTCTAATTTAATTTTTAGTATGCTGAACTATGTTTATATCTAGGACTTGAAGGTCTTTCCCTTAAACCATCAGCTTTTGACTTTTAGAAAATTTACTCTGCAATCAGTACCACTTGTAGTATTAGTGGTGTGATTGCACTAAAGGTCAGTGTTTGATGATGACCCACTAAGATCTATGTACTCCAAAAGCTTCATGTGGATTTGTAGAGAAAAAAAAAAGTTTGATAGCTTGCTCAATATGACAGAGAAATAGATTTCTCCATTATTAAGTTATAGGTTGACAACTACATTTAAAAATCATTAGCTCATTTTATATACAGTACAGACCCTGGCTTTTAATGGAAGGTGTTAATGGAAGCCAAGCTTCAACCCTTATTCTTTATAGGCTGCTGGTTAAATTCTTCCCAGTATCCCACAGTTTGAGTTCTTGCAATGGGAAATCTACAATTAAGATGAAATCACCACACTCTGCGTGTTAAAAAGAAATTATTTACACTGCAGATTGAAATGGCTTGAGTTTCCAGAGGACAGGAGGGCTATGTTTATATAAGCCTAACAGAGCTACACTGGAAGCACGTGGATCTGAAAGGCCCATGAAAGATGTAATTGTATAATTCAGGCATTATGCATGGTTTGCTGTGTATTTCTAAATTTTTTTTTTTTTACTCTAGTTCATGAATATGGTAAAGAACAAAGGTAATATGGTATGAAAATGAGATGTTAAGCCTTTACAGGTCTGTACAATTTTGTTGCTGCAATGGGATCTGGTAGAGTCGGTTACATGCAGCGATTTGCGGGTTCCAAGGGATCTGTTTTCTGTTTCACTCATTACGTTGCTCTTCAGTGACAAAGTTTGGCATTACCTGACCTCCGGTTGTATAGTTATGCACTGGACACTGCTCTTGGCTGGAAAAGGCATGTTTAAGAGACAGCTGTGCCTGTTTTACCCATCCAAATATCTTTCTTTTACTTCCTTGTAACTTTCTACAGTAAAGTCAAGTTGCAGCAAGCAAAAGGAGAAGACTGAACTTAGAAGCAAATCATCTGGTTTAAAAAATTTAATCGCCAAGTATAAATACTTCAAACAGAAGCAGCAGACAGCTAAGGAAGGGAGAGCTGAAATGTTGCAGACAAAAAGTGATACTTACCATGTTCATATTCAGATTTTAGTAAGTACTTTGTGTATTATAAAACATCTAATGTAGAAGAATTTAGGTTTGTTAGGGTTAACTAATCATCTTTGAGAGTTGCTGAGATCTGCTACAGCAGAAAAAGTGTTTCATTGCCATTTGCAGGGGCCAGAGTTTCAGCACACCTAGTTTCTTGATATTTGTAATTTAGAATTTATTTTAATTAGCACTAACTTTGACCATGTTTATCCATGGTGTCTTACTCTGTCTGTTCCCTAGCTAGATGGCAGTAAAATTTACTCAAGGGCTAACAACTAAATTGAATAACAAAAATGTCAGGATTTTTTAGACAGGCATTTCTGAATTCTGAAGTAGGCAAATGTATTTAATACAAGTATAGTATTTTCAATTAGTAATCGCCTGACCACATAAATCATGGCTAATTAATGAATAGCCACATAGCCCATAACTGAATCATGATGGTTCAGTGTTATGCATGAAAATATTTTCTATTTTTAACAGCTTTCACTGGAATAGAATTTTGGTTTTGAATGAGTAGGAAAGACTAGCTTTCCTACCAAAGAAAATTCAAATTCAAGAAAGTTGTTAATTCATGCTAGATCTAAATCACCTTGAATTTGTACCAGAATAAGGATTGGACTTGCGATCTTTGCTTATATATAGTTCAGAGAAATCTATGTATAAGAAACATAATGG
The DNA here is from genome assembly GCA_013396755.1 of Sclerurus mexicanus. Taxonomy (NCBI): domain Eukaryota; kingdom Metazoa; phylum Chordata; class Aves; order Passeriformes; family Furnariidae; genus Sclerurus; species Sclerurus mexicanus. The sequence goes on along the minus strand of VWZF01005535.1, from coordinate 3,115,795 downwards.
TATAGACCTGTATTATGGCTCCACATCTAAATGTGTTTGGCTATAAGGGCTGATAACCAGAATTATGAGTGATGAGTAGTGTCGTCTTCTTACCCAAATTCTCGAGGCCACATAGAACTCCATAGAAATTAGAACTCCATAGAACTCCACAGAACTTAGAACTCCATAGAACTCCACATAGAACTTAGAAATGTCTTCAAAAAATATGCACAAATATCTCTAGGCCACTTACAGAGTAAGAGAGGAGAGCTTTTGCATCCCATCTCCCACTGGACAGGCAACTGATTGTTTACCAACAAGCCAAGATTTAAGTTTGTTATTCATCCACATCACAAGAAGTGACTGCTAGCAAGTTCAGGAGTGCTTACAAGTAATCCTACAGTGACTTGCTCACTGAGACAGGAATTTTTTTTGGCAGAGAATTTATGCTAGTTCCTTTCATAACTGCATTTTGTTGACAAAGGCTTCTGTAAGTGTTGCTGTAGCAGAACACTGAAGTGATAAGCACCACCACCAGGGATGCAAGAAGCAGACGGTTTGCTGCCTAACATCAATCACTTGCCTGTTTTTGCTTTAAAGAACTAAGGACCATCTGAAGGTGCAAGACCAGAATATCCTGCATGCTGCTGCTTCTCTGCAGCTAACTCCCTGCTTTCAAAGTGATAACACCATCTGCTATTTTAAACTCTTCATCAGCTACCGTGCTCATCATTATTTCACTGAAAACAAGTGTTATATTTTACTTAAATGAAAACAAGATTAATGCTGTTTACATGCTTTATGGGATGGTGTACAAGGGTGAGCATCTGTGCCAGGCCTTTTGAGAAACTTTTGGTCAATAAATATTCTAAAAGTGTGCAATGGAAATATTACATACTATTAAAACTGTTGCTCTGGTTTTCTTCATGTAGCCAGGCAAATATGATGAAGTTAGAGCATGCAGACAGCATTAATTAGAAAAATTGTAATTTCTTAAAAAAATTCATAGCCTAAAGGGATAAAGATAATAATCTTTGTTTTACAGGGAAAAAAGAAAAAAATCACCTTCTTGAATATACCATTTAAAATGTCTTGTGTTGGTTAGTTAATGCTTGGCATTTGTTTAAATCAGTTAAGGATTCAGGATTAAACATGAAAGAACATGTTAAAAGAGAAAAAGAATGAGAATCTTGCATTATAAAAAACCCATAGTGTACTTCAGCTAGAGTTTCAAACTCCTGTAAAGAAAAGACATAAATAACTTTGAAGAAACAATATTTGAGAAGTTTTTTAAAATAAACTCCATCTTTAAATGGTTGCAAAATTTAAATTGTCATCACCAAGATTCAGTTTGAGGAGCTGAATCTATTGAGTTTACTGCATACATCTAAGCAAATGAAACCATCGTGATTATCTCAGAGCACAGTTTAAACATCAAATATTACCAACTTATTGTTTCCCCACTTTTATCATCTCACATTGAAAAATTCCTTTTTCATCAGTTCTTCTGATGGTCCTCAAGGCTACAAATTCTTATTTTGGAAGAGAGATTTCTCATTGTTAACAAATTCAGTTGAAAGCTGACTTCAATGTGCTTTTCCTCTAAGCATCTTCTGTTAGTTTAAGCTATAAATTGATATGCTTTCACTCATGCTGCATCCCTTTGGCAAACTGTTTTATAGCAGTCGAAAGACTATTTTTTCCCTTTAAAAACAATGTAAAGCAAGAATGTATCATTATATATTCAGTTTTTTCTTACCTTGTGATGGTTTTTAATGCTTAAAAAAATCACCCAAGCAAAAGTATTTTGAGATAGATTTTGGGGTTTTTCTTTTGAAGAAACAACATTGCAAACACAAGGAATAGTTTCTCTGTTTTTTTTTTTCCTTCAGGGTTTCTCAGTGACATTTTGATGCTAGACCTTTTCCAAGGATTTGTAAATTGCAGCACATTGCAATTGAGCATCCAGATACACTGTTCAGCTGCACTTCTCTTGGTGAATGTATAATCTTAATGACAAATCTTTGTTCCTCTTCCAGTCTACTCATTCTTATTTTACCTTCAATTTGCAGGACCTCCAGAGTGCAATGGCATGTCAAAGGTTCTTTTTACAGTTTCTATGCAAGCATGTACAGGAGGTCTGCAACCACAAAGTTGTCAACGAAGGAATGCCTGCCAAACCTCTTGGCCCTGGCATAACACCCAGCTTGTGTGTGTAGCCAATAGCTGCAAAACTTGGATCGCTCATGTGGCTGAAAAATAATTTTTGATGGAATAAAAGTTGAATCTCATCTTTAAATTACTTTTTATTAGTCTCAGGTGAAAGCAGATAATTGGCTGTTGTTCCTGTCATCTCTTGCTACTCTGTCTCAGTAGAGTACTTGGTATGCTTTATTGCCTCTTCTGTGAATCAGAATCTGCTCAACTCGTATTAAAAGTCAACAAGAGCCCTCCAGTTAAATGTAATGATGTAGAATTTGTTCCTGAATGCAATGCTGTGTTTCAGACTGAAACTTTATTTGCCCCATGGAAGTGCCATCCCTTTACCTTGTAAACTCCACAATACAAACTCAATTGTTTACCGGGATGCAGCAATACTGTGTCATGTTGTCTCTTTGCCTTTCATGGAGAAACATGGTGCAATAGCACTTTCTGTAACTCGTCTGCCTCTTACTGACTGACTCCTGGTACTTAGATCTCCAGTCATCAAGGAATGGATTAAAAACTGAAGTTTTGAATGCTTCTTCAGGTTAAAAAGTCAACACAAAGGAAACCCTGTAATGATCTAACGACAAAAACTAGTTTGCCATAGGCATGCAACATTCAAAAATTATATTACCATTGAATTTGCTTGACACAAGCTTTCATATCAGAAACCTAGTTGTGCAAGACACATTTCCAGTCAAGGAAGATTACGTGACAAACGTGAGACTTGTCTGCTTTGTGTGATCTATTACAGTTCAAAGGATCCCTATGAATACTTAATGTCAAAATACAGAAAAAAATCAAAGGCCAAAAATTTAATTTGTGAAAAATCAAAAAAAAAAAAAAAACAAAACACAAACTCAACCAAACAATGCTGTTAACCAAAACTGGGAGAAACGAAAATATCACTGATGACTTCTCATATCTCTTTGGCCTGAGCAGAAGACATTTATTATTTATAGGAACGTGATGACAGGCAATATATAGTACTCTTCAGACTGTGATTTGGCAGGAACAGCTAAGAAAAAAAGCTGTTTATGATCCTTGTGAAATCATGTTGCCAATATTTTTACTTCATCAGTAATGAAGAATTTCACATTTTAAGAAATTAACTTCTTCAGCATTTGCAGTTTACCTTCTCTTTTTTTTTTTGTTTTGTTTTGTTTTAAATCCCCCAAAGGATATTTACATACAAATATAAAAGGTTCTCAACCAGATCCCTCTAGTATGAAGGTGGTTTTTTTTTTCTTTTTTACAAACTGTTTGTAAATTCTGTAAACCAAGAAACCAGTGCTTCAAAGATAGACATTCAGTGGAAGAAGATTTCACTGTTCTTAACACCCTTAATGTATCTATTTTCTACTTCTGTGTTTATTTTTGTCTAAAGGATTCCTGACTTCATACTGTGAAGCAATTGAAGCTTCTGTGGGGAGTCAAACAATGGGCTTTTTACTGTTGCTAAGTTCACTTTATAGGCTTTTTCTTGCAACACTTTTGTTTAATAGGCCTAGTAAAATGTTGAATGCAGCTGTAAATATATCTTTTATTTGTTGACGTGCGATAAACATCACAGGGATGTTCGCCTTTTCTTATTCTGGTCTTTCTGATGCTGATGAAAGGAAATTGTACAAAATGAATGAAAAGTGCCTTAACCCGATTGCAGAAAACAACAATCCCCACATACCTAGGGGTTAGTACCTTGTTTCTCTTTTAACAGATGGTTTCTCCCAGCAGTGTTACTAAAACTTAATAATAGCAAAATAATAGGTTGCTTGATGTGACGGAATTATTCCAGATAGCACTATTCACTGGGGTCATCACTGAAGGTCATTTTTCATCCAGAAAGCTAAAGGTTAGCAAGTGTTTCTCAATTCCATGAGCTCCTGCAAATCTTTATTTATGATTAAGCTAAGTGCTGTCCTGTGGGTGTGTGGTAAAAGCCAAGAGCGAAGGAAAATAAACCCATTCCTTTATATATTAAATATTTCATCCCAGTTGATTGAGAATGGAATGATGCAAAGCTTGAAAATATGTGTTGTCTGGGAGCCCAGAAAGACGTAAGCCGTTTTAGAGATCTTGTTCTTATTAAGATTGTTGCTGAAAAAACATCTTGTCTTTATGTGCCTGTGTTTACATGCAGTAAGTCATTATTTTCTCTTCTCTGCTTATCTTAGGCATGGCCATGTCCTCCTGCATATTTTCAGGTTACACAAGCCTCTGGGATAACAGTCATTTCTAAACACACTATTGAGATTGTAAAGTATTCAGCAGGTTGAACATTTCTTCTAGCTCAGAACCAGGCTGTAAATAGTCCCAAGCTCTTTACTGATTCCATAGTTGTTCTTGTTGAATGACTGCAGCTTCTGTGGGTTAACACTCAAACACTGCAATGGGTTATTTAATTTCTAGAATGCTTGAATTGTTGTAAATAAATAGTTCAAATTTAGAAGACAAAGTTACAGTAAAGAGTGGTTCTCCACCTGCAGCTCTGAATGTAGCAGACTGTCCTTAAATTCTGCTGCTAAATATATGAAACCTTTAATACAAAAACAGAACAGAGGCCTGACTTCACTGTTTCTAAGGACAATAACAAACCTTCCACAAATTTTTGTGATGAAAAAGTTGACAAGATATTCCTTAATCCTGCCCTTACTCTCTGAAAGGTGTGATCCATTTGTTTGTTACCCTACATCCAAACCCATATTTCTGTCTCTCCTGAGTTTAGAAGGAACATAAAGGTCAGCTTAAACCAGAGGCCTTGCTTACATTGATAAAAGTAGGCAAGATGAATTTGAGGTGAATGATGATAGGTCTAGCATGTTAACACATCCAGGGATAAAGCCATTTGGCTGGGAATGACTTACGACTGAGTTTACAAGCAGCAGCACTATTGCCTTGATAAAGTATAAGTGAAGATGTTATTACTAAGTCATGTGTCTTTGAACTAATAATGGTCTGGAAGATGAGGATGGAGTTGTAGTCACTTGAACAGTGACTGGACCTAAGCGGCTCCCGTAGCTGATGGACATGGCTATCTCTGGACCACAGTAATGACTCTGGTGTGCTCTGCACCTGCTTCTGTGCACAATGTGCTGATTTAGATTAAGCATGATATGCTTAGGTTAAGCAGCTTTCAAAATAGGTGAGCCACTCACAGCTTCCTGTCAGAGCTCAGCTACTCTTTGGCCAAGAAGCATTAAAAAATCCCAAGTTATATACAAGCTGTTTAAGTTATTTCCACTGCACACAAAGTGGCCTTATAGACTATATCCTAAAACTTTGGTTCTATAAATATTTTATTGTGTGTGCACCTTTAATTAGACATATTAGTCCATTGATTAAAAGTTAAGTTGGAGTTTGTTTGCAAGATCAAAGTCTAAGGCACAGACTCTTTGAGGCGATCCCTGTAGTGTGATTGATTAAAGTCAATCATGACAAAAGTTGTTCTGACAATTTTGATTAATGTGCATAATTTCAGTTTCCATTTTATTCTGTGGTTAAACACTTATGAAAAAGCTTGATACTTACAACTTACCATGCTTTTTCGTTATCACGAAATTGCTATTTTCAGAAGATGCTTCTTTGAGGATTTTATAGAGCATTGTAATATGTATAGGTACGTGTCATTTAGAATTGTGAAATAGATATTACAAGTGCTATATGTGGTCTCTTTAATTTTCTTGACATGGAACAATCCCTAACTTTCTTAGAAAATGTAACAAATTACTTCATAATATCAGGTTAATGGATTAGAATTTTTTTGTGTGGTTTCACATTTACTGATTTAACGTGTAATAGCACGAAAACCCTTGAGCTGTAAAATTAGATCTCTGGGCTGTTGAAAACTCCTTGTACTCTTAATTTAAAAGTAAAAACAAAAAGCTTGCAGCGTGGAGATTTGAAAATAATAGTAACTAATGTTTATACATTCTTGTGAAACAGCTCCTGAATTGTGCTGTGAATTTGATAGGAGCATAGAAATGCTCTACCTTGGGATTGTTGAAAGGTAACAGACATATTGACATGTACTGATATCTGATACTATTGCCTGGGAGTGTTGCAGGACCCATGGGGAATATCTGAAAGTTAAACTTGTCATGTCCTAGCATGTTTTATATTTTAAATGGTGTAAACTATCAATTAGTACCCAGAAAGTAGATTTCTAATCTATGATAAAAAGGTGCTTCAGAGTTTTTTCTGAATTAGTCATACATTATATATATGACAGTAGCCCTGATTCAACCTTGTTGGTGTGGTTTAGCCTCTGTGTTTAACATGGTGCTAAGTTGCCACAGAGGTTGATTTCTGTGCAAATTTTGTCGCAGTGGTTTTACTTTGTAACTGTTTGGGCCTTCAGTCTGTAAGGTCTGCTTGTGCCAGACATTGTAATTCTGATGGCAGAGGTTAGGCATTACAGCATCCACCTGAGCCCCGTAATTATGGTTGCAACTGCATTACAGTAGCACAGGTTAAGAATATGTTTCTCTTGGCATCTTGGAGTTCTGCAGTTGCTTTCACAGGGCTTGTAATAATGCTGATACTACTTACTTACTGTACCATTGTTTACAGACTTTTAAAAATGCATCCGAGAGCACTAAAGGGTGGAGGTAGATCCCAAGAGCAGGTTGCGTAATTGGATTAGAAAGCTTTCAGACTGACCTTAATACTGTTGATTGGACAAGACTTGTTTTTAACTAAGCAGTTCCTAACTTAAGCATTTACTGATTTTTAACCCTTCTAAAGACCTCACAACTGCTGCCAGCTTGGATGGGGAACTCCAGAGATCCGACATGATGCTTTGCAGAAGTTATAGAACCCATAAAACACACCTTTAAACCAAATCCTTTTATAATTGCACTATTTCTTTTTGGGAAGATGAGGCCTTTTCTTTCATTGAGAGTTTTTCTGTGGGGTTGATTGGATCATCAATAATGTGTTAATAATCTATTAGATTTGAGAAACCTGGATTCGCTTTGAAGTTTTATGAAAAAATTTCAATAAATTCCTGCGATCATCTAGTATATATTAATTGATAAATCTCATAATTTCTTTCCCAGTAGAATTATACAACTTATATGTGAGAATGAAGCTGCCTTCCATCTACCAATTGTTTCGCTTGGTGAGGCTGAAATAGCTTTGGGTAGTGTGACATCAGAGTAAGAAATATAAACTAGGACATGCTTTAATAGCAGGCAAAAATTAAAACAGAAGAAAAACTTGAAAAGTGAAAATATGTATTGTAGCCTTCTATATCCTTATATCACAAGTCCCTTGGGCTTCTTTTCTCTGTTGAAGTGGTCTGACATATTTTCTTTATCATTAACTTTCTAAGTATCTTTATTACATAACAAATCACTTACTTCTTCTAAAGTCATACTCACTTTTCCTTATCCCTTAAGTTTTCCTATTGCAGCATACATAATGTTATCCCAGGCACTATAGTCTCCATCTCATGTAACCTTCTACTGTATTTCTTCAACGCTTTTTACTTATTAATCGCTTTTTTGTCCCTAGGTGGGCCAAAAGTAGCAGAGATGTAATTGTTTCTGCAAGTGCTTGTTGACCAGTCAGTTTGCATGTACTAATTGACCAGTTGCCTGCTAATTGTATTCATTGGATAATGAGTTTGTTCTCCTTTTTGGTTAAGGGACTAATGGAGTATTTCTATTTCTTCACTGGCGATTTTCATGAAACTTGGAAAAAGTTAATGTTTTTAAGACTGCCCTTGCTCCTCACCCTTTTCCTACAATATTTGAAATTGCTCAGCAGGATCTCATGTGTCATAAGGAACATGGATTGTGTCACCAATCAGGAGAGTTATCCAGAACACCTCATTTTCTTAGGAAATTAGACTTTGTCACAAAAGAATCAAATAATCTTTATTATGATAGATCATTTATCTCTTTTGGTACTTCCCAACTGATAATTCTGTAGTGAAGTCAGATAACTACTGTCGTTTTAAAGGCATGGCAATTATCTTTCCCAGTAGTTCCCATATAGTTCCTAGTGTTGCAGGTAGCTGTTCCTAGGAAATCCAGATGATATCCAAGCACAATTTAGACAGAAGGTATTTTCTTTTTTCATGAATTAGAGGTGCCAAATCTTGTTCTTAGGGGTTAAAAGAATTAAAAATTAGTGAAAACAGGGGGTTTGGTTCTGAAGTTTTTGTCCTTTAACAATAATTGGAGAAAGTGCAATAAATGAGTATTTGGAAGACATTTTCTATGCTACTCCTTGTTTTCAAGTGGGTTATGGTTATTGTCCTAACCGCTCCCTGCAGTATTTTGACATGATCTTATTCCCAGGGGATTCTTGGAGATGTACATACATCTTGAGCTTTCTGGAGACGGAATATTAAAGCAGGAAGCCAAAGAATGAAGAAGGCTGCCCAGATCAATATAGTGTTAAAGAAAAGCACCATCTGGGAAAAAAAGGACCACATAAGGTCTGTATGACTGTGGAAGATGAAAGAGTCCTCCCTAGATAAAAGCATGGACTGGAAATTTCAAAGAAGATCAGATAGCTGGGCAATGAGACAGGGCTTCATCTACCCTAAACCAAACCCACTATATCAGGAAGTTTTTACCAAAAGACTTGTTAACATCAACAGTCGAAAAACCAAGCTGCTCAGGCTAGCAGCTGACAAGTGTGTAGACAAGCAAGATAAAAAGTAAAATCTATGGGTATCTGAGAACATTCTAATTTAGAAGTAATACACAAAAAAAAAAATCTCTATTTACTTTGTATTATCTTAGATGGTGTTATTCTCAGCTCTGAGTGATAAACTAGTAATAAATTGTTATATGCTGTGCTAACAAGCAATTTTATTTATCACTAACCTCCAAAGGACTGAAGTACAGCATTTTATTTAAAGTGCTTTGAGATACTGAGTTAGATAAATTAACCTTTTTCCTTTTATTGATTGTGCTGTAAGTGCATTCCAAAAATTCTACTGTGCTGATGAAACCAAATTTCTCCTTAAGTTGCTGCCATTTATTCTTTTGAAACTTTATCTAGATACTTTTAATTAGCTTCAATTTTGCAGATAGTTTAGGAATGTTAAAATAAGGCTTCTTGTCTTTCAGTCATCAGAAACAGTAGCAACACTGAAAGGGTAAATGATGTCTGTTGTCCTTCAATTCTAGTCTTCACAAGAATGCTTAGTTTTGCTCGCAGTTAAGTATTTAATTCAAGAATTCCATATGAACTATCTTAGGGATGACTGCCATATTAATAAATTGAGACATTAAATTTTTCTTTGAAGTCCTATTTTTTAAAATGTAATGATTTTTAAGAATAAGTATTAGTTTTAAAAAATTATATAGTCTCCAGCATTGCAAAGAATTCTTAGAAATAGGGGGGGTTTAATATTTCAAATATTAAAAAAATTAAAAATGGACAGTACACTGAAAAAGCTTTGCATCTATTTCTGGAAATATTACAAGCTTTTTTTGAAAGTCTGATCCACCATTATGAGTTCACAAGTTTGGCAACGTTCCTTTTTTGATAAATATCAATAAGTACTAAAAACTTAATACATTGTCAGTGAGCTTAAGTGATGCTTTTTCTCTAGGATAGAGACGTATAATTTTTACTTGAAACAGCCATATCTTGAATAAGTATCACTGTGGGGATAGCTTAAATCACTGTGGGGAAGCAAAACTGCAAGCAAATGCTCAGTTTCTCATTTATTCCAGGGTAGCATAGGTCACACACATCCTTCTGCAGGCAACTTGCCCGGAGTTGAGTTTGACTACACATTCTTCAGATTTGAGTGTAGATTTGCAAATCACAAATGCAGGACTCAGATACAGAGTTTGCCATGGTTTAACAAGTCACGTGGCATCTGGGTGTACATTTACAGCCTGCTGCAAATGTAAATTAGAGAAACTTCGTATCGTCATTGTTAATTTGAGGCCAAAATTACGTGATTCAGAGACATCCTTTTATCACAAGTCAGCTGATACATGTTAACTTGTCATCTCATCATAGCTTGGTCATGCATCAAATCCCCACCAGTTCATGTCCGTGATTCATTCTCTTCTGTTGGCCTCAGTGGGCTGTTTCTTTCTTTTGAAAATGTTTCTACTTGATGCTTGTTTTGCTAGTGAAGTTTTTAAAATTTGTTTTCCTGATTCTTTAAGGTCCAGAAATAAGTATGATTGGTATCATATGTTTATGTAGCTTGCATCTAGTAATACAAGGATTTAAATTATCTTTAAGTTATGTCAGTCCTTTTATTTTTTTTTAGTGTAAGTTTTGAATGCCTTGTGCAATGTCATAAGGTTAATTTTTCTCTTTTTAAAAAATTTTTAAAATATTATTCCTCCTCTAAGAGAACTAAATTCAATTCTGTTGTGGTCACTATTACTTAATGTCTCAAGTATAACTATTTTTTCAATTTTTGACTAATATTTTCTTTTATATGTTCTAGAACAAGCATTCCAAGAAGGAATCATTTAACATGCAAAATGGAACTACTTTAAATATGTTCTTTATTATGCCAGATAGTAAGTTCACAAAAGAGATGTCCAAGATACTTATTATTTTAATATTATCCTTTTCTGCAGCTCACTGATCTCAGCCAAGACTGTGTCATTAACATTCTCTCCAGTAGAACTAGTACCATATCTTTATGGTTCTCTCCATGCTCTCTGTAGACATCAGTTTAAGAAATAAATGCACTTCTTATATTTTAGAATACACTTCTCTGTTTCAACAGTTGTGTTATGTATAGGTTCTTTCTTATATATCATAGAAGTGTGTTACTGATTCTTTTGTGGCATATGCCTCTGGCTTATTTTTGGGTCAGTCACTTCACCCAGGTAAGAAGAGGTAAAATCAGAGGAAACAGCCTCAAGTTGTGCCAGGGGAGGTTTAGATTGGATATTAGGAAATGTTTTTTTCACAGAAAGGATTGCCAAGCATTGAAATAGACTGCCCAGGGAAGTGTGTAGGTGTGACACCTGGGGACATGGTTTAGTGGTGGACTTGGCAGTGCTGAGTTAATAGTTGGACTCAATGACCTTAGTGATATTTTTCAACCTAAATGATTCTATGCTTCCGTGTTTTGTGATGTTTAAAAAGAGACAGGACACCTTTGATTTCCACTCTGTCTATATAATTCTAATCCCATTCAGGATGTAGACTACTTTCTGCAGGAAAGAAGATTTTTTTTCTCTTGATATACTATGCAGGTTTTAAAGTTGTTCCCCTCCTCCCCTCCCCCCTTTTTTGTTTGGTTGGTTGGTTTGGTTTTGGTTGACTGATTGGTTTGGGGGGGCTTTGTTGTTTTTTTTCTTTTTCTTTCTTTCTTCTAAGAAGAATGGGAGAACAGCAAAGACTGGAGGCAGACTTCATGCTCCTCTTGGCATGAAGTTGTCAGGTATCTGTTTATTATATCCTTCTGACATGAAACAGATTTGGTATGAGAATGAATATTCTTCTATTCCCCATTTTTCTGCTACACCTTTGTGATGCTGGCACTTCTTCAGATCATTATAACTTTAATTTAACAGAGTCCTGCTAAGGTAATCATTGACAATGTGCTTTAACTATCTTTGACACTTTTCATTTACAACTTTTTCTGTGGTGTTGGAAAGGAAGTTGGAAACTGTGTTGTGTTCTGTAGTTTGTACTGATGTCTGGAATATCAGTAACTCCTGGAAGTCCTTCTAAACCATGCATTTGTTTTAGTAGTACTTTTGGTTTTGTGGAGCTGGACTTCAGTAACAATTGACAATGGCAATGAGAATAGAGACATCAAATTGTCAGTCAACTACAGAAGAGATCCATATCTCTAACTGGTGTGCATTTCAGTAGTTGTAATGCTGTTAACCTAGTTAGATAAGGATAAACCTCTACACATTTTCTGAAAAATTGTGTATTATTTAAAATACTTAATCTGAGAATAGAACACATTTATTGGTAGTGGAATTGTCTAACTTTTGTATTCTGAAGCTGTCATCTTTTTTTCAGAGATGAGCTTTACTTTTTTATTTGCTCCTTTAAACTTCCACTGCAACCTGTAAAAAGTCTAAAGAATTCCGGTTGGATTAGGTTGTGCAATATCTCTGAGGTATGGACAAACACCAACTGAATTGTAGTTAATATGATTCAGCTTTTGATCTAAGACAAATGTAAGCTCTCAATATGCAATAAGTTCCTGGGTCAAATTTATATGGCAAAGTTAGACTGTATTTCGGATGTACTGTTCAGGCTATCCAGAGTTTAATAACAGATGGAACTTTTTTCTGTCCTTGGATAATCTGGAAAGAAAGTGACATAATTGAACAGCACAATAGATCATTCATGACTGCTGAATAAGTGGCATGTTTTTGTTTGCTCAAGCTAAGTGTCTAAATTGAATACTCTTTTGTGTCTGGTTTCTGTGCTAAGAGCATAGATTCCTTTGGATAAGGATTTTATAACGGTGACCAATTATATAAGAATATGTGGGATTTGTTCTGAGTTGTAAAAATCAGTGAATAATGAATTCAGAAATATCTGATGAATAATACACTTTATTCTATGTAATTTGAAGATTAACTTGTCTTTCAGATGTTGACCAAATAGTTCTAGAAAAATGACCTATAGGAAAAGGGGAAGAGAAAGGACAGACCTCCCTACTTAAATATACATCACATTTGTATTAATTCTTATATGCATTAAGGTTAGTTGGACCAGATTTGAGCTATATATTACATGAGGGAGCTCAAGTTGGGCATATCATCTGAACATTTGTTTGGGACTTCTGGGAACATATCCTCTGACGTTTTAGTGCTTCAGTTGGCTGAGTCACTTGTAATCTTTTCCAAAGTTTGAGTTAACTTGTGTTTTTGGAAGCTTAATTAATCTTGTTTTCCCTGCATCCTCACTGCAAAATTAGGGCAGAACTTGTTCACTTACCACAACCCAAACTGGACTTTTCACTTTGTTTGCAGTACTCCTAAACTTAGGCCAAGGTTTCTTGTATGAATGAGAACCTTGTACAAGCCCAAATTAACAGTGTAGTTAAGAAGCATGAAGATGTGTGATCTTTTCAAATGTTAGTTCTTTCTTTCTGTTCAGAGCTAACTAATTATCCTTGAGGTATTAGAAGCCTGCTTATGAATTTGTACTCTTTGGGAAGTAAAGTTGAGTTTAGGCTCTGCTGCTTACTAATCATATTCAGGCAGAGTATTCAACTTCGATTCATAAAATAGTATGATTAACTAATTTTTCTGGATTTTTATGACTCCGCACCCAGTTCCTGGTTGTTTATGATTCTGCAGTCCATTTAAGCTATTCCTGTAGTTACGTGCTTTTAGGACTCTATGGCTGGACCTATAAGAGAACAGAAATATTCTGTGAGCACCCTCTGAAACAATTTCAGGGGGGCTAGGCAGAAAGGAAAAGGAGAAAGTCATTCCCTGGTGTCTCTTCCTCACTCAAAAAAATAGAAAAAAATCAAACTCAAAAACTCCAACAACCTCTAAAAAAACACTGGAGTTGGCTTCAGGATGGTACAGATTAATGTGTTGAAATTGGGTGAGGCTATGCCAATGTGACATATTTCCTCTGGCATGGTTTTATAAAATTACCTCATCAGGCTTTTTGCCTATACATACTCCCATCACCCACATGCTACAACCACAATGATGATGGGCATATTCATGCCTTGTTGTGAGAATCCATGGTGTTATTATTGATAGGGTACAGGTCAACTTAGAAAGCTAGAGAGGAGAAACTAAAAGTTTCATTTAAACTGATGGATCAATATATGCGTAACCTTGATCTGTGTTAGCTATATTTTAAAATGCTTTCCTGTATTGCAGAGTTAGAGACATATCCACTGAACAAATGGATGGTCTTCCTACTGTTTCAGATCTGCAATCTGTAGAACAGCTGGGTTATCTTCCTTAGTAGGACACTCATAACCTAACTAAAATGCTAATTGTTGTGCTGTGAGATCACAATCCTACATTTGATGTGGAAACATAACATCTGAGTGACCTGCAGAAAAAATCTCTTGTCTGAAAGCTTGTTGCTTTTTCCAACTGTTTCGGCATTAGAAGTTGTAGCCTCTTTGTGTTCCTTACCTACATTCTAGGAAAATTGTAAGCAGACTCCTCAGATAAAATGTAGGAAGTGACTGATTTTAAATCTAATTGCTAGTGAAGATTCATATAATGACACCCTCCAAAACCATTTGTTGAGACAAAAAACAAAACAAAGAACAGCAATGTTGTGCAATATTAAATATTTAGATAATTTATCTAAATATCTCTGCTATTTCCCTTGTGCCTTGTTTTTACTCTTGTAGTTATAACTAGGATCAGAAATGGAAGTGTGACAATATTCTTGAGGAAGATATAGAATTACAAAAAAAAAAAATCCCTCAGATATGATTTTCTTTATATATTCATCCCATCTTAAATAAGGGGAATAACTCTGAATTTCTTACAGTGTTAATTCTGCACTTGGGAGTAAAATTGGAGGTAAGCAATTTTAGAAGAAATTGTCTATTTGGATCTGCTGGAATGAAAACCAATGCTGCCTTTCTGTACCTATAATTGGTCATCTCAGGCTGACTTGCACAAGTACATTTGAAAACAGATTTGAACTAAAGAATTATGTTGCGTTATTCTGAACCATGGTTTGAGAGAGTTTGACACAACCTTAAATGCCAAGTTCTCACTTGGCATGATAAATGCAATTTTTCAAAATGGACTTTTTTTTTTTTTTTAAAGCTGCCTCCCATTTGAAAAGGAGAGTGGGTTTCTCTTTACTTGAAATATCATTATATTATAGTTCATAGAATATCCTGAGTTGGAAGAGGCCTATATGGATCATTGAGTCCAACTCCTGGTGGTGCACAGAACAGCCCCAAGAATCACACCATGTGCCTGAGAGCGAATGTGTCCCAATGTACTTGACAGCAAATTTGTCCAAATGCTTCTTGAATTCTGTCAGCCTTGGCACTGTGACAGGTTTCCTGGGAAGCCTGTTCCAAACCAAGCACCCTCTGAGTGAAGAACCTTTTCCCAATATCCAGCTTAAACCTCCCCTGACACAACTTCATGCCATTCCCTTGAGTCCTGTGATTGGTCACCAGATGAAAGAGATTGGTACCTGCCCCTCCACGATGAGGTCTGCCCTCAGTCTCCTCTTCTTCAGGCTGAAGAAGTGATCCCAACCACTCCTTGTATGGCTTGCCCTCTAGACCCGTTACCATCTTTGTAGCCATTCTTTGGGCACTCTCTAATAGCTTTATATCCTCGTAATATTGCACCCAAAGCTGCAGACAGCACTTGAGGTGAGGCCACTCCAGAGCAGAGCAGAGCAGAGCGGGACAACCCCTCGCTCACCTGCCTGGTGATGCTTTGCCTGATGCCCCCAGGACAAGATTTGCCCTCCTGGCTGCCAGGGCACTGCTGACTCATATTCAACTTCCTATGTTTGACTTACTGTTATTATTTCAAACAGCAGCCGTAGCTGCAGAAAATGTTCAGTCTGAGCCCAGGTAGATGGAATGTAGAGGAAACAGATTGTGTGTATATTTATGTAGCTGTCTATTTTGTCTTCTTGTGAATGCACCGCTCAGCCTATGGAAATAACAGTGAATGACAGCAAGTTAGAGTGTGTGAATTTTTTACATATAATCTTGAAAAAGTTGTACCTTCACTCAAATGAAAATATGCAGTTTGTTACAAGTTAATGCTGCTTACTTTTTGAAAGAAGTAACAATAATAAATACAGATATAAAATAATCTTCCCATAGAAACCATTGTCACTTTTCACATTATGTGAGTGATCTTTAGAGGCAAAGTTTATATACAGGTCCTGATTTGAATACCTTATTATTTGGTTCTTATAATGTTTTTGATTTAATAATTAATTTAGTATATTGATTTATGTCTTCTATTAAATAGTGTATTTTGCAATTTGTTATTTTGCTATTTATAAAGCATGATAGCTGTTTTCCTATAGTTCTATAAATTACTTATTTATTTTGGGAATATATTAAGAGATGTAATATTTATATAGCTAAATACAGTATTTCAATACCATACATCAGTGTTCAAAAAAGGCTTCCTTGTCATTTTGATACTACTTGAAGTTCTAAAGCCCGATTCCCTTATCCTGTGGGACTGTCTGGAAAATAAATTAACTGTTACAATATGAGGGTTAGCATATCTTAAATGAGTAACCTTTGTAGCTCACCCTGGCAGGAAGAGCTATTAACTTCCGAAAACCACATTTGTCCGTATCTTGTGAAGCAATATTTTTTTGCCCCTATATATTGCAACAACTTATGTCTTTCACCAGCAGGAAGTCCTGTTATTCACCTGTAGGGATAAGTAGCTGAATATATTACATACATTCATGTAATGTTCACAGTAAAAACAGCAATTGAGTTTGCTTTTCTCCTGCTTAACCTATCCAGTTGACTAGCTGAATTCTTGCAACAGGTATTGTAATGTCTGCAATCTCCAATAATAATGGCTGTATTAAGTTACATAAGTAAGCCTGTCAGAGCAGAAAGCTTCAATATTGGAAGAGTTTATTTTGGCGAATTATTGCAAAACCTGGTTTGCAGCAGCAATTGTTTCAATAAGAGTATGTCTTGCCTAAACCTGTACACCTTGAAGTGATAGATTATAAAAAGGTGTTCAGGCAAGTGTGCAATAATAACCCCTAAGCAAAGTTTGTTCACACCTGGCCATTTCTATGATGTCTCTACAGAAGAGAAAAATGGAAGAGTCTAAGACAAATTGTGTGATCTGGCTTAACTATTTAAGTATTTGTACAAACAGTTTCACAACTTCTGTGTGGTAAATCAATGTAAAGTTCATAGCAGCAGAGCAGGAATTAGGGCTGATAATGACAATGATGATCGTTTTATTCCTTAATAAATACAGTTGTGTAAAATGAGTCTAGCCTCACCTGGCATTTCAATCATCATGCTTCAAAAACCTTTTTTTCCGGTGTGACTACACAATTATTCATGAAGCAAATATTTCAACAGCAGCAAAATTTTCTTCTCTCTGAAAGAGTAATGTCATTCTGAGATATTGAATAATTCAGGAATTAAAATTTTCCCTTTTGTGCATAAGTTTTTACTTACACTCTCTCTGATTATGCCAGGTACAAGGGTTTCCCAGTCCTCAATTTTAATATGCTCAGACTCACTGTCTTTTCCACTTGGTGCAGATCAAACTGAATTCAAATTCCAAATCCATTGCAGTTTACATTGCAACTCAGTGTTAATTGATGTATCATCCACAACTTCAGTGGATCTACACTGATTTCACTGCTTTACATCAGTGCAGACTCAGTATTCCTATTGCTTTCTTAGGCTTGCAGAGATATGTGGGGTCAGCCCATATGTGTAGTGATGGATGAGAACTAAGTGGAAGTGGTCAGCATACAGTACTGCTGCTCTGAATTATCTAAATAGGCTGGAAGAAGGTTTTGCAGGAGCCAGTGGAGGCCTTTGCTCTCTCTGGGATGGGGTGTGTCACCAGTAACATCTCCTAAAGGTTGACATATTCAGACTCCCTTGTGCCAAAGCAATCAGCACACCTGGCTACGCAGTGCTGTGTTGTGCTTGTCATTTCCACTCAGTCTTTGGCCTCTCTCATAAATCCAACAGGGTATGATTCATTCACTAAATTTACTAAAAATCAGTGCTCTGCATTGAACCTCCTGGGCTATGCAGGCCTAGCTGCATTTTCTTTTCAGCAGACATCAAGGTGGTCTGATCAGGTGGCCTTTAGTAAACATCCACAACAATGTCCCCCATGTGGCTTTGTGCCTTAATTCTTACCCATAAGCTCTCCACTCGTTCTTCATCCCACTCTGGTCAGAGCTCGATACATTCCAGTTGCCTTCACATAAAGAGCATAAAGACATTATGGTTAGTTTCTCTTAGCTGATATGAGGACATCATTCTGTCCTTGGGCTCTCATTAAATATATTGGTTAAATAATATTATATACCTATATACTACATATATATATATATATATATATGCACATGTGTTAAATAAAGGTAAACTTTTCTCAATAAACATATATGTATAAATACAAATATTCATCTAGCAACACCTATAATATGGCACTTCCTATGATATCTCTAGTACAAGAAAGAGACTTTTCATATGTCTGACTATTGAAATAGTACAGACTGTACTGTGCACACAAAGTCAGGATAGATCATTATAATGTTCTCTTATATCCTTTAAATTTCTGGGACATTTCTTATTTGGCATAATTCAGTCCAGCTCTCCTGAATGCAAACACAAGTTTAGGCGTAATACAATTTCACTGTCAATAGACTCCTAATTTATAAAGGCAGTTCTGATAGTCTTTCATCATTAATGTTCAGTTTTCATCTGATGCACTTTTTTTTTTAAATTGGCCTTTAAGCAAACGTATGAAATGTATCATTTTAGCTGCTACTGCATGCCTGAATTCAAAACTAAAAAAAAAAATAAAATGGAGGAAGTTTTATCCTGTTTAATCGCAGCATACTTTTTCCATCCTCTGGGAAAGAAAAGTAATTCTGGTTGAAAAAGATACTCTGTTATGTATAGCATAATGTTTTCACTGACTTCAGTGGATTTCACTGTTTTAGAAAGCATTGGAAATGGAAAAAATTCCACACTAACAACTAAAATCACATCACATTGCTTTTATTAAAAACAAAAAACCTTAGAAAAGAGAGCACAGATTCACTAATATTCCTTTGTTTGAAAGAAAGAGATTTCCAGGATATATTTTCTTCAGAAACATATGTAAGTATGCTTAATTAACATACTCAGAGATATTGAATAATGAGCAATTAGTTTTAAATTGAGAGAAGCAGCTGTCACTTTAATAGTTTGGATATATCTAGGGACTCTGCAGGCATTTAGTTTTCATACAGCATCAGTGTGACTTGATACTTGATATAACAACTGAAGTACTTTGTGGGATCCATCCCACTCTACTTTAGCATTTTTAGCACCATTCTCAATTATGTTCTAAATTAAAGACTTACATATACAGACATACAATTGCAAATGCAGTGTCTAAGATGCCATGTCTGGAATATCATAGAATTTTAACTAGTGGTTCCACTCAATCCATTTGCATTACTGATAACTCCGTTAGCAGGGTCACCCCTACTGATTTAATGCTTCATAAAAAATAAATACTAATGTGAATTGATTTTGCAATTATTTGTGGAAAGGATTTTTTTGTTGGAAGTATCTGAGAAGTGTAATTCTTCATGAAAAATTTGCACTTCATGAAAAATAATAAATACACTTTTCACAAAGAAACTAAAGCAATGTGTTTCTTTTCAGGCAAATGCAACCTAAAAACAATATTTTCTTTAACTCAGCCATTTTAGTTTGAGTTAAACACTAGCTCAGATTCTTGTTTAGCTCAAGTACATTATAACCAAATACAATAAAACCATAAATTAGGGACTATGCATGTGTGACTTTTTTAACGAAATGTTCGTCTGAGCTGACATTTTCAATGAAGACTGTGGGATTTCATTGACCAAGTCCTTACCTAATCCACTTAAATCCCTTTGAAAATCCTATTATTAACTATTGAATTCTCCTAATGAGTTATTTCTGAAAGTAGCCATCTCCTGCTCAAATGATATAATGTAGCCCTTTGAAATACACTTGTCTTTGAGGAGGAGAACAAGAGATTTTTAGGCAATATATCTTAACTCTTCCAATAAACTACTTTGGGTTTTTATTATTATTATTATTTTAAGTATTATTCTAACTTTTTGCTATGCATGTAGCATTTAACAACATATTTAATTATCTTCTTTTCAGAAATGTATAAAAATATTCTTGTTAGAAAAGTATGAATTATTTGAAGACAGTTATAAAAATGCCTATACTTATATCTGGCAATATAATCTAGCACACCTTCTATTTATCATTCTCCCTAAAATACTTTATATATATTTTGTATTGTATATAATTTTTAATCAAATATTCATAAACAGTTTCAAGCACAACTCAATGGTTTTGATAAAATTAGTTGAATTACAACAGCCTGGCATATCTATATGTCTTCAGTTATTAACATTTTTTATGTTAGTATTGCCTTTATCTATTAGGAATGTGAGTGAGATTAGGGTGACATTTGTACAAATCTGTAGCAAGTTTCTTCTGTTCCCATGGAGCACAGCTTGGCTTTTTCCTGAAAATATCTGTAGTATTAAACTCAGTTTTGGTTGCATATCCATATACTGCCTGTCCTTGCTGAAATAATAAGTATTAGAGCAATTACTGGTAGTTTGATATTATCTGTAGGATTCAATGAGCTCTCTCATTTTTCTGATCTTGTAATCTAGTGAAACCTAATTTTATAATATTATTTTTCTGAGAATTTAATTCAGTGTTTATATGCAAAGGTGAAATTCCTTATATTGGTTTAATCATTCTGAGAAACAATTGATTTGACTGCAGCACAGACTACTGCACAGGCATGAGTGAAACTATATGATTTATAGAGACAAAATAGGGTTCAAAATCTAGTTTATAAATTTGTAACTACACAGCACAGAAGACCAAATACATGTATGGTTGTCTGATGTTTCTTGGAGACAACCATTTGATATCATCCACCGTGGTTTTTGAGTCATTCATTTTTGAGAAGATAATATCCTGTTCTTTCCTTACTTTTGTAATCAGATCTCTAAAGTTACTCTTTCTGTTTGACTGAAGTAATAGTTAGGAATATGGAAAATAGAGAAGGAAATAAGGCTTGTCTACTAATTAGAAAATATTTCAAGTTCCACTGCTCATATCTGAAAGAAACACAGCGTATTAAAAATGCAAAAAGAGCAAAAGATTTTAAAAAGACTTCATTTGATGCAGTTAAAAGCAAGTTGGAAATACAGTTGGTATGAAATGTCAATATATGAAATAAAAGTTTAAAATTATACATAAGTAGCTTTATTCAAGCAAGAGAAAGATTTGAATATTTGATGTTAAAAGAATGACAGAGGTTGGAAGAAAAATCTAACATTTTACAGTACTATTCCGTGGCCATTATTTGAGTGACAGTGAAGATTAAATTGATTTAAATTATACTTTTAATATAGCTATTAATTTTTGTATCACAGCTATTTTTATTTTGACTTTGCTTTTCCCTTGGAGATCTCAGAGCACTTTAGAAGATGTACAACACTCATTAAAGATATGGTTCTCATTTAATCAGCCATCTGCCTGGTTTACTCATTTGGAAAGCTGACATGTGTCTTCTGCATTAATATAATTTTTAGTGCCCTCTTCAAGACAGAGGTCAAAGCAATAGCATTCTTCTTGTGCATGGCAACTGTGAAAAGTCAGTCAATTTAAGCTACCCATGTTAGTGCCACATCTGAAATATTATTATTAGGCACTTGTCTAATTTATAGAGCCAAGGGACAAGAACTTGAGGATCATGTATCTCGGTCCCTTTCCCTTCCCAGCTAAATAACTTTAGCAGTCCATGAAATTCTTGCCTCACACTGCCCCAACAACATGGATCTCTCCAAGCTCCAATAACATTCAGAGATACTGAGTTAAGTGTTGTTTTTCTTATTATAGAAATATTTTCTAGCAGGGAATCTACATTCATTGAGACAGAGCCATTTCCAGTTTGCAAGGTATACAAGCTTTGCTAATGAAGGCACCTTTAAGAAATGCATTAAAATATTAAAAGAGAGACATTTCAGTTTCAAGAGCTTTAAAAACTACTATTCCATTAATGGTCATTAGATTTAATACTATTTTTAAGTCAAAAGGAGTTGTTAAAGAAAAGTTCAAAATGCATACTGCTATCTTTACAATTTATTTCATCAGAAATTTTAAATAAAAACTATGCATGGAAAAAATTTGGTACAGTTATATTCCATTTGTTGAATTTTTGTGTATGTTTATTTACCTTACCTGCTCATCAACTTTGCTGAATAAACAGGAAGAATTTACAGCTGAGGAGAAATAAACTGTGCAAAATTTTATTATAGAAGGCATAATCTTGGAAAGCATCTAGCTATAAAGTAATAAAGTGAAAATATTGTATGTTAAGGAACACTATCACTAAATAACTCTAGGATGAATTTTCTTATGTCCTATCTATCCTCTCTTTCATGAACAGATGTCTCATTAGGGTCAACCAGAAGCTTGATTTTAGAAAGTGTTTAAAGATAAATATGATACAACATCAGAAAAACAAAGTCAAATCCCACTTCTCTGTTATAATCTAAATTGAACAAAACTGGAATGAATTAGGTATGCTGCTATCTCTGAAATGTGGGATATGAGAGAATGGACAGAAAGAAGGCATCTCAAGATATTGGCTGATTTGATACACATTCAGGTGCTCCACTACTTAATTGATACTCTTGTGCTTTGTAATGAAGCCTGAGGCCCTGCACTGGCTCACAGTCTCCCTTCCATGCCGAAGTTATGTACCTCAGCAGATTGGGAACAGCCAGCACACTGCCAAATACACTACTTAAAGTCAGAAGCAAAGGGATTGCACTGTGCTAGTCAATAGGGAAAAAGGCCAATGTTACAGTGCCAGTCCTCATGTAACTGAGGGCTTCAGAACCTACAAGACAGAACTATAAACCTTTTTACTTTCTAAAGGTAATCATCTACTTTTGAAACAAGAGATGAGGTCTCAATTTTTCTCTCTTGTCATAGCTTGATACCTAACTTAATAGGTAGAACATGTTTTCTTTGAGATATAAGAGGTTTAAACTCAACTTCCTTCTTTGGTTGGTGACAATTCAACTGTTTATCCTTCACCTCCAATGGAGAATTTTCATATTTTGTGGAGATCTCTTGTCTCTCCTCCCACTGCAGCTATCAATTTCATAAATTTTTTGAATCATTAAAGAGAGGGTACAGCTGAAAGTGAGGCTGGCATATGGTAACCTGAAAGCTACAGCAATGTTCTGGCTAAGGAAATTCTGTACATCCTGAAGTCCTCTATATATTCAGGCAGTTGTCAGCATACCAACTTTGAGTATTTCAAACTAAACTTCTAATTATTGCTTTAAATGTGATTGTCATTGCAGAATTTTATTACACAGCTAATAAAAGCTGCATTTATCATCTGTACTGTAATACTGAATTTAGCTTTCTTTGAGACTGCTGTAACCTTGCCTTGATTTTCACATTAGTTTCTATTTTAGAATCCGAATGGGAGCCAAGTAATTTAAAAGTGTGTAAGAAAGTTAGTGTATTATTAAGTTCTAATAGGTTATTCTCAGAGCCTTTAAAATTTGCATTTGCAGTGAAAATATGACTCTGGGAGAGACAGATCCTTTTTCTCTGCAACTGATTCAGATGGGGGATTTGGTGATTCAGAAGTTCAATTTTAATTGATTTGAACATTGTCAGCTTTCACAGGCCTGTTCTGGAAAAGAAAGTTTGCTTTTGCTGACAAATGAGAAAACACAACAGATAAATGAATTAAATGAAACAATGCCCAGACACTGAATTTTAATTCCCTCTGGAACCCTATTGGCCAGTGTTAGTCCCTGGGAGACTTGCTGCCAGTAGCTAGTTATATTTGTTTATTTACATGTTAGTAATGTTTTTACTTCTTGAATCACTGGAACCCAGTGTTTCAGTTTAGAGTTTCTTCTGGACTCTACATATCTGATCGTAATGAGAATGGTTAGGTTAAGAATAAGAGCTAAATGCCCACAGAAAAGGGTAAAAACAGGACAGCCCACAGCCACTTTGTATTCCTTCATGAGCCTCCCCAAACGGGCAGGGCTGGCTGATGCTCCAAGCAGGCTTTACTGCCTGCCCAGCCTGGAGAACAACCCGGGTGACAGACAGGGAATTAACATTGTCCTTGGCTCGGTTGCTCCACTTGCTGGCCAGTGTAGCTGAGCTGGCATGGAGGTGGCACAGGAATTTATTTCTGGGAAAGGCCATAAGCAAATGGAAAGGCTGAGGGTGAAAGAAGGAAGAAAGAGAGGAATTGTGACTCAGAGGGATGTCTGTGACTCACAGTGTTTCCCTGGGCTACCCAGAAGTTACATGCAGCCTCCTGCTTGACTGAAAATAAGGGTATAATCTATTTCAACAGCAAAGCAAGTACTGAGAATTAGAGTTTGGATGTATGGGTTTGCAAAGAATAACTTCTTAATGAGGTTTGTGTTTTCATATGCTTTTAGATTGAATTGAGGGCATGTAAAGAAAGTCTGATGAAGTCATTAGCAAATCTGAGATAATGATTCTTCTTCATTCCTTCCGTTGTATTAATTATGACTCTTACAGTGAGAAGTACGACTGCAAGTGTACACATCAATAAAAGTATAAAAATGTAATATCTTACTCTAGAAGTCTTATAGCCTCACTGATGGATACCTGACAGCTGAAACCATTTTAAACACCCCTTTAGTTACAGTGCAGTAGCTGGGTGTTTCCAAGGATCAGGAATACTTTTTTCCTACATCTTTACTGGGCTCTAGTGAGGAATTTCACGTGTCCCTTTATTTTAGGGTCTGTTGAAATGTGTTCGTGTTCAAATGTTCTAATAAAGTGTTAACATTCCTGTGAATATATCTAGAGAGGAAAACCACTTTGCTCCCGTAATTATCCAGGATAAATCCCTTCAGCTTAATATTAATCCATTCTTCCTTAAGATGACAATTATGCTTAACTAGTGTTCTGAATAAGAATGCTCTTAAGAATCAGAGCATATACCTACAAAAGACCAGTGGCAACCTTCTTCTTTGCCTTGCTGAATAACTGCCTTGGTAAAAGAAGCAAAACATGGAAGAGTTTGTGCTTCTCCATTCAAGTGCCTTATTCTCATAATCTGCAAAACAGCTTCTTTTTGTGCACCTGGTTTGCTGCTTTTACATCAAGATAGGGAAAAGGTGTTTTAGCTTTGCTCTTTCTCTCTCTCCCTGTAATCACACTCTGAGCAGCACCACTAAGAACTGGACATAGCAGAATTTCAGGCATTAGATTTGGGGGAAGAATCTTTACAAAAGCCCCTAAAGATTCAGCAGTGTTTTTAGTAAAACATGCGGAAAGTGTATCCTTGAAATTCTACAATCCAGCCTTAGGTTATAATTTGATGTTCTTGAAATTCAGTGAGAACTTTGCCAGCACCAGTGAGGCACTGGGCTCCAGGTGCACATTTTCAAAAACAACTTGGCATTAGACAAAGGTGAACTAATTGGCAGCCTCATTTTCCTGTGATCATATATTCTTCTGATACAGTAAAATGAAAATAAGTGTTTAGATGAAGATAAGTCTATGAATATGTTTATGTGTTTATATGTATATTGACATAATGTGTATATATAACACACATTTCTTTAATGTGTGTCTTTATACTTATATGCATAGGTGTACATGTATATACACATACACACATCTCCATACTTTTGGTTTGTAAAGTTTCATTCTTGTTTAAATACACACGTTTCATAAAACCCTTGCAGTAATTGTTCCCGTGCTGTGGGTTAGCATTGTACCATTTGCTCAGATTGACAATCTTGCACACAAGTTGTACAGTTTTTCATTCACTGGTTGGTGCACAATAGGTATTCCATGTTTAGTTATCCTTTCTTTCTAGTTTTTTATAAATGTATATTTTTATCATTCACTTTTGTACTTAACTGAAAAAGAAGTAACTAATGGGCCAAAAATATTCACACAAAGTACAGGAATTCAAGACCAGCTATTTCTTTATGCACATTATTTAAAGTATATATGTTGACCATTTATTTAATAATAGAACTTCACAGCAAGAAATGTACATTTTCATAAGGAAGTTTTCCATTAAAACATGGCCCAGCATTGAGGTTTCAGCCAGCTTCACTGTTTGAACACCCACACTCCTCCAAAGGAGAAAGATCCTCTTTTGGAGAAATGGGAAAGATAATACGTGCATTCATAGACTTAATTCTGGGTAGTATGCTTCGAGTGTAACTTTCTGCTTCCTTAAGAAAGTAGAAAAACGCTTCTGTTTGTGATATTAATGCACATGAAAATGTTTCCAAAAGAGAAGGTTTTCCACCCTTCCTGAAATCAGATCAGATGTAATCCCATTTATTTAGAAACAACTTCTGAAAGTCTTTTGTATTATGATTTACTAGGACAAAATTACTAAGTTTACATTTTTTCCTTTGTATTTATGCAAAGATTCATTTCCAATGACCTTCAAGGTGTGAAAGGAAAGAAAACTGTAATTGCCTTTTAAAAAAAAAATTCTTTTGATGTAAGAAAAAATCTGACCCACACTGACAGTAGTGGTGAAAAGCATCAGTTATTCCAAAGCAAAACGTTTTATCTCATCCTCACATTTTCCTGCAGTGTGATATCAGCTGCAGTCAGTTCGTGTAAGTCAGTGTCCCAGTAGCACAGGCTGCAAACCATTAAAACTTTTGAAAAACCTTTGTTTCAAGGAATTTTAATTATGGCTCACAGGGTCATTCATGTTGAGACTTTATATCACGGGCTAAACTTCAGATCTCCGTGAATAAGGCAAGAGGTTAGTATGTGTAACTTTATCCTCACTATAGAGTTCATATGCTGCTGATTATAAGCTTGTAAACAAATCCTCCACATCTCTCCTGTCCGAAACAACTTTATAAGGAGTTTGTTTTTTAGAAAAATAAGAACAGGTGACAAGGACAAATTGTCCTGAAGTATATGCAAGAAAGTTAACCCCCCAGTTTCTGATGAAAAAGATATTATAATCAGAAATATCAGATCTCTTTAGACTATGTGGAGCATACTTAGGTCATGTCAGTTTTATTCTCAGGGAACAGTAGTGCTTGGCTTCATTCTTCTCAGCATCTGTTTTCTTCTCTTTTGCCTCTTTATCCATGCAAACATACTTTTTATAGACTAGCCTTGAGCTGAAAATACCAAATCAAACTCCTTGCTCACCGATTTATAAACATCTTCACATATTGGGCAATTTGAATGGGCAAAGTGTTTATCAGTGCTACCATCTCTTAAAGGACTTAGACAAGGTATATAAAATTTTAATCCTGGTTCTCCTTTGGATATTATTAACTTGCATGAACCATAGTAATGATTCTGATATTTATTCTAACCTTTGTATTTAAAGATATACCTGTGTAAAGTTTGTTTGGTCAAGGCAGCAATACTGGAATTATGTTTTACAATACTTTTTTACTTGAAAAGGCGTAGTTTGTTTTTTTCTTTCTTTTCTTGAAAAGACCCATTCGGGCTCATTTGCATCTCACTTTATTTGACACACACACAACTTGTCTTATGGCTTAAGAATTAGTTTGGCTCACTTGTATAATTTGCTCTTTTAGCCTTCTTTTATCATGTTTGTTTCAGAGAACATTTATGTCTTCAACTGAGACTAAATTGTGTTAATTAGGAAAATACCTAATGGCATCTTGCCCATCACCATGCCTGAATGGCCACGTAAACCCCCCCCAACCCAGTAGTGTTTCTCTTGAGTTAATATGAAATCCTTCCAAAGATGCCAGGATGGAGCAATTTATCTTTTTTAAACACAGACAGTGTAGCAGACAAAGGCATAATAAGACAGATTTGGACAGGAAATTATGTAGAGACTTTTTCTTTTTTTTTAATAATGAGAATAATTAATTGTTGGGAGAATTTTCTAGCCAAAGTGATGGAGCAGCTATAGCTGAGTGTTTCTCTAAATCATGCACTTAAGCTCATCAGGAAGTTATTAGACTTGATGCAGAAATTACTTCATTAAATTTTACACCCTGTGTAATGAAAGAGGTCAAAATAAATAGTCACAATAAACCTTTTTGGTCCTCAATTGCAGGTGAAATTGTGGTCAAGTGAATTCTAATAGGACTGAATTCCTATTTATTTAAATAGGAAAATGTTTTCATCCAATAAACTTATGAACAAATCTTTCACTTAAGTGAAGACAGAAAGTATTTTAGATAATGTCTTTTTAATCTATTGTTTTATGTAATCAAGTATTATGAAGAAGAATGAGGTATGGATACAATGTTCCACAACCATTTATGTTTTCGCTATGGCAATTAAAAGTTATATATTTATTATTTTTTTGGTGAGCCTTTACTAAGGGTCAGGACAGATAAAAGTACCCACTTTACCATGTTGAATAAACAGCTGAATGTCCCTATGGAAGTTTAGCATGTGTTCATCTGCCTTTTCTTAGTTTTTTATGACTAACACTACTGCCAATGAACCTGCTAAGATTTTGCTTACTATTCAGCTGTAACATTTACTATATTGAATATTAGAATAGTATGTATATATATATGTATATGAATATACACACACTGTATATATTGTGTCCTGAGGAGCAGGTCTTAATCCTCTTCTTGTCAATTACAGAACTTTTTGATGTCCCTGAGACACAGGTTTAGGTCCCTGCTAATTTTTTTTTTTTCTTTTGCAAGTTAATGCCTATATTTTTAGCTCCTTCATATAATGTAGTAGAGACCCATGCAATCTAGAATCTAAGGAGGGTCAGTCTGCTGTTGTGCCCCCTAATTGCTTCTGTCTTAAAACATTTCAGTCTTTCTAAGACATCCAATTTTTTTTCCCTTCCAGTGCACATGAAAAGGGATAATGTTAGCGATTTGCAGTTAATTCAATTACTTTCCACTTGTGAAAATGCTGACAGGATTTCCGACCACTGGAAGAGGTGCCCTGACTATTAGATGTGATTGGCAGCCCAGACATAACTTTTAAATTGCAGCTGAAATTAAAGCATTTTATCTTCACTCATATATATCCTTCATGACAAACTGTTCAGCAATACTTTAAAGCCATTATTTCAGTGAATTGATTTTCAACAGCAATTAATGACCAATTTGTGAGATAATGTTCTCAGTCAAATCACAGAAGAGTCAGGATCTGTTTCAGTAATGGACAAGACTTTAATGCACTAGTGATTGTAAGTCATAGCTGTTGTTTTTTTAAATACTGTAGATGATTTTTTTTTTCAGATTTACACCATCTGCAGTACTACTGTTATCAGAAGACTGTGCATTTCATATAAACTAGAAAATATGAAAAAAAGAGAGCTTATTCAAAAAGAAAAGTGCCATTGTCTGCATGCTGGAGAAAATAACTTCCCATAATAAACCCATTTTTTAAAAAAATGTTATTTAAAGATAATAGTAAAAATCTGCCAATCACAAAATAAGGAAATCATTTAGAAAATAAAGCGTGCCAAAAGCAATTATGAGACACACAGAGGAAAAAAAAAAAGTACTTTAAAATGTGTTTAACTAAGGCTCATAGTTGTCACACCTAAGTTTGCTTAAAGAGTCCTGTTAGTTCGGATTTTCTCTCTGGTCTGTGGAAAAAAAGAGGTACTGCCAAAGGTAATTCATGTGAGAGGTGGGCTAAATTTCCATCTCTAAATGACTCCCTTTTGTGGTTAACCATACAAAGATGTAGGATCCCTCTGTGCCTTTTTAGACTGAACATCTAAATGTTAGTAACATTAAGAGCTATAAGCCTCTATTAACTCACCATCTGATTGTATTAGCATGCTTTTATCACTAAAAACTGTGTAAGAACAGAGATGAAACCAGGAAGGCTGATTTATTCCCATTATAGACTTTGCAGACACGTGCTTGAACCCTACATTAAAATCTAGTAGGAGGGATAATAGCCATGTATTGGAGTAATATGTAAAATTATTAAAAAGACATAAAAAGGAAGAAAAATGAAGGATATGAGAACATTTTGAAAAGTCTGAAGACAAGTAATAAAGTTAGCAAAATATACACTTTATTATTATGGGCAAGAACATATATTTTTTCTTATATTTCAATTTTTAATTTGGTTTATTTATCCTGAGCAGCTAAAATAGCAATATTTAGTCTTCTGTATATCAACCAATGATGAGGACTTTCTTAACTGAAGATGTATCTGGGCCAGTTGGTACAGCCAGCTGCAGGAGCAGAAGGTCTGACTCCTGAGCAAGATATCATTACAGCTGATTTTGAACTGAAAAATAGTGGCCTATAAATTTGAAATGAAGGATTAAATCACATTAAATCTATATATAGTTAAATGTAGTCAATGCACATGCTGTTTTCTTTTTGATAATAGAATTTCAGTTATCTTCAAATTAAAGCTAATCAGAGATATAAAGATTGAAAGTTATTAATGAAAATTAAGGGAAAGAACTATGTCTGTATGTAATTTAAACCTCCCTTGGTATCACAAAAATTGAAAAGACATTCTTGTACCATTTTATCACATTTGCTTTTACACTCTGCTTCATTTTAATTTTTTTTTTTTTCAGTTTCTCAGCTTCTAGAATGATAATTAAACATAAACAGTGGCTCATCCCTTTAGAAAAGAATCAAAATGTTTCATTCCTTTGAGGAAAATTTCACCTACTAAAGACCTATTTGCAATCCAATAGCCAGCTTGTTCTTTAGACATAAAGTCAAGCATTTGGTACAGATGCATTTCAAGTAGCAAACAGCTGTCAGGTATATATTGCAATTGCTTTTTTTTAATTTCAGTGCCTACAAGCCAAAAAAAAAAAGGTATTTTTATAAATGTTTCTTTGTTATGTCTGTACTTAATTAAGTATAGGGATATGATTTTTCCATCATCAGGTGCTTCTGATTACAGCGATACCTGCGTTAGCCTATATTTTGAAGGATTTAAGTCTTAAATGTTCACCATCTGTTAATAAAAGAGATTATCTCACTGCATTTTGGAACAGGTATAGACTAATTAGAACCAATTGGTATTTTTTGCATTTTTTTTTCTCATAAAGGAACTCTTCAACATAGAAGTTACATGGTAAAAAAACCTATTTTCTGGCTGAGTGCACTTTTATTGGTTCATTACTTAATCCATCAAAGATGTTGATCATATCTTTTAATAACTGGGGTAGCTGAGACCAAAAAAGAGATTGATTCAATGATATGGCAGTTTTAGCACAAAGCAGGCATTTCAAAACCAAGATGTTGGCTGAAAGGGGAGAAATTGCCTGAAGGCTTTGGAGAGAGCATTATGGTATTTGGGTGACATGTTTCCTCACTGCTACTTCAGCCCGTTTTACAGCTGGTTGCTTCTGTGTGCTTGCAGTGTCTTCAAAGAATTATGAGATTATTGGTCTTGACTTAACAAAGTGAAACCTGAGATTTCTGTACAAGCTTTGCATTATTAAAATTATATAAATTTATTTCTATGAGTATACCAGTAATTAGTGGACTGCACTGCCTCAGTGATACTAATTTTGAAATTAATGTAATCCTATAAAAATTGTGTGAAGCAGCCCCAAAACAAACCTTCTTTCTGAAGCAAAAGCATTCTGACAAGAAGGACAAGAAATTAGCAATTTCAAATTTGATGAGGAACTTATGGAGACAGTCTATAATTACTAACCTCTTGGTCAGACCAATTCATTCATAAAGAATGAAGTCCACTGAAAAAATCATTCTCCAATGTTACTACATGAGCAGATACATTTTATGATCAGAAGAATCTCTTTGGTGTCTTTAAATTGAGGTGTTTGGTTCAAAATGACTTGTATGTTGAAGTGTGTTCTTGTACATTAGCCGTAGTTCCACCAAGAATTACCATGATAACATCAATACAGATTTACTTTGATTAAAAAAGAAATAACAATTTATTTCAGAGAGAACCAGTTCAGTAAAAGGAATGGTTGGAACTGATACTGTAAGTTTTCTTATGTAATAATTGTAAATATTTTACATTCAGAGGTTATAATTTTTAGATGAGGATGTGTGTCATTATATTGTTGCTTCCCTGTTTCTGAAGATTTCATGTACATGAATTAATTTTTTTCCAAGGCAAGTTTAATTATTTTAAAACCTGCACAGACAAATAGATTGCATGAGTACAGAACATACACTTTCATATGGACTATTCTCATAGGCCAGTTTAGGTGGTTTGAACAGGCCAGGTGAAAGAGAAGCCATGTGAAATCCAGTTGGTTCAGAAGCAATGGTTCTGTTTCTGACTTATCAAAGAAGATTTTCATAGGTTGCCTAATTTCTGAAGCCTTGGCAAATTCTAATCCAAGATCATAAGGGATACACAAATTTGCGGGATCTGTTCCTCATTGACATTAGATTTTCCACAGATATGAAGGGAGACTGGATTTTTAACCAATTATTTTCCACAATCAGTCAAACTTCTAATAGTTTTAATAACATCCCCACTGGTGTCTGTGGACCAGGTATGGGCAGACCTCAAGACACTACATGATTTCAGCAAGAACTGTAGCTGTCAGAGGAATTTCAATATTCTGTGTGACATGCTTAGCTTTGGTCTCAGTGATTTCTTTTGCCCCTAGTAACTGCTGAATGTTATTTACTTTGATGAGATTTAAGAGGATAAAGGTGATCTGAAGAGTCACCAACAATTGGACTTTGAAGACTAGAATAGAAAGTCATCATCTATATTAGTTATGTTCACTAATGTATTGTTAATCTGAATATTCTGTCATGTGAACTTTGGAAAAAAACTTTATAGAAGATCATCAACCTTTCAAATACTTCCTTGGAAGACTAATCTATAATAAGAGTAAGAGCTAAGAAATACTGAACAAAAAAGCTTTCATCCCAGCTTTAACCAGGAGGCTGCCCTTCTTCATACTGTTTTCTTGGATTAAAAACTTTAAACAATACTGCAGACTGGAAAAATGAATGTTAAATATTGCCTCCTAAAACTCTGGTTCTAGTTCCAGCAGATTGATAATTATTATTTTATTTCAATCTCTGTGTTTTCAGATCTTTTGATCTACTGATAACCTGTTAAACTTGAGTTAACTTCCAGGAAAACATGAAAGTGAAACATTATTCTTAGACAGACTGTGCCAAGTGTTTTAGCAGAGTAATTGAAAGGGATCTGGAATTTTTGCTTTAAATATTGCACAGGAAGCAATGTTGCAGATTAGCTATGCATTACAATGTCATGATGAACATCTAGGTAAAAGCTGAAGTTTAATCTACATCTAGCAGGGCAATATACCTTTGTTTAATTATCACATAATCATACGGGAAACGATTCAGATGCTTTATGGCTTCTTTATGTGTTGGATTGATAATGGAAGAAGTCAGAGAGGACTGAAGAGAGAAAAACACAAAAGGCTGTGAGCAGATTCTGAAATCCAAAGATGTTAAAGACAGGTGGGTCAACAATATTAGAGCCTTTAAAAGTCAGTTTTTAACTTTGAAACTGCAAGTGAATCGGGTATCCATTACCCGTCCAGTAATAAGACCTGTTGTATCACTAATATGCCTGTAAATAGGATTAGCAAATTCTTGTATCCACAGGTGTACCTGAAATTGTCATGTGAGCATCCTTTAAAACCAGTGAAGAGAAAGAAGCACATCTAGAGTGCAATTCCTCTCAACAATGTTGGTCTTGTGTAAGGGGGAGTTGAACAGCTGTCTTCCTAAAAAGATTCACTTCTCTATTGTAGATTAGACAACTATAAGATATCCAAGTATCAGATTTCTGAACCGGGTTTTACAGTCTGAACCAGCCTTTACTGCCAGATTTTGTAAGGTGTTAGCAATTTATTTGCATCTTTAGGAAACTAAAATAAGCTTAAGCGTTTCTAGGCTATTATGTTGATTTCTAGGCTATTATGACAATGTCACTAACATGTCTCCTCTAAATGTAGTCCTGAGATATTATTTGAGAAGTGCTAGGAATGATTTTACAGATGCAAAAGTGAAAGCAGAGCTCAGTCTTCTGACTTTTTTGGCTGTGCAAGTATTGCCCCATGCCTGTTTCCCTGGAAGCCTTAACAGGACTATGGTGGTTTCTAATGCACTTGACTGAAAACAATTGAAATTTCAAGTGAATTGTAATTGCTACAAAAGCCTGATTTACCACTGCAATTTCTAATGGCAATTTCTTTGGCATTTAATGAAGTTTTGATAAGTACTTAGTTGCAATTAATAGAAATAATGGTGTGTCTGTAATTTCCTTTGGCCTAAAACCAAACTCTGATTGACATATATTCTAATAACATTGTCATGAATGTTAACTGCTACTTTTTTGTTGTTGTTTTTCTTTTTAAATGAAGTAAATAGGATTGAATGTCTTTATTAGTACAAGACATGAAGCATGCAATTACTTGGCTAGCAAGTAAATAGTAACTGGCAAAGTGTGTAGACAATCTGGAACTCAGATATTTGGACCCTCCTGGTGGTCCCAGAGTCTGCAGAGAAGTCTCAGTAGCATAGAGACTGAACTATTCTTGCAGTTTGAGTAGGTGGTTCTCTGCAGTTCAGAGCTAAGACAAATAACTAGCAAAGACAGGAAAATATTTACTGCCACTACCCACTACACATACTGCCGCCCATACATAATGTACCAGCATTGTGACTGAAAATAACTTTCCTGCCTCAAAGACTATCAAAGTATCACATACTCCACCAATAATACAAGATGTTTGTAAATGAAGCAGCATGAAAACAACACTTTTTATAACATCATAACCACATCTGTGTCACTACATCCATTGTAGGAGACAAAACATATGTTCTTTTCTAAATTCAGGCATCTATAATGCTTTAGTTAATATTTTGCTCTTACTGAGCTGCTCGTGCAGTCAGTGTAAAAGGATGGGCCTTTCCAAGGGCAAAGCTGACTATAATTGGCTAAATTACTTTTTGAAGGGTCATATTTCTCTCCATTGACTATTAGGAAATTCAGTTAATGGGTATATACCTTGGGTGCATCTAGTAAGTTCTTACTTGGGATGAAACAACTATGAATCCATGTGACTAAAAAAAAAATCATTGAGGAGGGTGAAAAGGAAATGATAAAATATACAGGATTTGGAGAACTGAATGCATTTTTTTTTTTGGCCATTGAAGTTCCTCTGATATTCAGTCCAATATTAGTGCTGAGTATGACAAGCTACAGCCAGTTGAACACGCCATATTTAACCTGAAGTATTTAATTTGTCCTAGTAACCGAAGTCTTGAGTTTTATCATTAAAAACCAATCTTCTCTTATGGGAAGTCATATATGGAATTATGCATAGTTTCTAATTTATAGAAACAACCCAGTTCAATCAATATTCAACCTATCTCCATTGTCTTCTCTTTTGATGCAAGAGACATCTCAATGCACATAAATCAAACAATAATGTTTAACTCTTCTGGTTGTTTCACCTTTTACGAGATTCAGTCCATCTCAACCATACATATGTTGGCCTTTGGAGACCTATCTAAATAGCAAACAGTAAATTAGAGATTAGTGTATTGAATTGATCAAGAAATGTAATTGGATCCTATATCTCACATCCTGAAAGGTATACTTTTCCTGTAAAATTTTCCTTGAAAGCAGGAATCATAACCTGAGAGTCTTTCCTCCAAAACAATGAACTGTTAGGCAAAGTCAAATACATATTTGCTCATTTGTCTGCACAAATCCTCTCTTTCTTCTTCGATGAACCTTTTTAAGCCAGGTGAGTTGCACCTGCCTCAAAAAGTTCACACAGGCTCCACTGAAGTTTTCTAATGAACAGTTAATGATACATAATGATGTCTTAATCCAAATAAAGTAACTTCAGAGCTGGATTTTAGGTATGTGCCCACATTTCATACATATATTAAAAAAAAAAAAGAACAAAATTTTAAAATTATAGAATGGTTTTGATGAAGACTACTGCTAAAGGTTCCAAATCTCATATGCTGTAGCATCTGACTGGCTGTTACAGTTACTGATTTTTAAGGACTTTGTGGCCTTCATTTTAAAGCAAAAGTATGTATTTATTTATTTACCCCCTTGAGCTAAACCATCAAAGGCATCTTTGTAAGCTACAATTTTTCATAAAAATAAATTAAAATTGTTCTGAATGCTACTGAAATAACAAACTGGGACAATCCATCTGGAATTCATTTTACTTCATATTACAGGCTTTGTGTCACTGCTGTCCAATTTGACACCGAAAAGCACAAAAAATAACATTGACATAAGGATATAGTTATGTTTATATGCACAGAAGTAGCTTTTTTCCCGTTATTTTCAGAGTAGTATCCTTAGAATTGGCACCCTCAACAGGCTTTCAGGAAGAAATATCGGTTGTGGGCATGTTAAAATGCAGCAGCAAAAGCCTATGAAATGAAAAGGCTGTCAGTTCAGCTACTGTTCTTAGTCTACTACTTCTGTTGTATCCAAGGAGGGAGACGGGGAGGCTGGAATTGAGACAGGCTTTCCCAGACATTCTTTGAGGAAATAGGTCCAATACACATCTGCTGGCTGCACCAATGTTTTTTTCTTAGGTCCATTAATTCATGTCCCTTAAAGTCAGTAGAGGCTTTTTTTATTTAATATGCCTCGTCTGTCTCTATCAAAGGAGAATAAAATCTGTTTTTTTCTTTATTTCCTGACACCACGTTCAATATGTTTGTCTAATATATATTTTTTAAAACATCTAGTTTTAGTATGTGGAAAGCTGAGTTTCCACAATGGCTGCAGCTGTAGGATTGTTAGGTGTCTGAAAGAGATAATATAAAGGAGAAAGCAATTAGTTCACTCTTCATAAAATAAGGGCAAAATTTAGAGATGATCTAGAGCATAAGCCAAAGTTAAATGAAAATTTGCTTTCAACAAATGTAATAACATCAAATCTGGGAATAAAATATTATCAACAACAGATTTATAAAAGGAAAGTGTCTTTTGATTTAGAAAAAAAAAAATAAAAGGAGTTTCACCACCTCAAGTCAGAAAACAATCCTCTCCAACCTGAACTATAGCCTGATACAGCTATCTAAAAGTATGAGTCCTAGTTCATTCAAGAAAGAAAATAGGTATCTCATTTAAATCCAAATATGTCTGTGGATATGTATAGGTACAAATGTATGAAGTGATTTACTCTTCACATATGCTTATATCTTTCTACTTGTTACTCGGAACCTAAAAGGCTACTTTACACCAGATGCCTACATTATGTTTTGCTAAATTTAGGTGGAGTTTCTCTTCAATTTAAAGGGGAAAACAGTTCTTAGAATTAAATTAAAAGCAAGATGACACTGAAGACAGCTTCATCAAAGATAAATGCACTTGTACTAATTTATTGTTATTTGATACATGATTCATTTCTTCAGACAGATGAAATGTAGTAGATCAGATGTGTCTAGACTTGAGTAAAATATTTAATACAGTGCCATAAGATGCTGTTAGTCAGCTAAAGAGTTAGGGTTGGACAAGTATTAGCACACACCTTATAAAATTAAGGAAAAAAAAAATTGAGCAACTGGACTTGAAGAGGGGTTTTTTAGGAATTCCACAAGGGTTATTCATGGAATGTATCTTTAATAGACTCATTTATAGGCTTGGCATAAAACCAAGCAATTTGCTAATGAAATTAGCAGATAATGCACAAAATAGATGACCTTAAGAAAGAAGTGTTAGACTGAAATAAACTAAATGAAATTTTAATAGTATTGAATGTTTGGATGTGAACATAAAGGTTCATAACAAATTACTCTGTTAAAAGCAGCAGCCAAGATTTTTGGGATGGAGAAAACAGAAGTCTGAGGGCTGATCCCAGAGAGATTATTAGCTAGGCACTGGGATTGGCCATGAAAGGAAAGAGGGGGCTCCTAAAATCTATTGAGCAAACTATTTCCAATGAAAATGTCAACTACTGTTATACGAGTCATGAGTAAGACAGTGATGAATCATAGATTGAACAGTTCCGTGAACTGGGAAACACTATCAGGCAAGGCATGAGTAAGATGCTAACAGATATGCATACCAGTGAGGATGCTGAGCACCATTTTCTGCATTAAGCCTTAAAACAAGTTTTGTTATCACCCACCAGGACCAGGAACTGGGGCTCCCAAATGAGAAGGTAGAAATTTTGTGCAGCTCTGTACAACTCCACCTTCCTACCTCTGATTCCAGAAGCCAGAGCAAAACTCTGTGAACACATGGAGTCCCTGTTCCAGCTCAGGAGCCAAAGTTACTGACTTGGGAAAAAAGCTGAAGCAGCATGATCTGAAAGAAGTCTCAGGTTGGTGGTCCATGTGGCTCATGGAGCACAGTGAGTGTGTGGCGTAGTGTCCCCTCCTTTCCTTCCACACAGATGATCTCCCACTCATCACAGCTCATGTCGTAGGAAAATCCTGTTTGAGCTCTGTAGTAGCAGGACAGTAGTAAACAGTAAACAAAACTGTAAATTTAGAAATATGACCTCATATAAAAATCATAAGGACCAAAAGGAAGTGAGCTTTGAGGAATAAATAAATTACCTTTGTACAAATATATCCAGGGACAAAGCACAGAGTAAAGTGAAAGAGCAAATATATTCTATTACAAAAGTGTTTTCCCTAAGTTGACTGTTTCAGAGTTTTCTACATGGCATCAGCAGGTCTTATGTAAGAAACAGAATGAATATGCCACTGAAGTGTGACTGGAATTAAATACAGCCACATTTATGCTGATACAGATATTAAATAATGGTTAGGTATAAACAGCAGGGAGTCCTATTATCTAGTCTATAAGTTACTGTGTAATAATGAGCAGCAGATGAGACAGATTCTCTGTATTCATTCTTTTCCTTTTTTCCCCCCTTTGTTTCCTTTTTTCTTCTTTCCATTTTTTTTTCCCCCTGCTCTTTTGGCATTTTGTTTTTGCTGTTCTCCATAGCTTTAAATTTAGTGTATTTGGTTTCGACAGAGAATTCTCCCATATAGTTTACCTGGTTTAAAGAGTAATAAGATTTAAGTGTTTTAACATACACTTCCCTAAATATCTGCAATTTGTCTTCTGCTTTATGGAACTGCTTGAATACATTCTCAAGGGAAAATGTTAGTGTAAAGTAAAGGAAAATATATAGCAACCCTAGATCAGTATTTTTGTTTCCTTTGTGCTTTAAACAAGGTAACAAAACCTAATGCAGTGAAGGGTAGGTGATGATAATAAAAGGTAGACATCAGACCTCTACAGGATACTACTTCATTTACATTCTTAATGTTGTGGGTTTGCAATTAATTTCATTCATGTTTTTTCTTGGAAGAATGGTCCTCAAATGTATTAAAGTAAATGAGAGAAACATCAATTTAAGATTTCTAGATTATTTACACCTCTCCCTGAGAGGTATAACAATTTTTGAGCCTTCTAACAAACTTATGGGCAATGGGACTGTTGAAACATATGGAGGCAATTTTATTTGTCTAATTATGCTTACTGTTTTTATAAAGTTCTCATCCAAGAGCATTAAACAATGAAAAAATATAAAATTTTAAATTCTACATTAAGAAATATAGTAAATACTACATTAACATTGACCTGCCTTATCAATGCAAATATATGTATTTATTTTCTACAAAGAAAAAAAATTTATAAAGAAAAAATGGTATAATTAAATGTAACACAACAGAGAGCTGAGGAAGATTTTATAATCTCAAATACTGTGAGTAACTGAATATGAAGATGAATACACAATACTGTTTAATGTTCACATCATAAGGTGGAAGCACATTAAAAGAACTGTGCTTTCATCAATCTAAAGAACTGACTGTTTTACTTAAACAACTGAATGTACTGATGGAATTAGCTATGAGCTATTAATGCTATTGACATTAGTACTTATTAATGAATAATAATAATAATAATAATAATAATAATAATAATAATAATAATAATAATAATCCATTTTCATGCTTCTAGATTTGTCTTACATATCAGAAGACTCTGGGGCAACATATGTACTATGTCACCTGGCCAGCATTAGAATAGTTCCAGAGGCATCAGATTTTTGCCAGGGTCATCAGAAAATTGCTAGGCAGGATCAGCAAGTGATAGAACTATTCTTGTATTCTCCTTTTAGTATCAGAAAAAAATATTTCAAAATAATTATCTAAATGTACTTGAGGCAGTGGAAAACATGTCTGTAATCCTCTTGTGGGGCTAATTAACTCCTTTGTTTGTTTTACTTTCATGTGGTTTTGTAGTTTAGATTGTTTAATTTTGGATTATGCAATTCAGCATGCCTAAATTATAGAGTGGAAAATGTACCACTCTGCCTACAGTAAAAAGTGAGTGAGGAAATATTGGCACAGCAAAGTTGATCCTGTAGTGCACTCAAACTTATTATTCATGTCTTAAATGAGAAAAGCTGGCTTTTGCAAACAAGATGGTAATTTATCACATACTTGAAGTGAGAAGCCAAAGGTTAGTAGAGGCATATGAAAATGAAACTCTTTCATGCTTTAGTTGACTAAGAAGCTGGCGGAGTTATACTATTATAGTTTAAAATATAGATAATATTAATATATACAAAAAAAAAAAGGAAAAGCATGAAATTCTAAAGAATGTATTAATAATCACAGCAATCATTTGTAGATTACTCCTGCAGGAGACATAGAGTACAGTCCCTGCCCCTGCTGAGTAGTGTAGCTGAATCTCTCATCTAGGCAGGAATCCCCACATCAGGACTACATAACCCTGACAGTTCTGGACGTGGGGACACTGATGACAAGGGAAAAAACATTGAAGCAAAATTCTGACTACAACCTTTAGACTCTGTTCTTGGCTCTAGAACAAGTCACAGTTGCTAAGTTACTTATAAAAAATAACACACTGTTCATGCAACTGCACTGTTTTCCCTAGGGAGTAGAGTTTGAGCCTAAGCAAAATATCCTATAATTTATCAATATATCTTTACTGTAGAACATTTGTTTATCTGATAAGGAGACTATGCTGGGAAAAAGTGACCTATATTATTTCATTGCCTTCAATGTAATTACAATTTCTGTTATTTGAAGCAATTATTTCATATATTGTCACTGTGAAGTAGCGTGTTGTGTTAGATCCTAGAAACTTCCCCATGGTACAGATTTCTTGGGAGCTGGATATATGCTTGTAATGACATTTGGATTATTTAAAATAAGTTTCTAATTTTTGCATTCTATACTCAAGTGTTTCCTGGATTAAACAAGATTTTTTACTATTGACAATGTGGTATGCTTAAGTATGTGAAAGCAGCTTCTAACTAGATTTTAATTAACAGATTATAGATATGGTTTTCTTAAGGTGTTGTTGTTGGTAAATGAAGTTGCAACTGCTCATTAGCATTGCTGTGGTAACATGACTTGTCCTCCTTATTGCCCCTTGGCTATGGGGCAGCAAGTGATTATTTCCCTACTGTTCCTTCTTTCTCAAAGGCAGAGAACTGGGCCCTTTATTGTATACATGTGAGATGTCTGGGACAACATAAACTCTTTTCACTTAATGCTGTCACCTCTTCTCTAATACATAATTAATCCATTCTGCAATAAAACAAAACAAAA
This sequence comes from Sclerurus mexicanus, assembly GCA_013396755.1. Taxonomy (NCBI): domain Eukaryota; kingdom Metazoa; phylum Chordata; class Aves; order Passeriformes; family Furnariidae; genus Sclerurus; species Sclerurus mexicanus. The sequence goes on along the minus strand of VWZF01005535.1, from coordinate 3,074,329 downwards.
AAATCAAACACTAAAACAAACCTAGCAGGATAGGTTACATATAATGTTAAAAAGCAAATCTAGAGCACAAGCAACCACTGAAGCATTGACCTGTGATTATTCCTAGTATTTAAATTTTTTATGTTCTTCTTGGCAATTGTGAAAAATAGTACTCTTTCAAATAATATTTGGGCATGGTTCAGGAAATAGTCCAACAAGGACCATTCTACACAGGGGGTTGGATGATGTTATGCTGCTTGGAGATGACAGTGGAACAGTTTAGCTTTATGGATGTATGCCATGTGGCTTCTGAGACATAAAATGCTTTTATTTAGTAATACTTCTGCAGCCAAGGAAACCATATTGACCATATTCTTTCACACTAGCAGGGCCTATTACAGCATTAATGATTTTCAAATAGAAGAGGTGGTTGCAGTTTCACAACTGTCCAGGTTGTGTTGTAGTTACATCAGCTGCAGCTTTTTGGTGTTGATGTTATTTGCTATCTTGTGAATAAAGGTGGCTAAAAGCAATTTAGGTAATGCTGATAAGTGTCAGATATAATTCATTAGTTTTCTTCTGTAATAAAACTAATACACAGTTGTTCACTATGTTCACCTTTTAGTACAAATAAATTTTAATTCTGTCTCTGAAAGCTATCTTTTGGTTTATTCATTTACATTTCATAATTGAGTAGAATGCAGAATGGAGAAGATGTTATTCAGAGTGACTTTCCTCCATAAATTTTTGTTAAGTATCATAAAATTCTTTGCCAAGATGATCAAAGTCATCCTTGACACCAGACATTGAAATTTTTTATGCTATAGTTTCCTACAGTCATCAGCACGCAAGAGAAATAGCACCACTTTGAGGTTTTTGATCACGTGAAAGCATTTGTCAAGCTGACAGTTTGGCTCCTTCACAAAAATGCACAAAGCTCATCACCAGCGCATAAAAAAGTTATAAAGTAAAGCTCTTTTTATGCCATTTTAAGATATATGGTTAATGGGTCATAGCCTAGTTTGATTCATAGTATCTCGGTGCGTTCATAGTATCTCGGACTTGACATTTGTAGCTACTTGCTTCTTTTATGAAAATTTTTCTTACAACATTTATATACAAAATGGGATTAATCATCTTTCCAGATAGTCACCTTTTTGTCACTTACCCACCAAAAAGCCTTGGCTTTCCAGAGAGTGTTTCCACTAAACACTCTTGCTGCCGTAATATTTGGTTTCTCCACCACACACTCAGTTTTCATCTCTCTTGGCAAGACTATTTTTCATTCTGTGGAGTTCAGTTCTAATGTTAGCAAAGTATCCGAACAGAAAAAGCCATTGCTGGTCTATTTTCCATTTCACATGTAATGAAAACAATTTGAATTTGAGTTAACACACATGCACTAATGGTGTTCGTGCACAGGAAAAAAGAAATGATAAAAAGCATCAGCAGTGGTGGAATCCTATACTTGTGCTTGACAAACAACTTCAGTGTCCAACAATAGAGTGTATGGCTTGAGTATATGCCTGGAAGCAATAAAGAGTGAAAATAAATCATTTAAAGTACAGTGAGTATCCACTTAAGCAGAAGCCAAATGGTCATCTTTAAACCATTATTTTACTTCTTCATTCCAATTGTGGATTATGTCACAGGAAAAAATATGCTCACAGAGAAATGCAGAAGAGACAAAAGAACCGGTAAAGGTCCATGACCGCCTCTGAATCTCTCACTAAGTTCTTCAACCTTTGACTTTGGTCCTATTCCAGCATTACAAAATGTGCTCTTAGTAACTATCTCTGATGTTGGCACACACACACCCACACCCACACCTCCACATGCACACACACACACACACACACACACACACACGAAAGAATGGTTTGGATTGAAAGGGACTTTAAGGATCATCTAGTTCCAACTGCTCGGCCATGGGCAAGGACAGTTTCCACACAACCAGGTTGCTCAGAGACCCACCCAGCCTGGACTTGAACACTTCCGGGCAGGGGTCATTCCCAGCTTCTCTGGGCAACTTGTACCAGGTCCTCACCACCCTCATATTTAAGATTTTTTTCCCAAAATATCCACTCTAAACCTACCTTCTTTCAGTTGAAAGCCATTTCTGCTTGTCCAACTACATGCTCTTTTAAAATGTTCCTCTCTAGCAGTCTTGTAGCCTCTTTAGATACGGCTCCTTGAAAGTCTTCCGGAAGCCTTCTCCTTGGCAGGCTGAAGAATCCCAACTCTCTCAATCTGCTCCCATCCTCTGATCATCTTCATGGCCTCCTCTGGACTCACTCCAGTAGGTCCATGTCCTTCTTATGTTGGGGGCCCTAGAGCTGGACACAGTACTCCAGATGGGGTCTGTGAGAGTGGATTAGAGGGGCAGAATGACCTCCCTCGACCTGCTGGCCACACTGCTTTTTATGCAGCCCTTTAGGTTGCAGCTGCAAGTGCACATTATTAGGTCATGCTGAACTTCTCATCCACCAACACCCCCAAATCCTTCTCCCCAGGGCTGCTCTCAATCCATTTTCTGCCCAGCCTGTACTTGTATTTGGTATTGCCCTGACCCATGCACATTACCGTGGACTTGGCATTTTTGGAATTCCGGTTCACACAGGCCCACCTCTCAAGCCTGTCAAGGTCTCTTCCATGTGTTGACCACACCCGACAACTTGATGTTCTCAGGAAATAGTGCTGAGGGTGCAATCAATCCCACTGGCCCTGTTGCTGGTAAAGGGTAAACAGTGCCCATCCCAATGCTGATCCATCAGGAACACAACTTGTCACTGGTCTCCCCTTGGACATCAAGCCACTGAATCTGCTGTGTGGTGTACAGTGGGCCACATTCTTATACTGAAAGAAGGGCTAAGAATTTTTCAAAATCTGTTATAAAGCTTGACTGAAAAAATTAATATATGGCTCCCTGAGTAGTTCAGAGGAAAAGAAGGGGTCTTTATAAATACATTAAGCAAATTAACTTAGTTTTAAGTTTCACAAGAAAAGACATTAAACTGTGTTGTGGGGGAGCAACAAAGTATTTGTAACTATGAAGAGCTCATTAAAAATCTGCCCCCAAATCTGTCTCTTAGAACATGTCATTGTATCTATAAGTGAGGGTGCTCGTTAGCAGTAGCAATTATTGCTCACAGCACTAATAATTGATGCTTTCCCAGTAGTCAGTGCATGTTCTTTTCAAGACATAAAAAGTTTCAGTCTTAGTCTTCTTGCCTTATTCCCCTTGCTTTTTCAAAGGCAACTTCACTCTCCCTGCCTTGAAGCTCAGAGGTTCATATCTTTTGAACCTGTAGGTGAATAAAATCCCTGGCAAGTAACCTGCCAACTGTAGAGTCAGTTTCCATTTTCAAGGTAGACTTTCAAGCAAGCTGGAATACTTTTCAGAGTTTGTTAGCTCACAAATTCTTAATGACAGATTCCTACATGCTGGGCACAGTGTAGGCCTGTGTAATTATCTACCACAGCAATCCTATTGTTCTTGTATAATTAATTGATTTTCAAGGTAGTGCTGCTTATATCCATTTAAACATATTTCTGCTATTTAATTTGTCTTAAATAAAAATACCAAATATATCTCTTTAGTTTTCCAATGTTCTTTCCTCAAGTAACATCAGCACAAAATTAGAGATTCTCAGGAGCTCTGAAAGTAAAACCTGCCACCCTCCCAAATACAGGCTGAAGCACCAAAATATGAAGAACAGCTTTAAATTGGTTGGTTTTTTTTTCTCTGAAATGCAGCTCAAGAGCCACTCTCCACACCTTTAGCAATTATTATCAACCCCTGTGCACGGTGCACAAAGTAAACCTCAATAAGCTTCTATTGACAGTAACAGACAAGAGACCTTACTGAGACTGTGTCAGTGCATATTTTAATGCCATTATTGCATTTTTAATTGAAATTGGTCTCCCCTTAACATGCCACACTTAACCCCTAGATACAATACACTGTACAAGAGGTTTGAGGTAGTTGCACATTAAAGGTGTGTAGTTAGGCATAAAGCCAAAGCTAACTGCTCCTTGTTCCTCTGGAGAAGAATATCCTCCAAGGAATGCAAATATTTATATTTGGAAGGTATCCTTATCAGAAAGTGATTCAGCCTTCAACAATCTCCAGTTCTTCAGAAGGAAGTAAAATATTTTATAATGCTAATGAATAATCAGTATTCTATTTCCATTGTGTTTTTGTGTATGAGCAAATAAACAAGCATGTTAGCACCACCATCTTTTCTTTTTTATAATATATTTTAGCATCACTAAACTGATACTTACAAATCCTAGACCTTGACATGCTAGTTTGTGCTAAAAACATGTGATGTGTATAGATGACTTTGTTCACTTATTCACCATTTTAAAAAGTTTTAAACAGAACAAGAGTGTAAATCCCACTTTTCACACTTTCTGTCAATGGTGGAAACTACCATTAAATATATTTTCTTTCAGCAGTATTAAAAAATTGCTGGTCATCAACAAGCTTCCAGATGCATCCAGAAAAATTCTTGCAATATAACTATTCTACTAGCCCCTTCTAAAAATGAAAATGTAGATACCCTGGATCTGGCTGTTGTCTGAAGAACAACTGCAAAACAACAGAAACATTCAGATTTGAAAAGAAACCAAAGTATTGACACATCAAAATATATTATTTTTCTAATCTATATGTATTAGGAAATGTATCGAAATGTACATGTATCGAAATAACACAGAGTAAAACATTAAAATTCTGTTCCACTCTAAGTCACAATGTAGTGCCATGCATTAATATAAATTTTTAAGTTAATTCTCTGACTACAAATACTTCAAAGTGAAAAGTACTTTTGAATATTTCTTCACTCTTTTGAATCTTTCTTGTATTGAATACTAAGAGCCTGGTTCCTCAAGAAATTAGAGGCATTTAACAGGAATGGGGATAAGGATATGTAAAAACCAATTCTATCATTGCAGAAAAAGAGTTTCACAGTACAGATGATGGTGCTAGTCAGTCAATGCTTCTATTGAACACTATTTAAATTTGTGAGATATTGTTCACCAGTAACAACACAAAGAAAAATCACATTCATCTAGAACAGAAAAGCTTTCCAATTAATAAGACATAAAGCAGGCATTGTCTTGCTGTTAGTTCTGTATGTCATTTCTAATAAAGACAGAATAATAGAAATGCATACTAAAATGAACCTTTTCTTTATAATAAGAAGGTTCTTTAGAGCAGGAAAAAATATAAACCTTTTTGGTCTGGGTGTTTCTCAATCAAAGGGCATATCAGTTACTGTATATTACTGCAACATTCCAAGCATTAAATTAAATTACAGACAATAGAATCAAATACAGTTTACATCTGTGGGGCATTAGAAAATGAGGCACGTTCAGCAGTTTATTTATTCCCAGTAGAAATATCCCTGTTGAAACAGTGCTCTTAAAACATTCTTTCCTACCAGGCTTGGCTGTTTCAAATGCATTCCTCAGGCAATACACATATTTAGTTTTTAAATGTGACATGTAGAAATCAACCTTGATTTTCTTGGATGGCTTGACTTTAGTTGTGCTACGGTTTAGGTAACCTTATCACTCCCAAGCTCTAACCCTGCTACTGGACCTGTACAAACAGCCTGAAGCATGCTTATTCCACAGGGCTACAAATAAGCACCAAAGGTCCACCTGTGTTAATACATTTTGAAGGTTTCTGCCACTTATTACACAAGATTAATGTGTAAGAAGAGGCCAAACACTGTGGAGACTGAACATGCAATCTTTAGTCTGAATAAATGGATCTGTACCATCTGAGCTGAAAATTACAACTAGTGGAATATCATTAGAGCTCGCTGCAATCATAAAAGAAAAGGCTGCAAATATTACTAGTAGGTTTGGATGCACATTTTTGAATTTATCTTAAAATTGCTTCATAAATCAGAAGTAGTTTGGATTTAAATAGTAGTCGTGTTTTTCTCTTGTTCCTAACACTGGAAAATCCTTCCTGTAATTTAGATCAGCAGACTGTATAAATAAATCAGAAACAGAAATAGGGTGCATCAAGGACAAGACTCTATACAGGTATAAATAAGTGAAATGTCATTTATGCCAGTGAGAAGAACTGAAATGAGCATCACCCCTGCGTGGGTGACCTTCAGGTCAGCAGTGCAAAACTGTTTGCAGCTTACAGTGCTATCTTTTGCACAATGTTCATGCTGTCTTCTTTGGTTGCCATGGTCTTTTGCCTGGAGACACCAAGGCACATTTGAAATTGAATCCCTACCTCTGTCAAATCTACCCACTTTGGGATTTGTTACACTATTCTTTAAACACACATCTTTCTATTCCTTTTTATTTTTTTCCTCCAGAAAAGACTCACTGGTCCTCAAGAAAATGCCTGTACCTGCACAGAATCTGTAGCTTAATACGACATTTAGTAGGTGCAACTGTGTGTTGAGTTTTGTGACTAAAAGCCCAAACTTGGTGATATTGGAAGACAAGTGGAGGTGATTAAGCATAAATGAATCCAAATTTCCTAGAAATCTTGTGTAATGAAACTTCTGTTTACAATAATATTCTGGAGACTTGTTTTACTTGTTTGCTTTTGTTTTTCATTTAAAACTCTCTGACATAAGAATGAAATATTTAACATGAAATATATTATGAAATATATTATGCAAATATTTAACATGAAGGGATTCCTTAGACGTCTTTAGTGCAACTTACTTGAAGAAGAGGATGGTATTTCAAGACACATAATTTGTGTTAAGGTGCTGATGCTCATATTTTTGGTGTAAATACAAGAACGGGGCAGCTGTACTCAGTGGAGTCTAATGCAAACACCATGGCTTCTAGTTCTCAGCACAGATAGCATCTATATTGCTACCTCATTACAACAGCACGTGTACATCCTTATCACAGTAAATTAACAACAGGTATACAGTGAAAATAAATTTTTCTAAAGGACCTGCCTTCTGATCTTTATAACCCTTCTAAACAGAGCAAGAAAAAAGCAGTTCAAATTCCACTGATCATATGACACATGAATTACCAAAATGCTAAATTCTATAGGGAAGAAATAGTAATTGTTTCCAATAACTATTTAGCATTTTTAAATCTGTTCAGATCTGTTCAGATGATGGATATAGACAAAAGAACTGATAACAGAGAAAATAGTTACTGCCAAATGGCATTAATAGCAGGACCAGGCTAGACTTGCATAGGAAATGTGTAGATATAAATTAGCTCTGACAATTCTTAGAGTTGATCTCTATTGGTACAGGTGCCACTGAGACTAGTGTCAAAAAAGGGAAAAAAAAGGAGTAAGAGTTGAAACAGGAAAAAAAATGGTCAAGGTAGCTTTTGAAAATACAGCTATCATATTTGCAACTTATAATACTTTGAGATGCTGAGCAGCCTTACTTTTAAAATGAGACCTTTCTGTGAAAGAACATTTTATAAATGGATATGAACATACATGGACACATGCACATAAACACATATTCTGTGGGTCACAGAATATTTTCATTGGATGCCTGTACTTCCAAGGAGATTTATGTAAATATTCCTCTTTTATCTTACTGTTACATGGAAATATTTTACTTGGAAAGATGACACATCCAACTAATGATGTGGTATCAATATCCTATGCATGTAGAAAAATTTGTTCTTTAGTGTAAATTGTGTTATGGAAAATGAAGATGGGGAAATAACCTGGAAGAAAACTAATCCTTTTCCCACTATGCATGGCTGTTAACTAGAATAGATTGTCAAATGCTTCCTCCTATCTTCTTTTAATTGGCTTGTTTACTAGCAGTTCCACTGCTTGCCTTTGCATATTCTTCTAAAACGAATAGATCTGACTTTCACATTATTTGTATCCTTATTGCTAAATAACCCAACACAATTCCTTATCTTGTCCTTGCAGTATTTGCTGTTTACTTTTCCCTTTCTTTTTTTCATTCAAAAACAAGTATATACAAAGGTGCTGCGGTTTCACAACTTAAGAACTGTTGATTCCAACAGTGGAAAATGGGTAGAGTGTGTTTTGTACTTAAAATACACTCAATTTGAACATGTGAATGAGATTGCAAAAGATGCAATGAAGACTGCTTTTTGTTTTGTTTTGTTTTGTTTTCTTGTGATATACATGTAACACACATCATGGCCCATGTGGTCTCCTGGTGGCTACCATCCACTGGTACTTAAGAGCTGTTTATGCAGTCCTTAGACTGAGAAATACATCCCTCTGCAAGACAGCCTGTTGAAATCAGAAGATGTTTATACAAATATTTATATGACTAAAGATGGCATAAATAAACTAAATATATTGCATTTACATTTACACATCTGAGTCTTTTCTAACGTTTTTCCTCCTTTTTATTTTTCTCCATAAAGAAAACTGTCTCACTGCCTTCAGATCAGACACTATTTTATAACATCCTACAAGGGTCAGAATAGAATAAAATATTCCCAATTCTTTAATTCTTAAAGAGAGAAAATTCCCTTGAACTTCATTTAAGCAGAAGTGGCAGAACTACTTAAGTGTAACATTTTCCTCTAAAGTATTAATGAAATATAATATAAACAATTAAATAGCTCTCAGCTAAATAATATATGTTGTGGACATATTCAATCCTAAGTGTACTTACTTCTGACAGTTTGATAGATATAATATTCTGTGTCGAGCTATTTCATACAGTTCATTATGTTCTTTTTACATATTTTCCCTAGTATCAAGCATGGAGAATTATATCCTGATGGATAAATACTAGTGCAATATGCAGCATGTATTATAAAATTACCTTGTCCTCAGATAATCCCATACTCATAAATAATCTGCAGAGTATAAATTTCTGTTTCTTTTGTATTATAAGCAAAAACATTGCTGTCAGGTTCAGAATATGGTACTTGGGATTTATAGTTCTAATACAATATTTTCATATTTTTCATATTTATATTGAAGATAATTTTGAAAGTAACATGTATATCTCAAAAGTTGATTTAGAAATTTAGAAATTGTAAGACTGTAAAAGGATTCTAAATTTTGTAGTCTACATCTTCCTTTCTCTACATCTTTCCATTTCTACATGCTACTGTGAAAAATCCATAGCAGTTTTTTCAAAAGTCCTTTGAGTTTTAGAGGTAGCTGAATTCTATTGAAGACTACAGCGTTCTTTTTATAGAAAGCATAACAGTAGGTGCTTTAAGAGTGTGCAGAAATTCTTTTCTGGCTATACAGATCCTGGTTTTGGATCATAATTTTGGTGGTTATTTCCTCTATGAAGTATTATGAGATCATGGAAATTTATTTATTAATCAATAATATTGATTAATATTTTTTGGGGGAAAAAAGGATACTTATATTTTAAATTCAGACTTCTATTTTGTTCTAAGAACAGGTAATTTTGAAATTTTAGTTGACTTAGTGTAAAAAGATAAGACTGCATTAATCAAAATAAAATATGTAAAAATATCAAAATAGTTCTATCCATGTGAAAATAACAGGTGTTTTTGATGTTTGAAAATGTTCTGTATTTGAAACTTTAATTCCAGTTTGGGATGGAAACATTTTTCAAAATCTTTAAAAATTCTTTCAGTCCCAGAAAAATGTTCTCTCCCAGTTCTACCACCCGTATGTGTTCTACTACCTATTTTTCTGAGGGCAAATTCTCAGGATAGTAGTCTTGTGAGTCACCCATTGTACTTGCCTTCAAAATATGAAGTGTCCAATGGTTTCATGCAGACTTGCTGAGTGATCATTGCAAATCATATGGAGAATTTTGTGAAAAGTGGAACTATTATTTTCTCCTTTTCCTCATCTTCATAATTGAAATTATTGAAATTCCTAGAGAAAACAATTGTCCAGGGCTACTTTTGCGGTGCTGAGAAATCCATAATGGAGTAACGAGTGGTGTTTCTCAAGGATCCATGCTGAGACCAGTACTATTTGATATCTTTAACATCAACATAGACAGTGGGATTGAGTGCACCCTCAGAAAGTTTGTGGATGACACCAAACTAAGTGGTGCAGTTGATACACATGAGGATTGCCATCCAGAGGGACCTTCCCAGCAGGCCTGTAAGAAACTCATGACTTCCACAAGGCTGAGTTCAAAGAGCTGTACCTGGGTCAGGGCAAGCCTCAGTATCAGCAGAGGCTGAGGGATAACAGAGGGCAGCACTGCTAAGAACTTGGTGCTGGGGATATTAGAGGATGAAAAATCAGACAGCCAGCAATGTGTACTTGCAGCCCAGAAAGTCTGTCATGCCCTGGGTTGCTTGAAGCAAAGCACAGTCAGCACAGGTCAAGGGAGGTGATTCTCCCCTTCTTCTTTTGAGACCTTGCCTGAAGTGCTTCTGGGGGTCCCAACACAAGAAAGACATGGACTTGTTAGAATGGGTTCACAGAAGGGCCATGAAAATGACCAGAGGGCTGGAGCACCTCTTCAGTGAAGACAGGATGAAAGAGCTGGGACTGTTCAGCCTGGAGAAGAGAAGACTCTGAGGAGACCTTATTGAAGCCTTTCAATATATAAGGGGGCTTATAAAAAAAATATGGAGAAAGACATTTACCACATTCTGCAGTGATATGCCAAGGAACAGTCATTTTAAACTGAAAGAGGGTAGGTTTAAGTTGGATTTTAAGAATAAATCTTTACTATGAACCTGATGAGACACCACAACAAATTGCCTAGAGAAGTTGGGGAATCCCCATCCCCGGAAGTCTTCAAGGTCAGTCTGGATGGGGCTTAGAACAACATGGTATAGTGAAATACATCCATGGCTATGGCAGGGAATTATGCTGGATGATCCTTTAACCTTGAATGTGTTTTCCAACCTAAAACTCTCTCTGAGTCTATGGTCTAATCTCTAGATCTCTATGGACTTCTGCACAACATTCTAGTATACAAAAGTGAATCTGCTGTATCAATCCTTCCTTTTCATAGTATCTCTATAATTCTAAACATCAATAGCCCTTGTGAGAAATAAAGGACAGTAATGAAGTATCTCGTGTTCTACCTGCTGTAAAGTCAGCTATAAGAAGAAAAGACAGATTGACCACAAGACATCTAAAGTTAAGCGCCAATGCTAAATCAAGCATCAGGATCAAAGTGAATTTCTAAATTTACAGTGAAGAAATAATTAATGGAGGAACACCCCATAAGCGTATGGTGTTTATACATACAATGCAAAATGAATCAGATCAGAGTCATACTGAGATGCCGTTCCATTTTGAAGGGGAAAAGGTTTTGGTTGGTTTTTGGTTGGTTTTTGGTGTTTTTTTTTTGTTTGTTTGTTTGTTGTTTTTTTTTATGGTTACCATCAGGTCAGATGAGGGTATAGAGATGTTACTTGTAATTTCAGGAGATTGTTTCTCCCCTTTGCATGTAGATTTCTCTGTAACCTAACAGGACTTTTATTAGGATTGAGTATTTTTCTAAAAACATCTGAAAAGTTTAGGAGCAAAAATTATGGCTCCTAAGGGTCAGTAAGACCCTAAATTCAGTAGGGTCTATTGTCTGACTTCATTAGATACTCAAATTTACCACGTGAAAAAATAATGTTTATGTCAAAGTACAATAAACTTCTAAACAAGCACTAGGATTTTTCTGTCTTGCAATATTTTGTCAGAAACATATGAATAGTGTGGGGGGGGAAAAGGAAGGAGTGGATGGGTGAACTTTGAAGGTTTGAGGATAATATGCAACAGTTCATAATACAATTCATAATAGTTATGACCACTAATAGCTGTGTATTATTGACTTTTTCTCCAGTTACACTACTTAAGATCAACTGTGTTGAGTTCTATCAGCTTAAAGTCAAATGGCAGAAGCGTGTTTTGACTGTTAATATTTGCAAAGCATTACTGATTCTGAAATGTTTCAAATATGTCCCAAGTTATTCAAATAAAGCTTTTTTTTCTGTCTCTTTCTTACAAGGCATTTAATTTAACCAGGATTTTACAGATAATTAGGCATACTGGGGGAGAAACAGTAGAGACAATAAAGATCCTTAAAGTCATTTCTATGTGTAACCCATCAATTTAGTGATTAAAATTGCAAACACTGAAAATACAACCTTTGTTTATTTATAGAATGTATTTTGGAGTGTTATTCATATACAGTTCATTATATACCTAAACCTTAGATGACTTCCCTAAAATTTGGAATATAGAAATTACTACTTTTAGATTGTATTTGTTTGGATGCTTTTATAAAGGAATTTTAAAATGTCATTTGGGAATGACTCTTTCTCTTGTTCTCATAAAAAAGGCAGCTGAAGAAATACCCTAAAATAGATATCTGACTTTGAACAAAACAAAAGCTGAATATGAAATATCCCACCTGTAATATAAGAGTTTGAATTCTTTCAGAAAGCTCTGTCATAATAATAATAACTAAAAAAAGATAACATAATTAAAATAAAGCCAACAAACAGAGCTTTGATATATTCAGTTTTCATTAATATTTAAAAATATTTGAGATACATCAGGAAAAGCAGGATCAAATCATGGATGTGTTAATGCTAGTTAACTCAAATGAGGTAGGTCTTTTGAAGACACTGCTGTAGCAGCTGAATGCATCTCCTTTCTGTGAATTAAATCTTTTGAAGGAAGCTTTTTTGGTCAATTAAAGAGAACAGACTTTGGACTAACAATGTACTCATTTCTATATAAATCTATTCACTGCTGTTTATAGAATTCCTGTGCTTAGTAAAAATGGAGCTTGTTTCAGTATGTGAGGCATAGCAAATCTTTCTAAGCTCACCTATGGAATATTATCTCAAACTCTGCATATGCTGTGTGTAATTTATTTGGCAGGAAAAAAAATGCCTTGAAAGTTTCCTTTCATCTTTTTAGTTATTTCCATTTCAATTTTCCCTCTGCCTTTTGCTTTTCTTACAATGCCTCCTTTCTCCTTCATTCTGGTTTTTATCATGCTGATGATTCCAGATAGCCTTACACACACTGTCAATCACATGCCATCCTGCCCATGAGCATATGCTGCTGAAAGTCACATGAGATAGCTCATTTTTATCCATCTTTTACAAAGGAAATTCAATTTAACAGTCATTTTGAACAGCATAAGCCCCTGACTTTTGGCATCTTCATCTTAAATGAAAGCACCAGATTCTCTTTCTGTCAAAACACTGGGTCTCTCCATAGGAAGAACTCTACTCTTCCCAGACTGGTGTGGTAATAAGCATGTAGTAACTGGTACACCTTAATAAATCAGGTCCTCAAGAGACTGGACGGTCTGTGTTTCATCAGAAGAGGTCTGTGATTATTTGAACCATATGTATCTTCTAAAACGTGTTTTATAAATTGGTTCTTTCACTTGTTAACACTATTAAGATATTAAATATAATGTAAAACATCTTCAGTGAGTATAATTTTAAAAGAGCATTCATTTCTTTTTGTGCTTATTTCCTTAGAGATACATTGGATGAAGTGGATAATGTCCACAAAGACTATTTCATGGATGCTTCTGTCATCCTTAGACTGGAATAATCTCGTAGTAAAAATTTCCAATTTATATTTCCACTGGAATGCTTTGATAAGAAAACACATTTCTGAAGCTTTCTATCTTTTTTTCTCATTCTGAGTTGATTCTCTGTCTATTGCTGCTCATGTTCAGATCAAATACAGACGGAAACTCTTTTTTTCATATAATGTTTCACATCTATTTGATCTATATTGCTGTGATTACCTAACTCAAAGTTAATGAACTTAACTGGGAAGACTGGCAGATAAGCTCTGGTTTAGGCCTTCTGTCAGAAATCATAGTAGCTTACTGCTGTAGTGAAAATCAGTGAGATCCAGAAATTGGTAGGGTCACATGTCTTAGTGTCAGAAAACAAATAGCACTTCAACACTTCAACATACATTACTGTCAGTGGATTCTGTAACTGCTTTCAGTTGATTTACAAAGTTTTCTTCTAGGACAGTCTTTAAATCATCCATCATTTCTAGGTAGGCATGATTAAATACCAAAAATACCAGCATTTTCTTGCACTACATTTAATTTCTTTTCAAATATTAGTAACATGAAATTGAATATCAGATATTTTTTATTGAACTACCATGTAATTCTAGAAATGTATATTAAAATGGCCATAAACCCAGCTTGTATGAAGGTGGTGTGTGATTACTTTTATACTGATGTACACTGCAGAAGTTTCCAGCAAGAACTAGAAACATTATGAAATGCTGTGTAAGCATACAGTTTCCTTTTTTACCAGTATGTGGTATATTAATACTATAAACCTTGATCATTCTGTAATGGTTATATTTCTGTTGTTTAGTAACTAAAATCAAATCAGTTATAGTGTTGCTAACTGAATATGCTATTTTGCCATCAGGGAAGAAAAACTAAATATGTGCCAGATGAGACAGAGTATATGTATGTCATAGTATATGTGTGACATATAATAATTTGAAATGGAAATATCAAGGATTAGAACATGAGCTATCATGACTAGCTGTGTTAAAGACTTCCAAGTTACACAGGTTTTTTCCTGCCATAAGCTGAGTAGAATTAGAAGAAACAAAAACATTTCTTAAGACACATTATATATTCCAGTTTTAGATTTTTCCAATATTCTTAGGAAAAAAGAAACAGAACAGTGTTTTGTTTTGCATAGAGATTGAAACTATTCTTTTCTCCCCAAACCATACCTTTTAATTTCAGAAACTTTTGCCTCTGTAATTTGGAGAGACTGACAGGGAAAGATCTTTGTTTGAAGTTTTCACTATAATTTAAATTCATCAGTAGGCCCACACATTTAGAGGAAGAGAACCAAATAAACAAAATTATTCACGGACTTTGTTGCACCAGCTCCCTTCATGAAGCCAATTACATTCTCCAAATAAAGCGAGGCAGCCAAACTCACCTGCTGTTAAGAGCAGAGGTTAAATCATGTGAGAGTGGTTATGAACTAATGGGTTTTTGCTTGTCTTCGCTAGATTTTGCTTTCTGTCTCCTACCCTGCCAAGTTTCTGAGGCATCTGCCTGGCAGCCACACAGATAAAACCTCAAGAAATCAAAGTTCTCCCTCACAGCCTTTTATCTCCTACTGATTCATGTTCCTCCAATAAAACACGAAAGCATCTTAAGAACTGTGATTTAAAATTACAGTGGTATCTTCCAGCATTACTACTACCAAGATTTTTTAGTTAGTTCTTGGCTCTGACTTCGCTGGCAAATCTCATGCAGCAGGATTTAGTTCAGCCACCTCTGGCCGGTTTACACTGGCTCCTTTTCTACTGCTCAACCAGCTCTGTTCCTCACTGGTTTACCTGACTTGATGTATCTTGATAATCACTATCGTGACTCTATAATTATTTTTACAGCAATATAATTGACTGAGGACTGTGAGCATAGGAAAGTAAAAGTTGCTAATCTCATTCAGCAGCATAGTTTTTTTTAGTCTCTATATTTTTTTTTCCCCAGGGAAGCAATTTTCTGCCTCCTATTATTAAATTCGTAAAGAATATTGCCAGTTAGAGTTCTTAACCTTGTCAGAAAGATTCAACCACTTGTAAGTTTATATATTTGTCTTTATGATGGATGATTCTTTAGAGTGTCCTTGAATAGACATTTGCCTTAAAGTAATGGTGGTTTAAAACTGAAGGATGCTTATATTGCCTGATCTTATGATTAACCCGTAGTTCATAAACTGTGTCACAGATATTTCAGGCTCTCCCCTATATTTTTTGGGTTTTCCTCCTTTTTATTTTTGTCCCTTTTTTGTCACTTGTAAGCAGATTTTGTTATCACTTGTCAGTAATATGGCAAAAAGCTAAATTGATTAAAATGGCATAAAATTTATTAAATTCTTGTAAAACTTATTCTTCTGTAGCATCTATATACATGTAATTTGAAGTGTAAGATGTCATTCAAGTATTCACATTATGTATCAATGGTCTTTTACGTTATTGATGGGGACAGAAGGCAACCTCTGTCATTAACTCTTCCTGTAAAGCAGCACTGAGCCATCCACATTATGTGGACTCATTTGTCAGTGCCCTGCATCTGGAAAACATCTTTGCTGCAAGAATGATCTGCAGCATGAAGCAGTGTGGGAGGTGAGACTGTATTTCTGAAGAATTTAAAAGGGGAACCAAAGATTTTTATGAGGGCAAAAAAGGGCAAAAGTAATAGACTTGTGCAGTTGTGATGATGTAATGCTATGAAAAACAGAGCAGAGCAACAGCAGCTTTGTCACTCCATGAGAAAAAAAAAATAAAAAATTGCAGTGATATTTGTCTATATTCAATGTCCAAAGTTATATCTTACTCACTACATGCTTAAAATCTGAGAACCTGTTATAAATGAAATGTCACTATACTCTGGTTGCTGTGGAGCAGCAGCAAGGTTTTTGCATTTAATGTTCTAAGTATATTTAAGTTATCAGTCATTTATATTTTAAAAATATTGAAATAACAAAAGGGTGACTTCATCTTTTTATCTAATAGAAGAAATGGCTCTTACAAAATAAGCTAAAAACTTAGAATAACATACTGATCATTAAATCATTCAAGAAATCAGCTATTATGAATATAATTAACACTGTTAGACTAATGTATAATAGAATCCATATCTTCAGAGAGGATAAAATATGAATATGACAACCCAAGTAGATGTGCTATAAGGGAAAGTGTGGTAAGCAAGATCACTCTGAATATTTGCCAGCAAGCCCTGGAAAGAACTAGGGTTTGTTCCTTTATGAGATGTAATTCAGCAGCACAGACTTGCTTTACAGCTTTCGCAGGTAAGTGAAGTGCCATATAGGAGTGTGTAAATATTTACATAGGAATATGTAAAGTCTTTCCTTTGTTGAGCAAAATACTGTTTGTACTGTAATGGTGTGGGTTTAGTTACGGGCTTGAGTCTTTAGATTAAAACGGTAAAACAGTGTAGTAAGAAAGATAAGATTTTGTCAAATTTATGGATCAGTACTCCAGATTTGTTTTTATCGAAAGATAGAGAAAAGGTCTTTTCTCTTTTGTGCTCTGTGTTAAGCACTAGCAATATATTCTCCCTGAATGATTCAGCCTCTTTTTCTCTGACTTTTTATTTCTTTACACAAGATCTTTATAGAAAAAAAGTTACTGGTATTTTTGTTTTTGTTTTGTTGTTTGTTTTTTCTGGTTTTTTTTTTCTTTTGGTCATAGAAATCTATAGAAACTCAGTAAAAAAATCTATAGAAACTCAGTAAAAGGAAGGCTTCTACTCAGCTATAATCCTTAGTCACTCTCAGGTGAGGGAGAAGCTGAAAGTTTCTAACTCATGTGCTGGAACAATTTATATAGTTTATCCACTAACTGTTTAATATAAAATGCATAGACTATCTTGAGAAGTAGAGCCAGAATTTCTTTCCCAGAAAAGCAATTTAACTACTAAATTATAGTATTACTTCTTGTTCACTCTTTCTGAAGCTTAAATATTTTGTTGCACAGCTTCAACAGGAAATGGGGAAAGCATCCATCCTTCCCTACCAATCTAGTAGCTAATAGCTTGTGATTAGACTTCTTTAGGGAAGGAATAAAATCTGAATTTCAATCCATTTAGAAAAGGAAATTGAACTCATGTCTGCTATTTCTCAGGTGACCCATTTAGCCACTAGAATATTTTAAAATTGATAGGCAGCTTTGAATTCAAGTGCCTCACTTCCAATTGTGCTGATTTCAATGACTGAGGGCAACTCAACACTGCAAAGTGCAGTGATCCATGTGTCCAGCTCTGGGGCCCCAAACATAAGAATGATGTGGACCTGTTGGAGCAAGTTTAGAGGAGGCCATGAAGATGATCAGAGGGCTGGAGCACCTCTCTTATGAAGACAGGGTGAGAGAGCTAGGGCAATTCATCCTGGAGAAGAGAAGGCTTCAGGAGACCTTGTAGTACCTTTCAGTACCTAAAGGGGCTACAGAAGAGCAGGAGAGGAACTCTTTACAAGGACATGGAGTGATAGAACAAAGGGTGATGGCTCTAAACTGATTAGATATTAAAAAGAAACTTTTTAGGGTTGTGAGGTAGTGGCACAGGTTGTGGGCACAGCTGTCAGTGCCTTATCTCTGGAAGGCCAGGTTGGATGGGGCTTTGAGCAACTCCTCTAGTTAATGGTGTTCCTGCCCATGTAAGGGGGTTTGGAACAAGATGATCTTTAGGATCCCTTCCAACCCAAATCATTCTGTGATTCTATGAACTAACAATTCACTGTCTGAGCATGAAGGCTGTGCAATGTGTGGCTGCAGCAGCGCCGGTCTGGAAGCAGTACAGCTGCATTCCTGCACTGCTACATGGAAGCCCACCAGCTTTGCTGAAGGGGCACAGCTCTACGTGAAAGATGTTCTACTGCTTCAAAACCTGTGTCATGTGCATCCAGCCCTGTCCTGGTGAGATTCACTTGACTAGAAATGACAGGCTTCTAGTACTATTTTAGACTCCCAGATATCCCACCCATTCTCCAGGCACTGAGGAAGCGCTGCATTCTATTTGCCTGCACTGTCCTAATATCTCAGATATCCTGCAGGGTATGGGAATTCTACTACCTTTTGAAGGATTTACATAATACTACTACATTTGTTTCAGTACAAAATCACTCTTCAGGTCCCAGTGCTTGGTGTTTTCCAGACCTTCCAGATGTCAGGTTCACTTCTGTTCTTGCTCTACCTCCATGGCAAAACTGTGTCTGTATAGTTTGCTGGGGGTAGTTCTAGAAATATTTACTTTTACAAGTTTGATCTTGAAAGGTGTTTAATATTCTCAACTTTCATTAAAGACAATAAGATCTGCAGGTGTGCTTTGCAGGATTGAGTCTTATATGGGTAGTTACCAGTTTATGTGATCAGATACAGGACTGTTCATTGTCCCTTGTGCTCTCATGGAGAACACATGAGTCATATCTCTGATCTGTGTAAAGAAATACTGTTTCATTTACAAACAATTTGCCTTCAGGACAACATGGAAATAAATCAGGGGAAGCTACCACAGTATCCTTTTGTGGCTTGTATATAACTAGAATTTAAAATGCAATTCTTTCCAGTGCAAGACTGTCTCCAAACCAAAATATATTGAATGTTTCATATTCTTGCAAATAAAAAGTGGCTTTATTTAGGACCAAAAGAGTATTCCTAGCTCTGCTTTCATTCCATTTCTAATCTGTTCAGAAACAAGCAGTGTTCTTCCAAAACAGCAATCTGCTCATTTGCTTGGCAAGAGCAAGCTTTGAAAGTGCCATTTCCACATTGCTATGCAGCTGTGTGCTGAGTGTATCACTGTCAAAAAATGTGTATCTCTCCACTGGTTGGTATGCAATGCTTAGACAAAAAAGTCTCTTGTTCTTCTCATCATGATGTTCTGTGTTGCTTCGTTTTTCCATTTGTTAAATTAAGCCAGTCACACACAGGTACAACTATTCAATAGATTCTCCTTGAAGATCACTCGGGAAAGACATCAGTTGTGAGGCTGAATTTTTAGCATGACTCCTTTATCATGTAGGGAAACAGTTTTTAGAAACCAGTTACTCTTAGCATCTGTTGACCTGAAATAAACCTACCCAATAAATGGAGCAAAACATATTTATCCTATTACTAAATTCACTTATCATCACACAAATAAGATACTTCATAATTTGTAATCAAAAGAAATTGTGTGAATTTCTTGGGTTAAATTACTATCCTTTTTGAATGTTAAATTTCTTGCCTTGGTTCAAGATATTCCCATTTCTATAGTTTAGAATTTAAGTAAGGTATCTCATGAGGCATAGTGGTCAAGTTAAACTTTTTGTGAGCAAGGCAAATTCAAATTCAAAAATAGAATTCTCATTGGTGTGGAACACCTTTTTCTCAGAGAACACAAAAAAATTTCTTAATAGTGATTATAGATTTTGGTGTTTTAATGTTTGACTACCTTATGGAGCTGCATTCTCAGCTTCTGAAAATCACAACATATATGAATGGCATACATGGCATCCCAAGGGGATGTCATAGTGGTAGACCTGTGTGAGGACTGTCTCTGACATATCCTCTTGAAAAACATCTGCTGTGGCCTCTAAATACATCCAAACAATTGAAAAAGTTAGATTTATAGATATCTGTGAGGATAAGCGTATTTAATTTCATTTGCCAAGACTGATTTCTTCAAAATAAAACTATTTGCCACAGTACAGACATAAGAACACAGTTCCTTTCCTCTGGTCCCAGCTCTGCCTTTTGGAGGAGTTCTGGGGCATTCTCTGTAATGACTCCTTTGGAGGCTTCCCAACAGCAAGTGGTTTTCAGCATCTCTGACCTTCTGTAAGCCAGGCTGTGCTCTGCACCAGAGTGCAGAAAGATCCCTGTGCTTGCCTCTTTCTTCCTTCCTGAGGCCAGATTCCAAGTTTCTGCAACATTACCCAGGATGAATTTCCTTTTCTCTGTGGAACTGACTTTAGCCTGGATCATGTACAGCTAAGCCCCAGCTTCCTATATCAGGTCAACACATTTCTTGACAAAATCAATATTGGAAAATTATGAATATTCATTTCACAGATTTCATACTGTTCTCACTGAATTTAGAGGCAATATTTTCATGAACTGAGTGAAGACTGTGCTGGACTTAAAACAAGCAACACCATCCTCCCCAAAAAACAAACCCAGGAAAAAACTGCGTGCAGTGAAAACCTGTAGTTTGACATGTCTGAGAGAAAGGCAAGGAGATATTTTCCAGTATTTTATTTTTTTTTTATTTCCATCAATTCATTCCTTTTTCACCTCACTTGCAGTTATTGTCCTAAGCAGTACTTAGGACATTCAGAAAATGTCAAGAAGAAAACTAATTTTCATCCCTCCCTATCTCATGATATTTTAAGCATAAGGATTATGATGTAAAGACTCACACATAAACCTCCTGGAGAACTGGCTCATTTTAAAAATTGTTCCCAGGTGTCTTGTGTCTCAAGATCTTTCTTGCTCAAAGATTATACGATTAGCATTTTAATGTCCCACAACTTCTTGTCCAGTTCCCTTAGGAGGATATGAAAATGAAGCAATGAAAGCTAAGCTGTTTGGTATTTATCACACACACTCTGATTGTATTTCAGAGCTCTGGGATTTAAACAGGACGTCAGTCTTTCGTAGCCCATTTGGATATCTTGGTCTTCATATAATGCTGCTGGATGAGTATCAAGAGCGACTGTTCGTGGGAGGAAGAGACCTCTTGTATTCCCTCAGCTTGGATCGAATCAGCGACAACTACCGAGAGGTGGAGTAAAAAGCTATATATTTTAGTCACTTCATGCCATAATGTGTAGCACAGAATATTAAGTTTGCATGACTGGAAATGAGGTAATGGAGTTTTTTGTAGATGTTTTGTGCATGAACTTTAAGATCATGTTATATTTAAGAAAAATACACTAATTACCATTTTTTCCCCCAGTAATAACCCATAAGGCTCACTCTAGGGAAGAGACTTGGGGGTCATAGAGATATTTCTCACTGAATTTCAGCATGATTTCAGATGACTGGAGCATCTCACATTTGTAGACACCTGATTTCTGTATCTTCACTATATTACCAAGGAACACAGTCTCCCTGGTATTTCTTGGGGGAACTTATCACCGCAGAAGTGAAAATGTTAAGGTAAAAAGAAATATCATGCAAACTATAAGAAGTTTTCAACAGCAGCATAATCCATGCAGCTATTTTTTAGTCTTCTTTAGAAACTGGATTTTGCACTGGCTTGAGCCAGAGGTGCTATTAAGTAGTGACTGAAAGTGGTATTTGAAGCCAACTCAGTGGTCTGTGGGAGAAAGGTGGTTTAAGTCGTAATCCTCCCAGATGGCTCAGTACATCGTAGAAACCACAACTAGCTGGCAGACTGACAACTGAAGTGGAGAGGCCGGAGTTTGAGCTGATGTGAGCCTTGGCTTCCTTACTCGCTTCTGCCCTCAGAAGCTAGGATTGGAAACATACAGTAGCAAAGGAAGCTGGCAGGAGTCTTGTTCCTACCTCAGCCATCTTGACTGTGGATCGATGATCTCTTGAAATATTTCAGTGTTTTCCTCATGTACTTTTTTGTATTTTCCCAATGTGTTTTGATATGTTTTAATTTCTTCATAAATTAATAAATGGATGAAAAGTCAGTAAAATAAAGTCCCTCTGAAGAAATATTTTTTTTTGTTGATGTCTGTACTGCACTGACCACTGATAATTCTATTTTTTCTGCATCCTTGTGTAAGTGAATATCATTATTCTCATGCTAACATTCTGGCCAACTCTACTATAAGCAACCTTGGTTTTCTCCAAGCATAATTAGCATGTTCCACTAATGTGAACAGATATGATATGGTTTATTCTTTTATGAACACTTGGGAATGTCAATCCTAGATATGGTGATATCAATATACTCAGGGAGGCTATTTGAGAATTTATCTAAATTTTAAAAAGTTAAGAATCTAACTCACAAGAGAGCAGTGTTTCATACTGAGCTTTGTTCCTCAACAGTGAGAAATGAGTTAACTCCTTTTCCATTTGATACAAATTATTAATATATTAATACAAGATATTAGAGCTCAGGGATATGAAAACATTTAGAAAGCAGTTGTTCCTATAAAATAAGTGGTTTCCCCCCCCCTCTCTTCTTCTCCATTTGGCAGTAAATCTGTGAGGAAAGATGACAGGATAGAGCACTTCACGCTTCCATCCAACCACCATTGTCCCATCTGGACCCACTCGAGGTTCATTGCTCTCCTTGTTGTTGTTTTTAGGTGGAATATCATCCATTTACTCTGAAACCATGTTCTCTATCTGGAGAGATGCATAGGGAGTATGACAAGTTGATGAAAGCTCTTCTTGCCTGCTTTTATGAAGTCCAAAAGATGAGAAACTGGAATAAATGAAGCTTGGCCTGCCATGTTTAGAAACATGACCTCACTGGGACCTAGCTCCCTTGAATACAAATGCCACAATCTTTTCTCTTTTCCCAGTGTTCACTCAGTGCAGATCTCATTCAGGGATAGCTAGGGAAAATGTGATCATCCTACAGCAGTATCAGCAAAAGTGTGGAACGAGACATTTCTGTTATAGGAAAGCTTAATTACTGAGATATGTTGGGAGAAGTTCCTAGAATTGAGATATTAGTTAATTATTACCAGAGTTTTTAATTAATCTGTCTTTAACTGTGTGTTAGTTAGTCTTTGACCTTTTCTTTCAGATGGAAAGAAAAGCTTAATTAATCCAAAACAGCAGTTATAATCCTGTGAATGTATATGAATGCAGGCAAGTTCCTGTATTTTAATTCTTTCTAGTAACCAGCATGAGTCACTAGATGCAAAAGAGTTGTTTCATAAAGTTGGTAGTTTTGGGCAGATTCAGATATATCTTCGTCTTCTGTGCTCTAGGAAACAGTTTGTGTCTTTTAATTCATTGTCATCCCTTTCTCCACAATTTTGATTATGAATATGCTTCCTATTAACCAAAATGTAATCCATTCTCAATTAGAGATTTATGCCTTCTGCTCTAAAACAACCAAATAATTCAGTTCTAGCCAGCATGTTAGAAGGTATATCAAAGAAAAACAACAAAATGCTGAGTGGACATAAAATGCTTTTGCATTGAGACCTGTTGACTGCCAAAGTAATCTAACATTTCCAAAAAACTTGTGATGCATATGAGGTATGCATCCTATAAATCTGCATTTAATATGTTACATTTTTTTTTTAGGGCTCAGTTCTCCTCAGGTTTCAAATACAAAGCAGCACCCTGAAGGGTAATTAGAGCTTTTTCATGTAAGCTATTAGTTTTATATATATATCTATATATATATCTATATATATATATCTACCAAATTTTTTGAAGTGTATTTTATCCAGGCCACTTTTCATATTCACTAAAGAAAAGATACCTAAAAAATGCGAAAAAACTTTTGGGGAACAATACTACTACTCTTGCGTTGGTGGGGAAGTAAAGACATTCAGGTTGAGCTCTCAGCTGTGGCACAGACCTTCCATGTCATCTTGGACAAGGACAGACTCTCACTTCTGTCTTTGTCAAATTATGTTTCTTTTGAGTGCTTTGGTTTTTGTTTACTCTTTGTATTTTTCTTGTCATTTAATACATGAAGGATGTATTATTTCTTGATTAGATTATTTAATATATACTACTATAAGTTTTTGAAAGTTACTTAGACACCTTAGCTTCTGTGTTATGAATGCCCTAACACTAACAGTAACAAGAATGAGGGAGAACATGAAATGTGGATATCAGTGTTTACAGAGAATTAGAGCCATATAAGCACTTGCGTAAAGCCAAAGCTTTTTAGGCACAGTTCATATAACCTTTGCTTTCCCTAAGAGCTTTGACACCACCTTTGGAATCAGACCTTACACATATTTGGGATTTGATCCAAAGTCTTTAAGGCTTGTAGTGATCTAACAGACTGATGGAGAACTTTATCTGGTGTCTGGTGCCAAATTTGTTTTTAAAAGCATTTCAGTTCATTGTAAGTGATGCCAGAGAGGTCTTTGTTGAACAGCAATATTGAATCAGTGCCAGTAGCTCATCACCACTGGTCTAACAGCTCATAGAGAAGGGGGACCTTTGTTCCTACTTCTCATCTCTTGTTGGAGTGAAAATAAACTTTTCTTCCTATTTGCCTCACAGATAGTCTTTCTTTCTAGCTTCTACTTCAAGGGCTGTATGAAGATCTGGCATTGAAAAGAAACCTTCTTACTTTTGTAAATGCGCTTGCGTAGGCAGATCTCAATGTGCTATTTCTCATTGACTGTGAGATAACTCCAGGTTAGGACTTATGTCTCTGCTGTGATAAACTATAGAGCGCTCATCACAGATCCTCCCTCTAGGGAAGATCTATTTCCACTCCAGAGCTGGCTGAACACAAGTCTGCAAGAGCAGGGTTTGCCCGTATCTTCTTTGAACAAACACCATGTAGGAATGTGCATAAATTCAAACTGAAATAAGAAGCACACAATTTAGTGGTGAGTTTGATTATGCCTTCCCAAGAGGGAAGGTGCCTATGTATTTGTTGATAAATACATATAATATCCAGTCATCACCAGATTGTTTTACAGAATTTGCGCTTTGGCAAGACATGAGTTATCTGTTAATTAAGCAGTATTTATTTACTTAAATCAGAGATGGGATGACTGAATTGCTTAATTGCTCTGTCACATACTAGAGTTCAGGCTAGATCACACAGTAGTCTATTTTGGCCTGAAATGCTAAAAAACTCACATAATTTTTTAAATCAGTTTTCACTGGCGATGCCACCCTGTTTTTTAAAGCTAGTGGCTGAATAGAGAAGCTGTTTGGAGACACTAATTAGCGTTCCAGCTCCAATTAAAGTTTTCCCCATAACTGTACTGCCTTATAATTCCATTTTCCCCCTAGAGGTATATATTCAAAAGTAACTTTTTCCTGTCTTTTAAATACAGTACTAAAATTATATCATCCAGGTCTCAAGGACGATAATAGTGTGGTGCAAGATGAGAAAACAGTGCTAAACAAGCAATTTAAAAATTTAATTCAGAGTAACCTGAAGGAGTGAAAAATTTTGAAAAATTATGTCCAAGTCAATAGTTATGTCAAGCCTGCAGCCCAGTGAAATGTATAGTAGTGTGATGCTATTCCAGTCTATATACCTAGGGGGATTTCCCCAAAATAGTTATTGACAGTTTGCCAAAAATTGGAATCCTGGCAGAGAATCAATTCAAAATTAAAGTTGGTAGTTGCCATAACTGTAAAACATAAACATCAGGCAAAGTAATACATAGTAGGTTAAAGGCTGCTATTGCAGCTGATTAATATCTGGATTTTCATGCACTGCAAGCACATCCTATGTTATGATAATTTGAAGTTTGGTATGGTAGCGAAATCTGACATTCAGAGATTTTTTAGTCTCAATTATCAAACACTCTTGAAGAGATTAAAATCTTAATACTTATTTATGTTAAGGCTCGTAAGAGTTATGAGTCTTAAAAAATGATTTCTGGATAGTAAAGCTTATTCAGGAGACTCGTATCTATTACTAAAGACATAACTAAGACCCATGTACTTCAGGAAACTAAAATGGGCTTACCTTAAAAGTAGATATGAGCATCTAAGATAAATTCCTACACTGCTGCACAGCCTCTGATTCTGCCCCTCTGCTCTTCTTTTTTGAGACCCTACCTGGAGTGCTGCATTCAGCTCCATGTTCTGCAGCGCAAGAAGGGTGTCAACCTACTAGAGCAGATCCAGAGGAGAGCCACAAAAGTCGTCAGAGGGCTGGAACATCTCTCCTATGAATACAGGATGAGAGAATTTGGTTTATTCAGCCTGGAGAAGAGAAAGCTCTAGGGAGACCTTATGCTGGCCTTTCAGTTTGTAAAGTGAGCTTATAAGAAAGACAGAGACTTTTTTCAGGTCCTGTAGTGACTGGACAGGAGACAAAGGTTTTAAACTGAAAGAGTGTAGGTTTAGATTAGATATAAGGAAGAAATTTTTAAATATGAGAGCAGTGAGACACTGGAACAGGTTGCCCGCAGAGGCTGTGAATGCCCCATCCCTGCAAATGTTCAAGGTCAGGCTGGATGGGGCTTTGAGCAACATGATCTAGTGGAAGATGTCCCTGGCTATAGCAGGTGGTTACACTAATTGGTCTTTAAGGGTGCCTTCTAACTCAAACCATTCTATGACTATGATTTATTCTGTTAGTCTGTGCCAAGGACCCAATTCATGTACTTGTACTGAAACTGCTTTTCGACATTCCAGAAAAATCAGGGGCATTGTTCACCTCTTTGCTTTTTTCTCTTAATTCTGTGGATGCATTTAATTCAGTATGTCTTAAGGGGAAAATATACATACAAAGTATTTTCAATCACTCTGGGACTGTCTCCAAATACAAAAATAATCAGCTATATACAGTGTATTTAATATCAAGTTACAGAGTCAAGTATTTTACTCCCTCTGTGGTTTCTCTGTTTCTAGCAGCCACCTACACCTGAGATGGGTAAAAGCCCCCATTTTAGCCTGCTAATTAGAACATGTGTTTGGGAAGTGAAAGCTGTGACTTTCACACTTTTAGGCTCGGGAGATCCTAGAGATCTTCTAACTTCTAGTATTTTAGGTTAAGGACAAGCTGTTGACTATTCAACTCCTGACCAGTGAGTAAAGTAAATGACTGTGGACCCTGAGTTTTTTGCTGAATAAACCAGGAATGGTCTGTCCACAGTGCCTGGATGAGAGCCCTTATGAGAGTTCAGCAGAGTTCAGGTACCTCCCCAGTCTACACAACAGCAGTACCAAGACTGGATGAGAATTACTTCTGATCATACATAGATGACTGTAAGACCATCTGACTGAAAACAAACATTTTGATTAACTTTAGGTTCCTTGCAGGATTTAGGTGGTGTGAGACCTAAACACTGATATATATAGCTGACCTGTTGTTTTCAAGTCCTAGGCATCTAGGATTTATAATTTATCCCCACTTGTCTTGCAATTGATTTGTCGTATAATTTATCCCTGGATTTTCTCAGATTAAATTTTTTCAAGAAACCTAGGATAATTCAATTAAAAAAAAAAAAAAAGAAGAAAGGAAAAAAGCCTAGCAGAAGAACTTGATTTAAAAATGTTTTCCAGACTGAAAAAAAATTTGTGATTGGATTATTGACAAAAATGTCTTAATGATGACATCAGTTTTTTGATATTTACTTGGTTTCAGCCAAGCCTGATATCACTGATGTGGAAATCTTTTTGTTTTCACTTTTAAATGTTCTAAGAAATTAAGTAACCATTCCAGTCTGCTCAGTCATTGCTTAATATTGTTTACATCCAAACAAATCATGCATCTGGAATGAAACATAAATGTTATGCAGTAGGTAGCTGAAAAAAATCTCACTTGTATAATTTGGCTTCACTTCTAGTTAATTGACCGTGAAGAGTTGATGAT
This sequence comes from Sclerurus mexicanus, assembly GCA_013396755.1. Classification (NCBI taxonomy): domain Eukaryota; kingdom Metazoa; phylum Chordata; class Aves; order Passeriformes; family Furnariidae; genus Sclerurus; species Sclerurus mexicanus. The sequence continues at coordinate 3,046,433 of VWZF01005535.1, read as the reverse complement.
ATTCCCATGAGGTTAATTGCTGACCGTCATTAACTTTACTGTAAACCTTTTCTTTCCTAAGTGTCACTGAAAGGAAGAAATCAGGGTTCAAAATTAATATTCTAGTTGAAAATCACTGACAATTTAGCTGAAATTATACTGAATTTATATTTAATGTTCCATAGATTGACTTCCTTTAAATTCTGTTGACTGGTATCAAGTTTCCTGAGCCACCCTAATCAAAAAGTTATGTTTCAACAATGGAAAGACTGAAGGCTTTTTCTTTATGGGGAAGTCAAGGCTCAGGGGGATCTCATCACAGTGTTCTAGTACTTTAGTATTTAAACAGTGTCTCAAAGAGGACAGAGGGTCTCCTTGCACGAGAATCCACATGGAGAAGACAAGGGGCAGAGGGTACAAGTTGCACCAGCAGATAATAAAGAAACTTTTTATAGTGAGAACAATGAATCACTGAAACAATGTGCCACAGGGCCATGATGGAGTTTCTGTCACTGGAGGGTTTAAAGATGTGTAGGACAGAGTGCTAGATAATCTCATCTATGTTCCCTTTCCCACTAAAGAGTAGACCAGATGATTTTTGACGTCACTTTCAGCCTGGGCTGTTCTATGATTTTATACTCCTGTTCTGTGAATCTTTCACATGAAGAATGTGAAGAGCTGCATTGACATGATAAGAATGCCAATTGAACAATTTCCTTTTTTTTTTTTTGTTCTCTCAGATCCATTGGCCTAGTACGCCTCTGCAGGCAGAAGAATGCATAATTAAAGGAAGAGATGCTGTAAGTACCATTAATTACAAATCAAATATACTTTAATTATACCAGTGGCTGGTCCAAAACAAGGATTCAATCATCCCTAACCTCAGAGAGATTAAAGCAATGATATAATTCTAAGTGTTGTAGGTTAAAAACTTAACTACTGTGCAGAAGCTAAATTTATTAGTTTAATTGCTCTTCAAACCAGCTCATAAACAGACAATGAACACTTTTTATCATCTAAACTTTCTCTAATTCTTTTTCTGATGCTCTCAAATAAGGTACCTTAATAATTCTCTCTTTCTCTCTATTTCCGTTTCTTTTCATACCCATAGGATACCTTCTCCATTTTCACACTCTAGCTGATGTTTAAAATTCACATTCTCTAGAATGCTTTCAGAAAAGTAATGAAATTATTAGTAATTACATAAACTCTCATTTATTTTGCCTTATGGGTTTCATGGTGTATTAGTAAAAATATTCTAATGACCCTCAGAACTGTTCTGTTTTTGTGATACAGTGCCTTGACTGTAATCAGTTCATGGGAAAAGATCTGAAAGCTCACTGACATACAACAGCTGATAACATGGGCAGCACAGGATGAAAGTTCTTCTGGATGGGAGCTCTCTTTAATTTTGCAGAGTACCAAGTTCATTATCTGCACCTCATAAACACACAGCGAGTACACCTAATAAATCCCACAGCTGAGAGAGCTCACACTGTACCAAAGGATTTGAAAATGATGATGGTTTTGCAGCAACACAACAGGAATGTAGGACATGAAAAGGCACATACAACCTATTCCCACAAAAACAGCAAACAGCAGCCTTGATGATAACCACAATATACTCCCAGTAAAATTAGGAAGTTATAAAGATTTCTGCTGCAATACAAGCATGAGAACTGTCCACATTAAGGGAGTCAGTGAACAAGACTGGAAAATAGTAATAATAATAATAAAATCCCCCCAACTCCTTACACTCACCTGGCCTAGAACTGATCCTTTTTGAAGATTCTTAAAAGTTCATTGTGTTTTTTCTGGATACTTTTGTACCCTTGATAATTTTAGGTGGCTTTGGTTGAAACTGGTGGTTTTCTACATTATCCAAACCTTATGGTCATATTAAATTATTCTGAAACCTTAATTATTTGAACTTTATTTAATACCACCTCTTGGCATAGGCTATTATTAGTTAGAGCTCTGTCAACTTTCTTTCCCCTCTACATGATGAGATATATTTTCCAATATTTTGACAGTATTTTTTTTTTGGTTAAATAAATGCAGAAAGAGGTACTGTTGTTTAAATGCAAAGACTCATGAGTTTCCTTAAAACTCAAAAACTTTTGTAATCCAATTTGCTATTATAAGTCTTCAAATTTGTATTGTAGTGAATGTGATCATTTAAAGACCTTCATATGTTTCCCACATCTCTCTGCACTGTGAAAGTTTGGTGCAATTATTATTTTTTATAGAAAAACCCAGAACTTTTAAATAAACTGAAGATTCCAGAAGTGGAGTCATTAAGAAAAATATGTTAAAACATTAAAAGCAGGAAATATTGTAATACCAAACAATATTCTGATCCTCACATGAGACCTAATTAAGTTACTCTGTTACTCAAGGCATAATTAACATTGAGTAGAACTGCTAATGTTGTAATAAGCTTTTCAGCATTAAAGTCCTTCATGCATACTCTCTACCTCTTTTTATGTAACAGAACAGGCCACTTTTACAAGCTTTTACAGCCTTTAAAAGTTATCAGGTCATATTGTCGCAGTAAAAATGCAAATATTGTAGAAATAAACACAGCTTCAGAGCTTGTAACAGACTTAATAGGACACTTAAAAAAGCCTTGTCTTAAGAACACATGCGTGATCCTCAAATATGGCCATACTTTTCTGATCTGTGTGAAGCCAAGGAAAAAAATCCTTCAGCTGCCATCCAGTGTGCCAAGAATCACACCTGTTAGCCTGTGGTGTGAGGGCTTTCCGTTCTTTCAATTACTTTATCAGAATTGGAAATCATTCAGAGATAAAAATCAAATTCTGTAGAGACGACTGACTCCACACAGAGAAGTTTCAGATTAATAAAATTCCACAGATCTATTAATATATCTATGAAGCATCCTAAAGAAAACCCCACCATTTAATTAATTAATATAGTAGAAAGCACTATTTTAATGTCCCCTTGGATGATGCATCTCTTCCTTGCTGTGTGGACAGTGTATTATTAGTAGGGTCAGCAGCAATGCCTAGTTGCCTGACACTTCCCAGAGCAGTACCTTTTGTCATCTGTTTATAAATGATCAGCTCTAGTCATTTGGAATTACTTTTTTTTTCTATATTTGGTATCTTCTTTATCTTTTTTTTTTTCCTGCAGAATTTTTTCAGGCATTTCTACAAAGGCACATGAGAGAAAAAATGAGGTTTTGCCCATTTAAAAAAAAAATACTAAATTCCTAAATTGATTTTGGCACAGTGACCAAGAGCTGCAGGCATATGTGAATAAAAAAGGAAACCATGGAGCAAAGAACAGACCACCACTGAGAGTGAACAGAGGGAATAAGTCAGGAAGGTTATGGAGAAGAGGGAAGATGAGGAACAGGAACACTGCTCAGTAAAGCATCTATTTAAAAACTGCAGTACATGATAAAATTCCTATGGAATACCATTTTGCTACCACCACTCAGCAAATATTTGTGAAATGAACATACAAAGTGGGCACCTCTGTTGTTGAGTACTGATCCACATATAGAGGATCACATTGTACTGATTTCAACCCATTCTGCTCTCAATTTGTCTAACAACTCTTATTTATTTATTGACTTTTTAAAGAAAAGAACAAATTAGTTATGAATCAAGAAAGTCCAAAAGTAAGATATTGCAAGTTTGATTTGTCCCTTGTATATACATGTTTAATTACACAGGAGGTTACTTGCCTCTGTAAGTTACCTAGTTCTTTCAATTAGCATGATATAACTTCAGGGTGAAGTTCAGGCTAAGGAAAATCGTGTAGCAAATGAGATTTTTTTCTTTATTTATTTGCTTGAGCTGTTGGAAGATTTACACTGAATGACCTAAGGATTTGAGGAAAAAAGAATGACAGTTTCTTAGTTTTGAACCTAATGTGGATTTGCAGGCATTGAATTCAGCCCAGGAACCCACTGCAGACTCATCCTCACAGATATCAAGTTCTTGCAGTTGGTTAATAAGACCCAGAATTGTTTTCATACAAATATAGCAGTCTGAAAACTTGAGGAGTCATCAGTGCAGAACAGCAAATTTTCAAAAACGAAATTCTTCCACTCTGTTTTACACATTCATTTTAGGATTGTATTAATTGCCTTTTGAAGATATCTAGCCTTCTTCATTGAAAAAGCCTAAATTACATGTGCAAACTCCAGAGCAGCTAAAGTTATCTAAGATTAATTCCATTATAATAGTCTTAAACTTGACATGACTATCTTAAAACCCAGGGTCTGAATTGCAGAAATGTTGAGCAATGAATGGAAATGAACAGGACTTTGCTCCAAACATAGAAACCATTGAAAAATGTAAAATACTCTGTAAAACCAAGTCCCAGGAGTCCCAAAATCAATGGACACTTATCTCACTGTCTGTATTTCTAGTTTAGTTCAGAAAGAGTAATGACCCCACATCTCAAAGGGATGTTTGAAAGCATTTTAATTGTAATATTTATGAAGCTGCAAATGCACTAATGAGTCCCAGAGTATTTCCCTGTGGGAAATGAATATTTCTTCTTCAAAGTAGAGTTTAAACAGTGTGAACAGGATAAAGTATGAGACTACACAATATAAAAATATTGATTAGCAATTAGCTATGCAAGAAATTAATGGTGAAGAGGCCTTATAAAAAAAAAGTAAGATAAAAGTGTTATTTTTCTTGAGATAAATTTTATTTTACTTGAGAGAGAAGCCATTTGCTGACTATTCACATCTTATGCTCTGACTCTAATGTCTAGTGTATCTAGTAACACTTAGTAAAACAAATATTTAGATTTGCAGAATATCTCTGACATTAAAGCAACACAAAAGTGTGTTTTATAACTTAGGAACTCCTAACTGGTTAAGTATCTAAAGTAAATTATGATAAATTAGTGCTCTAAACTTGCTTTTTTTCCTGTAAAATTGTCCACTATTAAACTGGTGGCAAAGATTTACTAGCACGAACTGAAACAAAATAGAAAGATTCAATATGAGAACATGATATTTGAACACAAGATATTAAAAAAATATAAAGCTAATATTTTCCTATGTTTATTTTTTATGCAAACTAGGATGAATGTGTGAATTACATCCGTGTTCTTCACCGATATAACAGAACACACCTTTTGGCTTGTGGAACAGGAGCTTTCGATCCAGTCTGTACTTTTATAAGAGCTGGACATCCATCAGAGGTAAGCAATTAGGTTTACAGTAGTCAGTTCTTTGGTCTGGATTCCAGCAAAGCCCCTGTGGTTAAAAATAAATATTTAAATTCAATTGCTGACAGTTCTCATGCAAACCATACAATAGAAATTTTCACTGATGAAATGTCATGGTGGTCTAAAATTTAGTTTGTGACTACAGGAACACACTGGTATTTGATAAATTATGAAGAATTATGCAAAGAATTCAAAGACTTTTTTGTCTTATGTTTTTGGGTTTTTTTACTAGATAAATTGATACAGCAATTCTTACAAAAAATTAATAAATAATTTTGGGGGTTTAGCTAAATTTGTGGAGGCTTTGGGTTTTGGTTTTTGTTTCATTGTTTCATTGTTTTGTTGTTTGTTTGTTTGTTTAAATGAAATAATACATCCATATATCAAAATATGTATTGGTTTGATGGGAGAGGGAATTCCTGAACAAATCTTTGTTAAATTCATCTTCTCTATGTTGATCCTTTTCAGCAAGACCATGTTAGCTCCCTAATGATGCTTATAGCTGAATGAAATAGTACAGAGAGATCAGTAAGTGGAACATATACTCAATATTTTGAACATCTATCTTATGGAAAAAGAGAGTGTCTAGATTTTTCAGAAATCGGGATCCTTCCTGTCTCAGTTATATTAGATCAGGTTTAAAGAATTAGCAGAAATGCCAATCTTTCATTTTAAATTAGCATGTTAGACTCCTCGGTCATTAAACCTAATCCTGATTATATGCAACCTATGGTTTGATACATGGAAGCCAAATGTTGACTGGCTGATCCTGGTCACATCCTGCCTCCTTGCAATCATTTGCATTCCTTTCATTGTAATCCCATTCCCAGTCTGAAAAACAGAGTTTAGGAATAGTCTTCAAACTTCTGACATGAGTCAAAAACTTGTAGAAGGACTGAATTTCTCCAAGTGAGATTGAATTTGAGTTATAAATTACATTGCTAGGTTTGGACCTTGGATGTTCAGACTTAGTGAAAATCGGACGCTCAAAGTTATCCCTTATCATATACTTAATAATGCTGAAGGAATAATTCATTCAATTATAAGGTAAAACAAATGGTAAGGAATCTCACTGACAACTGAGCTGTCCTGCAGTCAGAAGAGGATTTCACTGGGTTGCAAGGGAATCTTGGAAATGTACTTTGTGAGGTGGGACTTGATAGATGGAGATGATCTGTAGCCCAAAGGTAAGATTGCTTTTAACTGGCAAATGTCAGGAAGAGTTGCTGATCAGTGGTCTTGCTTAGTTGGTTCAAATTATGTCCCCTGGTTGAGCTGAGCACTTGCCATGGAGCTGATGCCAAAGCACCATCCAAGACATCCTTATTTTCCCCTATGGCCGGGATCTTGAACGAATATTAATTGCAGATATAAAGTTTTTCCAAGTGTACTCATATAAATCAACTAAAGTATTTACTTCAGTGAAATGCTTTTGAATAATCTTTTCTGAGTCAACATGCATCCTTCTGACAAAGCACACTAGAACAACGTAACCAGAAACAATCTCCAGTGATCCAATCCATGCTGTGCCTGTCCTCCTGTGCTGATCCAATCCATTTGTGCTGTCAAAATGAGAAGCATCTCAGATGTTAAGACTCCAGCACAGCACTTAGATTTGGAGTTGTATGAATTGCAGAAACACACTGTCTTCTGAAACTAAATAATAAGCAATGTTAAGATAAGGCAACTTTGCATGTCTTCTTTGCCCCTCTCATGAACCTCCTGTCAGGCTTCCTGTTATAGTTTGAAGGAAGCAATGTCTGTATATTTAGGAACACTATTTTAGAAAGTGTAAACAACAGACTAATAAAAATAGAAACCAAACAAACAAAAAAATAAGAAACAAGACATATATAAGAATGTGTGGCCCATGATCATCCTCTTATCGGTCAGTGTCACTGTTCTTCCTTCCCTTATTTTTGTTTGTTATTCTACCTTGTCAAAATGAAATTCTAAACTTTTACCCACACTGAAATCATGGGAAAATTACCTTTTTTTTTTTTGTATGTGTTTGTAAACCAACAGGAAATATATTTGCTACACTAATAAGTAGCTATACTGGTTTCCATTATCTGAAAAGTTGACAATCAGGATTAAAAAAGGTGCCATTTGTATGGTAGGTTAAAAATAACACACGGTGTGTGGTTGAGTGGGCAAAACGTGATCATGCTTTCTTTGATAAGGACATTGTGCAACTCCAGGAAATGAAAAGAGAAGATCCTTCAGAGAACTGCAATTCTCTCTAACTGCTGATCTCTCTAAACAGAGTATCTTCATCCAACAGCTTCAGATTTACTGTCCCCTATTTCTTTCACCTTGTCTCTCTGGCCATTTTCTCACTGTCTGACTGTCATGGAAAGGAGAGTAGCAAATGAAAGTCTCAAAAATATAACTATACTAAATTATTCAATTTCTATACAGGGCAAACCCACCTTTGTTTAAAAACCAGTAAAACATTTAAATTGAAGTGTAAACACTGATTTATAATATGCACTTATATTCAGTTCAATGCATTTCATAATAATACTACTAATAATAGTACTTTACTGTGACAGTGAGGAGGCACTGAAAGAGATTTCCCAGAGAAGTTGTGGATGCCCTATCCCTGGAAATGTTCAAGGCCAGGTAGGATGGCGCTTTGAGCAACCTGGTCTAGTGAAAGGTGTCCCTGCCCATGGCAAAGTGTTCGGAACTAGATGATCTTTAAGGTCCCTTCCAACCCAAATCATTCTATGATTCTATAATATGTAGCTGGCTGACAGGAACATTTTTTTTAGATATTGCTGACATTTTTTAAATGCAATATATTGAATTTCAGGAAAAGTGAAATTTATCTTTGATCTGCAATCTAAATTGCTTCCAAATAGAATCTCTTTAAGTAGTACAAGGTGTTTTTGAGGCTTATATATATTAGAAGAACTACATTTTTTCAGACACGTTGAGGTATAAAGTGTGGGAGGTAAAAAGGGGGGGAGCCCTTATGACAGACTTCTGTGTATCCAGATACCCAGCTAACCCAGCATATGGAGCTAGATTCACACTTCCATATGCGACTATGAATCAACAGTATCAACATAGGGAAATACTTACTCTTTGATCAGGGAACAAAACTATAAGTTTCAGTAGCTCTTCCTGAGCTGATGGCAAAGAGAGGATGTGACCCTCTCAGTAAAAAATGTAGGGTTCTTAAGTTACAAGCTTTATACAAATACAAATTAGAGATTATTTTAGAGAAGTACTCAAGCACCTGACAGAATAGCAGGACTGTATTTTCTGCAACATTACATCTTCCAATTTACTGAGCAGGCCAAAGAGAAGCAGTTTGTTGGAACTAACTGTCCAGTTAAGGCTCTTGACCTTGCTGATTACCAGTCCCATGTTGCAAGGACATTTATTTTGTTGCTGTCTTGCAACAAAAGTTTACATAAAGTCATCCATTTGTGAAGAGCCATTTGGTAAGAAAATAAAGCACTGCTGGTTTTACTTTGAACAGTGAAAATATTCTAAAGCCATGATCAGTATCAAACTGTATGGCATTCTGATCCTGTATTTAGCATGATTTTGTGAGGTGCAATATAGTTTATGAAAAGGAGCATTCACCCTCCTGTATAAAGTCTTGCATTCTTATTCAACCACAAATTCATATTTTCATATCAAAACTAGGTTTGAGCAGTGTCTTGCAGAACACTGAGCTCTTGTCAACAAACCATGAAGTCAAAAGGAGATTTTTGTCTCCAAAAATAGGCAGAATTTCCCATTGACACATCATTACTCCTTGGAACTGACTGAAAAACAGAACCTCTAATGTTCTCAAAAAAACATGGCCAAAGTGTCTGTTCCCCAACCAGTTTCTGTAGAAAATATTAATCTTACTTTGTACTGATTGAAATGTGCTTTGAAATCTTTCACATACACATCCTAAGTTACATTGCATACGTTCAAATTCTCCTTTTGTGCTTTGCATGGTTTATAGAAAATTAATGATACTACACATTTTGTCTTAATATGTAGATCACAGAAATGAAGAATAAATAAATATTGGCTTTGTTGAATTCTACATCAAACTTCACAGAATATGCTGAGTTGGAAGGGACCCACAAGGATCACCAATTGAGCCCTTAGCCCTGCACAGGACCATCCCCAAGAGTCATACCACATGCCCAAGAGCATTGTTGAAACACTTCTTGAACTCTGCCAGGCTTGGTGCTGTGACCACTTCCCTAGGGAGCCTTTTTCAGTGGCCAACCACCCTCTGGGTAAAGAACCTTTTTCTAAGGTCCAACCTAAACCTCCTCTGACACAACTTCAGGCCATTCCCTTGGTTCTCTCACTGGTCACCAGAGAGAAGTGCCTGCCCCTTCTCTTCCCCTCACAAGGAAGTTGTACGTGCAATGAGGTCTCCCCTCAGTCTCCTCTTCTCCAGGCTGACCAAGTGCCCTCAGCCACTCCTCATACTGCTTCGCCTCCAGACTCTGGACCATCTTGCTAGACCTCCTTTGGACACTTTCTAATGGCTTAATATCTTTCTTATATTGCTGTGGCCAAAACTGCACACAATAAGCTTGTGTTATACCACCACAGTATAAACAAATATATTTTTCTAAATCAGAAATCAGAAATTCTATGATACACTATAAATCCATTTGATAGATTAAATATATAGTGGTTTACTGCAGTCATTCGGTTGCAATATTGGTTTAATTGATTTAGCTTTGGAATTTCAGGCTGTTCATTTTTGTAAAGCTGTTGTCAGTTATTATCTTTCTAAAAATATGCAAGTATAGTCACTGACAGCAGCTTCTTATCTTTTTCTCTGTTTCTAATGAATTTGACTCTGATGAATATTGCTTTCCCAAATTTAAACATTTCAGCAAAATGCCCAATGTTTTTCTGCCATTTAGAAATAAATTACAAATTAGGAAAAATAGGAATGCTGACTTTGCAGATAGAACAACTACTGGTGTTTGCAAAAGATATATTACAAAATCTTGTCCAAGAAAACATAAGCAAGTTAAATGCCAGCCAATAAGTGAGTTCATTATCTCTGACTTCATGAAATGATTTCAAATGTCAAAAATCCAGGCAGGTCAGAAAAGGCTGGATTCCTCCAGTTTCTGTTTGTTTATCATCCAGAATCAAAGGGGAGTTCATTAAATAAACATTATTTTTCCTGAAGAAAGCAAAAGTCAGAGACTGTGCACCCCAAATTTCTCGTGAGGAATTGCATATGCATCCTTCTCATGGGCTCTGTGAGAAAAAAATCTGAGATAAGTATTCAAACCAAATATAAAAGATGAAGAAAATACAGGAAAAAAAAATATTAACTTTGCTTCTATTCTCACCTAATTGACATTGTCCCTCCTGTTGCCTTTGTTGCCAACAAGATGGGGTGGGGCAGAGGAGTAGGGGAAGCATCTGCATCCAGTCTCTTCCTTTTGCATTTATATAAGCTTCTTAGTTTTGGCAGCATGTGACAAATGCTGAAGGAAATGCTTTCTTTCTCAGACTATGTTTCTCCACATCTATATACTAGTAAAACAGTACTGCATTACTGTCCTATATAGCTCAAAATACCCTAGGTGAATTTTGATGAACCATATTAAAATCAAATTATCTATCTGCAGTTGGCAATGATTTTCTCTTTATGAGTTATCTATTCAGCAGAGCAACAGCTTGTAGGGATGCTCCAGAGGCCTTCCAATGATCCAGACTGCCTTATTCACTAACTCATGAAGTACTTTTAACAAGTCCACATGGGAGTTTCACCAAGTACAACTAAAGAAATTACTCTGCCTCCACAGGACCTGCAAAATGAGTGGAAATTCCAAAAGAAAAAAAAATTACAAAAAAATTAGTCTAAGTTTTTGCAAAGTATGTGGTGACAAGGCAGAGTTGATTCCTGGAGAGGAAGGCATCTCTGCAAGACAAAACCTGTTGATGGGCTTAAATTTATGGGAAAAAACAGTGTATGAAGAATTTTTCTTCCAGAACACACTGTAAATTTTTGATATGTACATGGAGCTGGCAGAGTGCCATTTTCAGTGCCTCATTTAACTCAGTAAACCGCCTACAGCTGTATTACTCCACTTCAGCAGGCTGATGGGCTGTCTGCCTTTCCACAAAACACACTGGTGGTTTCTGGAAGTCTCCCCTAGGTGTTTCTAATCTGATGTAGTCTTTATTATGCTATTTTCTCTTCAGTTGGTCTACTGAGATTCTGGTTATCAGGGAAGACCAGCTCTAAATTCTAAGACTTTAGTCCTGTTAGAAAGGATTTGACTTTAGTGAGCTGCAGGTTTATTTGTTTGCTTGGGAGACAGTTCAGTCAAGTCAGAACTTTTTCTTTCTAATCTGTGTTGCCCTTAATATTTCGTTGAATGTGGAGAAAGGCACTTCTTTTTCTACATATATTATGTAATCGATGCAAAAGCAGGATAAGGTTCAATTGTGCAATAAGCTTTCCATTTGCCTCTCTACATCCACCAAATGCAGGCAACACAAGCTCTTACTCTAACAAACTGAAGTTAATTCACATGCCAGTTAAGAAAGAATACGCCGGTCATAACTTGGTTTACTTTTTACATGACACAATTCTTCTTCTCTTGACCATCATTCTTCCAGCTTTGTTGAGAAACAGAATTGTAGGCATATTCCTCTATATTATTTTAGGATATTGTTTCTGACGTATTTTTATAATCAAAACAAGCAATGATCTGCCAAGTTACTCCTTCTCCATGCTTATTCCTATTACCTCATCTCCGCTCTCTGTTTGCAGAGGATTAGGGAGGAGGAACATCTGGTTTCACTGACCAAGTAGAAGTGGGTGTTGGTCAGTCCTTCATTAGACAGAATATGTAACAAATTCTTGCCCTGAAAATATTTGCTCAGAGACACAGTGTCCCTCTGTGTGAGTGAAAAGCCACTGGTTAGAATCTCATCCACTAAATATATATGAAATTTTGTCAAGTAAGCAACACAGTGTCATAAAATTTTTTACCAGAGGAGTTCATTTCCGTCACATCTGAATGCCCACATCAGGGGCTTTTCCCAGGTATTGAATTAAAACATTTTCAGGAAAATATGTATTTTCATTTCAAAGAATCAAACTAATGGTGACACTGCTATTTTCTCTGTGTTATATATTAGCTGTTCTAATATTTAATTACTTTCGATATTAGGAAATAGCCACTTATTCAAGGTTAAATTTTTCTAACTTCAACTTCCTGTCATTTAACCTTGATATGCCTTTGATAGCAAAAGTTCAAAAGTCTCCCACTATCTTTTCCACATCTTTTCCACATGTAAGTACCTACGCACAAAGATCAAGCCACCTCTTCACTTTTTTTTGATAAGCTGAATAAATATAGCTCCTTAAACCTCCCATCACAAGGATTCCTCAATCTTATTTGTGTCCTTCCTGTGAACTCTCTGCAGTATTTTCATGTCTTCTGGAAGTGCAGACATTAGAACCACACATGGTATTTGATGATGTGTATACAGGCAAGGTCACTTCCCTACCTCTGTTTGAGATTCCTCTTTCAGGGACTCAAGTGCCCAGTTCTTAGCACAACATCACAATGAGAAACCTCTTTTTAGCATTTTGCACTTGACCTAAAGTTCTTCTCTGGGGCACAAAGTTATCCCAATTTACACACTTAGTTGAACCACCTTATTAGTCTCATACAATAATGTAAATTAAGAGATTCCTTGTGATTTCTGTCACTGTCAGCTGTAACAAGACACCTGGGATGTCCGAGATCCTAAATGAGACACCTCAGTCTAATACATGGAAGTGGTCTGAACAAGAATCTGAACTTCCATGTTCTACAGTGTTCTGACGTACTTCAGATATAAACTGTCTTCCCTATTCCAAGATATAACACTTTGGATAGTATTGTATTAAAATCTACTTAGTAAGCTTCTGATCTTTAACACGGTATTCAAAGCATTACATAATCTGAGCCCTCATCAACCTCTTTTCTTCATTATTTAGACCTCCTCAGTCTTTTTATAAACTTTACTAGGAAAAGAATGGTATGATTTTTTAAATCACTGCTAGATTAAAAAAAAAATTATCTTTCTAGAAAAAACTAAATTTAGGGAAACCTTCAGTAAAGAAGGATTCATCAGTGATGCCTCATAACAACTGTACTTTGATATATGTCAACAGTTTGTATTTCTTAACAATTCTACAATGCACACTGTTTCATCAAATAGCTACGTACTAAGTGAAATGCCCTAGAGAAAGCCAAGTGTTCTGTATCAGCACAGTTGTTCTTATCAGTCATTCTTACGTCTTGTAACAGGTGAGAGGTTTGTTTGACATTACTCTCCATCCACCAAATGAGGTGAATGACATTCATTACTGTTGAATATTGTCTAAATATGGCCATACGTGAAGTGTAAGTTCAATTTGGAAGATTGGTAGGGAATGTGAAATGATCAGCCATATGAAATGAATTTTCCATCATATTAGACCAGCCCTTTGCCAGATTAAACACAGATGGTCCTGGGACAATGATCCATACAGAGGAATAATGCTATTATCCAAAAGGAAAAGAAATCCTCCACATGTGTGGTAATTTGATGGGGTAACTGAAATATTCCACCTCTCATTATAATGATTTTTAGATTCTGCCACCTTTATTTATTAAAGAAAGCAATTTCCCAAGTGACAGCCCCTGGTGAAATCTATGTCATTATTTGAGGAGTAGGGGTACTATTCAATAAGATGTTAGTCATCATAATTAAAACCAGAAAAAAAGTAACAATGACAGCGTTTAGTCAATTTTTTGCAGGTTTATAAGATGCACCCTTAATATTGTACAATCCTATGATTTATGATTGACAGTTTTTCTTATTTGACTATTGTCTATGCAGAAAAAATATTTTTTATTAAAAGGTGAGCTAAAAGGAAGTATTGTTTGCAGTTCATCTGTGTCTTCAGGAGACAATGGATCCATTCCTCTGCTCTTTCTTCCAGAATGGACAATTTAGACATTCCCTGTTGAAGTTCTACAAAAAGGCTGTTGGTTATCTAAGGCTCCACCCTATGGAGACAGAACTTCCTCAGGGTACCCGAGTCCTTCTGAAGCCCATTCTCAGTTAAATGTAGCTGTTGTCCTTTCCATGCCCAGTGCATCTCTTCCTCTTTCTATCACCAAAGCCTAAACTGAAGCTCAAACCTTAGAGTTTCTCACTTTCTTTCTTTTTATTTTTTTTTGGTGACCTTTCTTTGCAGCTGTTATTATGACAATCATTGGTTTAGATCTTTAAAGAGGACTTTATTTGATATTTGCTCTGCTGTAACCCTCAGAATCTCAACACAAGTTTAGTCTGCCAAAATAATGGAAAAAGAAAAGTCGTGGTTAGTGAGGCTCTATGTAAAAACTGCACTTCCCCACAGAAACCCCTTCACATTTATGTGCTAGTTTTAACTTCTCTTTCACTTGATGATGACTGTATTGCTAGTTATTCATACATTTTAATTCTAGGGAGCCTTTTTTGGTTCCTGGAACTTTCATATGTATTAACTATCACATTAATGCAATATAATCATAATTTCTAGGGGTTCTATTCTTTGCCATAGGATCCTAATGAGTTTGTGTGTTCACTTTAAGGTCATGCAAAGGTGTCTCTTCTAAAACTCCTATTCAATTGCTTCTGCTGAAACATTTTGAACTGCTGAGGGTAAATGCCTGTGATTTCTATGTGCAGTGTGGTTAGCTTTTTTTTTTTTTTTTTTCCTTTTGCCAGAATTTTTCACATTCATTAAATCAGGAAAATATATTATTTGTGTCATTTTAGGCCAGATATTTTGACACAAGTCACAAATCGCTAATCCTTTTGCAAACTCAGACAGCAGTCTGACATAGCTCCAGATTTTAAACACGTTTTCAGATTGGAGCCCAATGTGTCTTAGTCATTTTACTGTGGAATAAAATGCATAGACCTGAAAAATGCATCTGAATTTTTAGGGAGGATTTAATGTCTGCAATATTTTATGCATTCTCATTCCATAGGATGATTGATCTTTTCAGTATGCCACTGGATAGTAAAGAGGATTGAAAACAGATCCTCAGAAGAAAAACTACCTCCCAAATAATCTTAATTATGTCAAAAAGCAGAGACCTGACTATTTCAGATAGTTTTTGAGGACTCTATTCCTAATATTGTATCCCCATTTGGCTTTGAAAATAAAGTTAGGTGAATGCTGAAGGTATAATTTTCAAAGTTAGTAATCCTATGATGACAAGCAGAGCTTTTTTGCCAGTGCTTAGATCCTTTTGAAAATGAATGTTTGGATTATTTAAAGAAGATACTGCATGAAAAGTTCTTTCACTGTGGGAGCATCCTTGTCTTGCTCACCTATATACCTGCACAACTGTTTTATGATGACTTAAATAGAACAGTGTGTTGTAATAGGAATTTATTAGTATTATTATAAGTATTTGGAGCACAGGTTCCTTTACATAAACTCTATTGTATTGATTCATTTTTCAGTGGGTTAAGATTTTTAATTTTTTGAATGAGTTAGTTGTCTTTGTATCAATTAGTTACCTAGCAATGTTTGGGACTATATGTATCAGATACTACTAATACATGTTTTTCTTAGCACCAAAGTTTAGCCTTAAATACAAAAGGCTAAATCATATGAAACACCTTCTCAGGCCTGATCCAGTAAGTTATTTTTTGCTGTTATAGAAGGACATAATATTTTGCTGTACATCTCTTTTGCCACGTGCCTTCTTGATGAGGCAAGTGTACAGATTAAGGCAGGTCATGGAGTTGAAAGTTCATTTTGCAGACTTATATTTGAATTATATTTCCTGCTGATTTACAGACAGGTTCTGTGATTTTTCAGATTTCTTTTTTTTTTTTTCTTTTAAATGGGGAAGTCAGGGTTCATCCTTGCTGAAAGAAGCCTCTGCACAGTGTATTCGGTGTGTCTTTCTATGTTGAAATAAAAATGTGATGATAAGTAAGTATACAAGAAAGAAGAAGTGAAAAAAACCTGTTTTGAGAACATACAGAACAAAAGAATATTTTCAAAAAAATGTCATGTGAATTTGTACTAAAAACTCTATATTGCAAAAAGAGAATAGAAATCAAGATGAAGTTTATTCTGTACATTGCATTTCACTTTCTGTTGTGGTCGCAAAATTTCTCTGGATACACTCAATATTCAATTTCTCACATGAGAAAAAAATCCAGTTACATCCCTGAAATGCTTTATAAATCTTATAGTTGATTAATTTTGAAACAAGTTTTTCGTTTTCTCACATAGATGTGCAAAGTGACACTTTAAAGACACATTGTTGAGGTTAAATCAGACTTAAAATTTATTTCAATAAATGAGAAAGTACATATGAGCAAGAAATGTATTTTTTGTTTAGAAGCAGCACACCTGATAAGTTAAATATTTTTAAATTTTATTTTCTGCAAAATAGGGTCTATTACTGTATTGGAGATTTTATAAATTGCGATAATTTCCATGATTCTAAAGACTATTGACTAAGCTGCAACTGTGTCTCTCTGTGCACCTAAGTTAGTGAAGGTTTCAAATCACAGTTTTACACGTTACTTTATGGCTTTGTCACTTGGGTTTTAAAACACTATCAGGAAAAAAAAAAAAAAAGAAGCGTACATGGAACCAAGACCAATATCCCCTATTTTGGGACAAATGTCTCAGCATCATTCCCATAAAGGTAAAGGGGAAAATGGCAAGAGACTTCAATGTGAGTGAGAGGATGTAACCCTGCAAGTGAAGTTTAACCTCAGAGACTTTGCACAAGGGTTTGGAGGCAACGTCTGAACATGCTGTCCCTCAGAGTAGGGATGTGCACATCCCCTTGACAGCCTTCTCCCTCCCACACCTTCTCCCTTTGCAGTTCTCCCTCTTGCTCTGGGCTTCAGTCTCCACCTCTGGTGACCCTTGGGGAAAGCCCATTTCACCAGGGCACTCAGCAAGCCCGTGCATTGGGATGTCCTTTCCCTGTGGAGTCAGTGTCTCTTATTGTGTCCCATCCATTCCCAACAGTCTTCTACCTCAAACAGGACGTTTTGATAAAATATGGTGAATCTTTGGTCTTTACACTTCTTTTTTTTTGATGGTTTAAGAATTACTTGAATATAAAAAAGAATGCATCATATGACACTAGCACCACATGGCTTTATTAAGAATTATAGAAGAGTGTTTCTCACAGCTTTGCACAAAGCAATGCATCTCTATTTTACACTTTCCCATTTATTCACTTTGCATGTGAACCTTCTTACTCCTAGTTCTTCTCAAAAACATATAAATTACACCACCCTTAGAAATGAAATGCAACAAACAGCTCTCGCATGTAATATCATTCTTACTCATTGAAGCTAAGAATGAATTTTGTCCAGTGCCTTAGAGCAAGAGTGAGTAGTACAGCCAATGTTTAAAACTATACTCACAAAAATCTGTCCAGCCTCTCCCCACAGTACTCTAAATATGATTTACTATCCAGCACTGTAAGTAACATGGACTTCTTAGAGAAGAAATAGCAAAAAAAAAAACAAACAAATCAAGACATACCACACACTGGGAAAAAAACAAAAAGAAAAAAACAAACCAAACCAAAACCAACCAAACAAAAAAACAAACGACAGTGCCAACCACAAAAATGCACAAGTCTCCTAGAGAGCAGAGTGGTGGTACTGTTGGAGCACATGCATACACAGTTAAAGATGCAATTAAAGGTTATGAAATGGTTTCAATCTCCTTTAAAAAAATGCCAACATGATATGTTTTATTTTTTTTGTTACCTATAAAATAATAAAAATTTAAAGTAGAAAAAAAATGACCAAAGACAAATCCTTACAGAAAATCAAATTATTTTTCTCTCATAAAAATAATATCCTAGGAAAACACAATTAAAGCCTCTGTGTTTTAAGTCCCTGGTTTAGGGAAAAGATACAGCCATTGTATTAATGCTGAGAATAGGCTTAAGTACTTTGCTGGATAGGAATGGAAGTAAGCATATGTTTTAAATTAATCACATGCATAAGTGTTGTCTTGAACTAGAGCAAAGCAGCACTTGGCATAAGTGAAAGCAATTTTCTGCAACAAAAGTTAAACTCAGTCTTTAAATTTTAATGTCTCTGATTGACCTTTTCTTTCACTATTGTTTATAGCCTACATTATTCTTCATTGTCTAAAATTTTCAATTCATATCAAGCTAATGGCAAAATGCTTGATGTCTTGGAAATATCTTCTATTTCTTTTAAAAGAACATTATTATTTTGATAATAGTTGAAAGTGTATTATGTTTCCTGAGTCACTGGTATCATAAATCAAAGCCAGAACCCCATTTCTTTTCCCAAGCTACATGTAGAAATAGGTAATTACACTCCCAGCCCTCCATATGTGCTTTTGCATAGTTTTTACCCTAACCACTGAAAAATGCCTGTAAAATAAATTGCAATGTTGAATTGATGTGCTGTATAATCTGTGAGGAAACTGTCAGTTTTATTCTGACATTTCTCAAGGGATTCCAATGTCACAAACTGCAAGGAGGGTTAGAATTATGGAATTAGCCTTCAAAGCTGATTATTAATGTGCAACGCTTATTTCATTTAAACTGGCATCCCATGTAAGCTGACACATCTAACACCTGAACTTCAGTTACTTGTCCCGGTGATGGAAATAACTTATTGCAACCATGGAATATTTGGTATGCTGTCCTAAAAGGTGGAGGTGAAAAATCTCTTTTGGAGGAGTCATTTCTTACATTTTCAGTGACTTTTCAGTTACATGCATCTGCAAGCATTTATGAAATACACATCCTGTTTTATATCAAAACTGGTGAGCTCCACTTAAAAATTCTGATGAACTGCACGGAAATCCAATTTTTTGTCTACCTTTGGTGTTAACGTTAGATTATGTATTTGAGCTAAAATTCTTTTTCATAAATTCGAGCTTCTAAAATGTAGATAATGAATGGATATTACGTATGTTCATATAATGAATGTTAAATGTGATGGGTTTATCTTTACCATTGATTTAATTCTGATTCTCAGGGAAATGGTTAACTACATTAGTAGCTTTTTCAATGTGCTAATATAATTTTGTGTACAGTGATACAAAATTCTTTCACATCATCCAAAAGACTCCCTTACTGGCTATGTCTCCCTGGTCTAACTGGTATTTTACCAGGGGAAAACCAAAATATGAAGTGTGCTTTATGATGTCCGAGTGGGATCATGACTTCTTATGCAGCTCAAAACCCCGTTTCTATTCCCTGTGCAGGACGAAATGTGAGCTATCCACTATAAACCAGAAAGTGTCGGTATTACAACTTCTTCATGTGTGGTTTCAAAATAATTTTGTTCCCACACCTGATCACCTAACCCAAGTGTGGTTTTTTCTGTAATCAGTTTTAAATTTATTGCTTCTTCCTTTCATAGATACCTCAATTTTTATTTTAATGTGGGAAAAGTAAACAGAAAGCATTAAGACCTGAAAACTCTATTTTTAACTCTCAGTTTGCCTCTCCATTCCTACATCTTTATTGAACTGATTCATTGACAAATAGTTTAGTTGAAATCTCATAAGAAAACCTTCTTCATAAGTAACTTTACTTTTAATGCCTGATTAGAGAATAAATAACATCAGACATGTTTTTATAAATATTTCCTTTACATCGCATTTTATGCCATTATGACTCCCTTTTGCGTAGTTTCAGAAAGTTTTTCTTTCCCTTCCTGAGTTCACCTTACTCTTTTTTCATCCACTGTTGACTCAAAATGTTATGGTATTTAGTTTTGAAAAATACATGATATGTGATGTTTGAAAAGTGTGGAATGGAATGAGATTTCCACACACAGAGACATATTTCTGCATTGTTTGACATTTACCCAAGAGCAGACGGGGAATAGTTACTCCTGATGTGCAATTGCTGCTGATACAGCAGAAAACGATATTCCTGCACCACCAGTCTCTACCCAGGATGGGTATTTTCTGCTACATCAACTTTAACACCAGGCACTGGTGTGCCAGGGTTAGGCCAACACAGCAGCTTCTGGAGAGGTGAGTTTATGAACACCTTGTTACCTCATGAGTTTTAGGAACATTACTTAAAATGTGTGGTATTTTTCCTTCTTTTTTTTTTTTTTTCGTATTTTGTACTTTCGGGTGGCATTTTCACTGCAAGTAGACATGAAAAAAGTCCTATTTTTCCAGAACTGCATTCTGAGTTACACCCTGATTTTTTTATAGAAACTCTCTAACTAATGGGAATCCTACTTTTTGACCAGAAATTGCATCAAAATTACATGCATTCTTTAGATAGTTGGGAATGGAAGACAGGTACATCAGCTTGTCTGATCTGGGGATTAAGATGTGAATAATGCTTTGAAGTGGAGGGTCTAGTGAAAAATTCAAGATTAATTGTTTTAAATGAAATGCACAGAAATATTTAATTATTCATCAAATGGGAACTAAGAGCTCTACAACTTTTCCACTGTTCTTATATCTTTTGCCTTTCCATACTTTTAAAATATTATTTATTATTATCCTTCGGGTTTTCCACCCTCTGCTTCTTTGATCCCTGTCTTTTTATGTTGGGTGGGTTTTTTGGTTTTTTCTTCCTTTTTTTTTTTTTCAGGACAGCATAACTATCATGAGTGGACCCACCTGAGGAGAATATTTGTTTATCTTTTGGGGCAATTGCACTTGCTTGGGAAGATTTGTAGGTTAGAGGGTGGTACGGGTGGATATAGGTGAGTGATCCGAGGGAGAGTGGAAAATACAGCATAGCAGAGAGCAGACATAAAAACCTCCAAACTTGCTATAATGACATCAGGACTAAACAGACTATATATATTTAAATAAAGAATAACGGGACATTATTTCATGCATTCTAGATATATTGAGCTGTTTTTTGTGTGAGTACTGAGTTAGTCTAATAATACCTGAAAAGTCAGGTCTAATAAAACCTGATTGTTATGATTAAAAAGCCTCTTGGAACTCTTTGAAAACGTTCGATGTAAGCTAGAGATCCAGGCAGGTCCTCCTTAAAATTCTGGGAGATTTAGGTTCCTGTTGTATGTGATTTTATGCCTCGCAAGATATTTACCTCATATATGATCAATGGGAACATGAGATTTAGTTTAATGGACAGGCATGTTGTATTTATCTAAGATGTTGATATAATCTGCATTTCAGTAGAGTTTTGAGAAAAACTGTTACACAGAACAAACTGCTAAACTATTGAAATGTTTGCTAGTCACACACTTGATGGCCATGTGGTATATTTTTTATCAAGCTTTCATACTTTCTCTGTATTTGCCCTTGTATTCTCCCCCATCCCTGTGTTTTGTGGTATGCTGTTGTGTTAATATCTAAATTAAAAATACTGTGCTCTCACTTGGTTTTTAATCATACATTAATGGGCTTTTTTTGCGAAAGCTAAGACAAGCGTAGCATTACAAATTAAATTTAAATTGTAGATTCTTTCTCAGTCTTTACAGCCTTATAAAGACAAATTAAACAAAGTTGCCAGTAATTTTTTATACTGATAGTCTGTTAAATCCACTTCAGAAATCACATCTGCTCTGAAAACCTATAACTGGGGATTTATTCCCAAACATACTTCTGTGAAGAAGATTTATAAACATCTCAAAACTATGAAGATAAAACAGTATGATATATTTAACAACTACGGGGACAAAAATGTTTAAAGGGGAAAAACACATTCCATGGCTAGATATCTACTTAATGATTAGATAATCTGAAGAAAAAGTAGAGGAATCTTCCCTCCCTACTCCCACAGAAATGAAATAAGTGCAATTTTAGTTCATATTTTTTTCTGATTCTTTTGGGCAGTGCATATACAATGGTGATTTGTAGGAACCCAGAGAATTTTTACTAGTACATCAATGAGAAATCGTAATTGTGTTTTCTCCCTAATGAAGTCAATCCATTACAAAGTTATAACTAAGTTAAAGCTTGTCTCTAAGGACTTTGTTTCTTTGCCTGTAGGGTTCACGGTGTTCTCTGTGATTCTCTTTTTTTTAAGGATCATCTGTTTCAACTGGAATCTCACAAATTTGAGAGAGGACGAGGCAGGTGCCCTTTTGACCCCAGGTCTTCCTTCACCTCCATCTTAATTGGTAATGATCTTTATGTCACATGCTTCATGGTCCTGTCAATCTGTTCTGAGTCTCTTTCTTCAGCACACCGAGGTGTTGTCAGCCTTCCATTGCAGCCTTCCACATGTCAGACTTAATCCTCATGGTGCTGCCCACATTAATATTACATTCCAGGCAGCATTAACTGCAGCAAGGGTGTCTCAGTGAAGTGGGTTGTTGAATGACATGTGCCATCCTGAAGGTAATTGATTGTTGTGTCATTTTGGAAATAATAATTTCCTGCTTTCCTTAAAAGCGAAACAAGCCTAGTTTAGTCGTTCACACCACTGAGACAAATACACAACATTTACTATTTTTCATGTACTGAGAATCTGACCAACAAGCATCTTGTAAAAATATGAATTTAACTTTTTTATATCAAGCATTTACTGCTTATATAAATTATTGCTTTTGAGATAAAATATTTGTTTTCAATGCTGCCTTCTAACAAAACCATTCCAAACTGGTGATTCTGTGTTAGAAGAGCTGATCTTACACTCAACAGTATAAAAATAGAATTCACTCTTAAGTCCTGCAGTGCCAGGAAGCTGTGCTGAGATAGTGCTCTTCTGTGCCTTGCTGGTGAGTATATCACTGCAGGACTGGGATCTTTCAAGTTGTGATATAGCAAACCATATGTTTTTTCCTCTATAATATTGTCTTGAAAACATTTTGTGAGATCGAGCAAAGAGAGTGTTGGCAATAGTATAGCACATTGACTAAAAGTATCCTGAAACAGCAGGTAAAGGGTGAAAGATAGATGCAGTTAGGGAGTAACACAATGATTTCTAGTTTTAGAAAACATTAATAAAAACTGAGCATTCAAAAGGAATATTCATTAAAAGAAAGAGCTAGAAAAAAAAGAGTCAAAAGATAAAGAAATTTTGTGCTTTTCAAGGATAAAAAGGTTAGAGGCTTTTAGGGCCTTTTTGATATTTACATTTGGCTTTGCAGCTTAAAGTCAGACAGCTAAAGTTTCTGATCATTACCTATAATGATATGACTCACGCTTGTTGGTGAGGAAGTATTGGTCATGAGTGACAGATGCACAGCAATTCATCAAAATATTCTTTCTTGACATTAAAAAAAATAAATAAATTAGAGCTCTAATTTTTAAGAGTTAGTGGGTTAAGAAGTCATGCAAGAAACAGAAAAAACTGCTGTTATGGACTGTTAACTGGACTGACCTGCCAAAATCCATGAAGCACAGATTGTTACGCTTTTATCCCACCCTTACTTCTAAATTGTTTCTACAGTTTTTGATGTATTCCGGTCTCAGCTCAGCCTGGGAACAAGGACTCATCCCATGGCATTTGCTGTAGGCCTTAAACCTCATGGTCTAATCTTGAAATCTTTCTCAACCTTTCCTCAGACAGAACTAAGTAAATAAATTAACTCGATCATGTTCCTACTGTGAGATCAATGTGAATTTTATTTGCTTAAATGGAAGCCAGATTGTCCCACTGAGCACTTCAAGAGTTTGCCTGAATTATGGGAGGTCTTATGGATCTTCATATTTGTATCTGAAGGAGAAATCCTTTAAATAAGCCCTTCCCTGATAAATGGTGATCAGAGTTCTGGACATCCACTGACAAAGACTTATAAAATCAATCTTACAAAGCTAATAATTCTATTATGTGGCAAGAGGAACAAGAGAAAGTAATACTTTTATCAGATCACTGATATGACTCCAAAAAACAGACTTTCACCCCTTCATCAAAGCTAATATGACCTGAGAAAGGTATTTAGGGGCTGTTTTTCCAGGCATCCTTTGGGAATTCTGTAATTTCAAATGATCATGGATTGATATTTTGAAAGCGTAACAGAATTCTTCAAAGAGTTTATTATTTTATTTATTATTTTATATTTTTAACTGTTGGAGTTAAACACTTCCAACACTTAGGAAAAATATGCTAAGGAAATTTGAATTTCTGTGTATTCTACTTTACCAGCTTCTACTAACCAGAGACACACAGAATAAACAGAATTAATGCAGCTCCTTGGGCTCTAAGATGTTTATCCTTTGTTTCTGCATGTAGCCAGTAGAAAAGGGTAGAAGAAATACATGCAAACACTGTGAATGTTACAGAATTTTTTAATTGAAATTTGAAAATGAGACAGACTTCTACTGCCAAGTGTCCTCTGAAGGAAGGGATGCTTTTTAATTCAAACAAGCCCAGATTACAGCTCATGATGGCCATGATCCCGTGACAGGAGATGACAACTACAACATGCACCTCCAGAACTGGTCTTCCAGTTTCTTCCTCCAGTGCTTAGAGGTTTCATTCTTCTTCATGCACTCCAATTTTTTCAGATAGTGAAATCCACTCCTCATATGAAGTCAGTGTGCCCTTGGAGGCTTCATGCCAAAATTGTCTCCACTCTCCCATGTAGGTTCAGCCAGTGTGCATGTCCTTGAGAAGGATTTATGCAAACATGTTAACAAAGGCTTTCACATCCCAGCATTCTTTTCTTCCTAAAGAAACTATTTAAAACCTGCTCTCACCTGTGCCACTCACATTAACAGCAGCCTACACCAGGCTGGCCATTGACTAACAATGAAGATTAGGCTAATAATGAAGCTTTAAACACCTCTGATAAAAGCTTAAAAGCTTTTAAAATCTTGATCTTTGAAAGATCATTTGCGACATGAGTAATTAGAACCAGATTTAGCTGGATTAATTAAGAAAGAAAGACAATCCCTTCTTCTGCATCTCTTCATGTATTTCAACACAACACTTAAAATACCCACTTCAAGAAAACAACAGTTCGTGACTTGGCTTTAAAACTAAGTGTTGGTTTTATAGTAGGTTATCTGACCCAGTGGTAAAGTAGCTTCTGGTGAATTCTGCAATTTATGAAAAATTAATTTTTAGCAATTTATTTTAAACATCAGGAAACAGAATAGATGTTGAATGGCAAATGGGATGAATTAAATGTATATGTTTAGCTAAATGGCATATAAAACTTTTGGACTTCTATTCCTAATGAACTGTCCCATCTGTTTTCAATAGCCAAAAATATTTTTCATATCAGATCATGCACACTGATTAACTTAGACCACACTAGCTCCTGAAAGCTGAGAAATTAGTTTATATCCATGTTTTGTTACCTGCAATATATCACGAGCAAATGGTAAAAAACCTAATATACATCTTAATATGTTAGCATACAGGGAATCCACTCAAATAATATTTTATGCTTTTACAGCTTTAAAAGTTTGAGGTATTTGTGTCTTTTCTTTTACTCTAGACAATGAACTAAGATAAATACATTTTCTCTCAACACAAATGACAGAATATTTGAGTGACAGGCAGAAAATACAAATATACAAAGTTTACTAGCTAAGCAATAGATAATTTCTTTTGAATTTGCAGTTTCCTACTGTGAAAAGTATCACGTGCTAAAATGTGAATTAGTGTTCTGATTTTAGTTGTCATGTGAGTAATAACTGACTGACGGTCAAAGAAATACATGAGAGGTGTGGCTTATCTTCTACTAATTAGATTTTAATCCTTTATTCATTACATGAATTTTCCATTTTACACAAAAAGGACTACTGATGAATAATAGCTTGTTTTTGCATTGCCTTTCAGTTTGAAGCAGGTACACAAAACACACCAATATCAAATGAAGGAAACCCATCTTTAAGGTAGAAACAGCCTGTTTATAGAAATCCTTCGTATATGATATTATATTTCAATTAAATCACATGCTTCAATCTGTTTTACTTTAAGGGTTGCCATCCAGGAAGAGTTTAGAAGAAATATTCTGTTTTATTTTGTTAGTATTTTGCTTTGAGAAAGGGGCAAAAATAAAGATATTTTTAAATGGTCCCAATTGAATTTTGATGTATTTGTTTGCTTGAAAAGAATGTTAGCTAAAAAGCATGTATCACTAAAACGGGTCTTTGATGTTCCTGGGAGGTTTTTTGTTTGCTTAAGTAAGGAAAAAGAAAGTTACTATCCTTGTTTTAGCATGGTTAACCGGGCTGTGTTAAAACTTAAATGTTAGCAATTAATTTGTCACATACACATGAAGATGAGTTTAGATCTGAAGAGGGGAGGAGCAGTGAAGGTCTGTGAAGTTACTCAGCTGATTTTCATTGGAAGGTACAGGTTCATCAGTGAGATGTGCAGCACTATAAAGCCCTGCAACCAAGACAGGGGTGACTTGATATGTAATAGTAGCTTATAGTAGCTTTTCGGTGGAGAAGAAAAGAGTAGAAATTTTGCAGGATTTTTCAAACCTCAGTCTTAGGTTGTCTCTAAATCTGGAAGTGGTTGGCACCTGTAAAAACCTAGTTGTGTTCAAAATTTGTAATTTGGATTTAAAAGATGAGCAAAGGACAAGGGAAGATCCTCGTAGTGTCAAAAGTGCAAAAAATCTCAGAATTATTTTGAATGTTTTAGTGCTGAGATATCTGACAGTCACACTTGTCAGTACTGTCCCATTGCTGTCTACGGGCAAAATGACCCGTCTGCTAACACTTGATACTTGTCTTATATTTAGCTTAGTAACAGTTCAGGGTAAAAATCAGAATTGATTTCTGTACCTGTACAATATCTTTCATGGAATAATATCCATCCAGGACTGGAACTTCCTTTTTCTCCCCTCAGGATCTGACAGATACAATCAGTAATAACTTCCTTGGTATATGGTAGAATGCCATACCAACAGGTTGGTTACGTATTCCAACATTTTATACCTATGTCAGACAGAAGGAATAGACCTCATATCCAAGCTTCTGAACATCTGGACTTACAGATGCCAATCCTGATCACTGGCAATATGTGACAAATCATTTCCCCTGCACTGATGTGCTTTCCAAGGTTCACTACTACTGCTTTACATTACATGTCACCAAAATTAAAAAGAATACCAGCCAGTCTGCTATATTTTTTTCCCAGAGAATTCTTAAGTGGGGATTTATGACTAATATAACTCATTAGTTAGGGTTGTGCAGATTGTTTGGAATATTACATAGACTCTGGCAAATTCTGTGGTTTAAGCAGCTCTGTGCTGTTTGAAAAATAAAGCTCTATATTATTTTTGGGCAACCTTAACTTCTACAGATGCTATAATTTATACTTACTTTTTATTTTGTTTGCCAATATTTTACACTAAATCATCTCTGTGTATTTTACAGGGCAATATCCATTCAGTGTATAATGAAGCCTAAGGCAAAACTACGCTCAGCTCCAGATCAAAAGAGGTGTCTAAACCAGCCCCAGCTACCAAACTTATTTTTTCAGAGTAATTACTCATACTTAAAGCACCATTCAATTCATATGTATCTCATAGAAACAAAATTCACACTGTGAGGGAGACCAAAAAAGCAAAATTCCTGCTTTTTTGTATAAGCCTTTATAAATGCCAGCAAATGTTATTAGGATGGATCAGTCATGTTTATTTTGATTAGTGGGCAGGAAGCCGTGTCACTGAAACCTCTACTCAGATTAGCCTTGAACTGGAAATAATTTATTTTCCTCTCTTTGTGCAGTTTAATTCCTGCTGTGTTATTTTCTAACATAAGGATGCCACCTAGTGACAATAAGTGCTTGCTTCTTAAATAGGCCCTAAAAAATTTCTAATTTAAATCCACAATTATATGAAATATGTTATTGTTAATGCTTGGTCAGTTAAGGGGAATAAAGTCCATACATAAATAAAAGGTAGAATTATTGTTGGTATTTTACAAAGGTAAAATATATCCCATGTCACAATTTTAGGTGGGTCAGAGAGAGGCTGGATTTTTTTAACATATATATAATCCAATTGTATCTATATACATATAGATTTTTCAACCATTCCTGGTAATCAGTTCTGGCAAAATTTCTTATGCTTGCTGAATTCCTGAATACTATCTGAATCCTTTAAAAGTGACACCCAATTTCTGTTGCCATAAATTTTTCAGGAAATATTCATCAATCGCTGTGCAAGAGGGATGAAATCTGAGGTCCTGTCCCTACTGTGATGAATATTTTAACAATATGAAAACAAGTTATTGCTGGACCAGAGAAAAATAGCCCCTTTTTCTCTGCCCACTGAACACCGAAGCCCCTTGGCCAGCAAGTTATTCCCAAACTGTAGTGATTTCAGGGAAGTGGAAGAGCTTCATTAGGCTGACTGGAAAACTCCCCCAGACTAACAAAATGTGCTTGTTTATAGAAATTTCTAAGGTAGTAGGTACTGCTTCTTATCTTTCCAGCTGGGGAGATAACTGCATCCAGCCCTCCACTGTTTGCAGTATGACTCTTTTTTTCAACCATGTTTTGTACAGAGCCAAATCTCATAAAAAAGAGGTCAGGAAACATCCAGTCTGTGGGTTCAGGCGTGGTTTAGCCTTGAGCTGTAACCATTCACTGGAGCCCAAATCAGTAGTTTGGTGAGGCTAACGCTCTTCTTATCCTTAGCACTTCATTCTCTGAAAACTGTTGCTGCATTTTCGTCCCACTTTCTGGCTCCTGTTATTTCTCCTTACAAACCCATCGCGTCCCTTCCATTTCTGGAAGCAGACAATTTGCTGCTTCTCATTAGCAAGACCAGGAGATGTCTGGAGCTGCTCAGCAGCAAGCCACTGGTCCGAGTCTTTGCACTGGTGAAAATTTATATGCCAACAAAGGGTTGGTGTCTCTAGAGCCATACACTACATGGACCATGGTGACATCTTTGAACTTACGCGCCTGATGTGGTGGATGTTATTGTGGCAGATGTGGATAGATATTAATTTAATGCCCTCTTTTGTGTATCAATCTATGAAATTAATCTTTAGACTATTACCAAATTGTCTCATTTTGGCTTTTTTTAATGTGTGGTCTGCAGGTGGTGAACTTTTTACTGGTCTCTACAGTGACTACTGGGGAAGAGATGCCGCCCTGTTTCGCACCATGAATCGCATGGCCCACCTCCGAACTGAACCTGACAATGAGCGCCTCTTGAAAGGTATGGGAAGGAGAAGAAGGAGGAATTAGAGGTGTTTCAGATGATTAGGCAATTTCTGAATAACCATAAATGAAAAAAAATATTGTTCATGAATATGCATATCCATTTGGAGGTGAATTCATTTAAACTGTCTTTTTTTTCCCATGAAATTTTTCATAACGACCCAGACAGGATAAAAAAATTGAAATCTTTATTTTGATTATATATTGAATTTAAGAAGTGGAATTTTTAAATCATTAATTTTTCACTTTTAAAATGGTTTTTTATACTTTTAATACTCTATACTACTTCATGATATGCAAGATATAATTAAAATAATATTTTTAAAAATTTATAAAATTAGTGGGAGCTTCCAATTAGAACTCAGTAGTCTTTTTCCTAGACGAGATTTTTTTTTTTTTTTTAATTTGCAGAAGATCAGCTCAAACTTCCAGGTTGTGTAGTAAAGTGATATTACACAATAATGCATAATAATAAATATATTATTATTAAATAAAATAAGAAGTTAAAGCAGGTAATTTTAAAGAAGAAAATTAACTTGTTCCACAACAAAAGTACTGAAAAAGAAATAATGTCCTGGGAAATTTAAAATTTGTTTTATGTTCTTCAATGTGATATGTAACTGCATTTCAAAGTGTTGAAATTTGTGTGAAATAGAGTGCCAGAATCTTGATTTGTTTTCCTCTGGAAGTGCTGCAATATTTCATTATAACAGTGAAATAATTACAGATAATGTTTGGCAAGGAGAGTCAAAAACTGCCTTTTATGGTGATTCATATGGCGAGAATCATCTTTGCAGTGAAAGGACATAAAGGTTTTTTTCTCTCAAACTTCAAGGCAGTTTTCTACCAAATGGAAAGAGAGAAAATATTTCTGCCACACACTTCTTCCTACAAAAATCTCACCTAAGACTTGAATTTAATTAATTCATTTTCGTTTTTTTTAAATGTTTTAAACATATTTACATCTGTTTTAAGTCCAATACTTAGAACCTTGCTGAACTGAGTGTTTAGACTGGCTATGTATGAGTAGTAAAAATCAAGTGGATGTTCATAACCTGCAAGTGAAGTTTCTTTCCTCTCTGGAAGATTTCATTATTCTAAATATAAAATTCTCTAAATTGTGGCCTCAAATTTGCTTTTCATTGTGTCTCTGCTTGAAAATTAAATTTGCAGAAAGGGTACATTTTAAAATTTATATTGAAAACAGTTCAGAAAAATGTAGCAAGTGCTGTGTCAAAGTCTTAAAATGTAGTTAGAGTTTTCCTAGAGAACAGAAATTTAGAAAATACTTACATTATCCACTGCTCCTAAAGAAATTTTATGAATTGTATTAATTACTTTCTCATTTAAAGAACTTTTAAAAACTGTTGCGATTCAGCGAAATGAAATAATTCACAGGCCTGCTTGGTGTGGGGTTAAAGGCATACAGACATGGACTGAAGCTTACACTTAGGTTTCAATGCTATAAAACATCAAAACAGGAAAAATTTAGAAAGTTTTTATTTCATGATGAAGTTACAAAATGTATCTTCTATGTATGCTATGTAACTATGAGAGCTTTTTCTGTATCTAAATGGCTGCTCAATGTTGACTTTCTTACACCTGGTTTATATGGGATCAGAGATTGCTATGCAAATATTAGTGTGAGGTTTTAGTCTAATCCAAATTAAAATATATAAAACACAGAGAATGAGACTGGAAAAAGGTCTTTTGCACAAATACAAATGAATATTAATTTGTGAATTGGAGCTATAAAAATACTTCAACATTAATGTATTCACATGTTCTATAGATACCCATAATTTTTTATATTTCTTTTTTCACTATTTCCATCACCTAATTGCCCTTAGGTAGCTCTCTGACTGACAGATCCCTGATTTCTAATGTTATTTTTTGCTTGCTACCAGCTCATTTTCAGAATTGAAAAAATAAGAGAATGTTTTAATAATTTGAACTCAATTAATTTTTCTTTTCTTTTAAAGAACCAAAATTTGTTGGCTCATACATGATCCCTGACAATGAAGACCATGATGACAACAAAGTGTATTTCTTCTTTACTGAAAAGGCTTTAGAGGCTGAGACAAGTACTCATGCCATATATACCAGAGTGGGGCGTGTATGTGCGGTAAGAGCCTTCTTCTGATTCCCCGGCTAAATGAGAAAAGAAGCATGTTCCTTCTCCTACAGGCAAATATGGCATAAATTAGTGCATGGGAGAGTAAGTTATAGGTCTGAATGAAAACCTTACATCTACTTACCCTCAAGCATGATAAAATTCACAAGTCATCCAAAATCTGTGTTTAAAGCCAAGTTTAGCTGAGAGAGATGATAACAGTAACAGCAGTTGCCCACAGGACTCTCTTACCATCCACATTCTCAGTTCAGGTCAGGACTCTGAAGTCCTTTGGACTGGATGTAGGTCCAATGCCTCTTGCAGCTCTCACAGCTGACATAGAACAATGTCCCTTCACATTCCAGGTTACAGAAGCAGCCCAGCCACCAGTCCTCTCTGATATTCCCTCTTGCTTTTCTATTCTGTCAGTAAGGAGTGGCTGAATTGGCTTTGTGCAGGGTCAGTAGCTTCCCTATCAGACAGCTGGATATGGCAAGAGGCAATGGACACAGATTGAAACAGATTTTTTTTGACTGCCAGGATGGTTGAACACTGGCGCAGGTTGCCCAGAGTCTCAGTCCTTGGAGATGGTCAAATCCTACTGGTCACAGGCCTGAGCAATTTACTGAGCAACTTGTTCAGGACACTTTCACTAGACAATTTCCAGAGATCGCTGCCAAATTCAATTTTTCATAGAATCATAGAATGCTTTGGGTTGGAAAGGAGCTTAAAAATCATCTAGTTCCAATCCACTGCTGTGATCAGGATCACCTGTGTTTCTGTAAATATTTAACCTGATTCAAAATCTGATGCAAGAAAGATAGGAAGAGTGCAATGCCAACCATCTACAGAGTGCTTTAGAAATAGTAACCAATTAATGTTTTAATTTCATTTCTCATTCCTCTTCTTAGAAACTAACAAAAATTATGCAGATAGAAAATTCGAACAAATTATCAAATTGTTCAGCAAATTATTATCACAAACAGGCTTAAATTTTACCAGAAGGAGTAGTAAAGTCATGAGGAAAAACCTTGCTTCCCTCCATTGCCTTGCATAATTATCCATTTCCCACTCAGGCCATGGTGCTGGTGTGTTGATCACATCTCTTTTTGATTCCCTGGCCCCACACACAAGAACAGATCTTGGGCAGTTGCTGGAGAGCAGCACTGTTAACATATGATCGTCCAGGTTGAAACACCCATAGTTGGTCCTCTCTGAACAATTGATGAATTTTGGGTCCACTCCTTTTCTAATAACTGACTACTGCAAGGCTGATGAGGGAAGCTCTCCCGTTCCCACAGGGACTACATCTGCTTGATTAAAGGAAGGAAAAAGAAGCTTATTTCTTAACATTGTTTCCAAAAGAAAAGTTTTCCAAAAAATCCCCCTCCTAACAGTAGGGGATACCTTCTTAAAACTATTGGGCAAAGAACAAGATACAAGTTAAAAATCTTGTGTCACCTCCTTGTCTGGTGTATGCCACATATGTTCACCAGCACACTACCTATTGAAGTCTTTTGAGTACTCATATGTAACTGAAAAACATCTGAAATATACAAAGAACCAAACTGCGGCCTCAGACATTAATGTTCACAAAGCCAGTTGGCTTTCTGGATTCTGTGACAAGATCTGAAGTAGAATTCTTTGGCTTATGTTCTGAATACATGTCTGAATAGATTATTTTTAATGGTTTCCTCTAGTCTACAATATATCCACCTGGAAGTCTTATCGCTAGCCATGGGTTAAAACAAAATCCCACAGACCTTTCTCTTCCACTTCTCCAAAACTTCAAGTCTTTAAGCATCTGGCCATTAACTTCACAGCTGTATGTTATAATTCAGATTTGATGCAGTGAATACAAAGAGTAGCTAGTGATTCAATAATTCGCCTTTTTTCCCCAAGCTTTTGCATTTTTATCTGAGCTGTAACAGGTTTTTGAAACACAGAGGCAGCTACTCTGCATATTACTACTTTTCTGAGGAAAACAGATATCTGTTTATGAGAAGAGTTTTGCGACTCTGTTTAGAGCCTTTAACAGCCAGTTATACTGTCTACCTGGATATAAGGCCATAGTTGGAGGATGCTACCTAACAATTACAAAATCTGATTGCTAAGTAGTATTAAATACTCCCTTTTCTTGAAAGTCCCAACATTCGCTAGAGCAAGAAAAAGGTGAGACAGCCATAGCAAGGCAGGATTATTTAAAGTTATTGAGAAATTTTAGAACATCATGTAAACAATTTTCTCAGACTTGCCCCAGCTATACCAGCTCTACAGATAGATTCAGGAGTTCAGTTTCCAAGCACTCAACTGATCCTGCACTGAGCTCTTAAAGGAAAGCTAAATTTCACAAATGTACTCAGTATATCTAATTTAGAAAAATCAGCAATAAAAAAAAAAAAAAGGCGCTTTACAACAGCTATATAGTTAAAACTATGCAGGGCTGTGGTACAGAATTAAAAAATTCTTAAAAACCCACAGCTCTTAATGAGACCTGGACTTGATCAGTTCAATCCTACTTGAAAACTGACTCCAGAGGAATAGTACTAGTAATAGACATGTGGTTTTGAAATGGATGCTTTTGACATTATGATATACAATGAACGATTAGTTCAGCAGAGATGTTTGTGCTTCCAGACTTACTCATTCAAATTACCATTGGCACTTGTTTCTTTTTGCACAGAATGATATGGGAGGTCAGCGAATGCTTGTCAACAAATGGACCACTTTCCTCAAAACCAGGCTGGTTTGTTCTGTGCCTGGGAGAAATGGAATTGATACACATTTTGATGAATTAGGTAAATATCCTAGAATGCAACAAACTTAAAACTGTCAAAAAACCTCCACACTCTTTCAGGATAACACATCTTACTGTCATATACTTGTATTCATTAACAGGGGATGGTTGTTAGTGTTTTTTTCCCATTGTATATGAAGTTCTAGAAATATGGAGTTAGCTATCACCAATTACTCCTTTACATATTGCCTTATTTTAAAGATTACTTTTAAAACCTGCATAGAATTAAATAACATAAGTGAGTAAAATAGAATTATACTTTTAACAATCAATGAAGTTTCTCTTCTGGGGCCAGGAAAAGTACTTTGTTACCAATAACACTGCATTTAAATTTTACAGAGGATGTGTTTTTGCTGCAAACTCGTGATAACAAAAATCCAGTGATATTTGGCCTCTTCAACACTACAAGGTAAACAACTAGAAGAAATAGCAGCCATGGAGGAATGTTTCAACAGTCTGTTAAAGAGATAGAAGCTGTATGATACATATCCCTTAGCAAATATATGGTAAACAGTTTAATCTCTGTTCTATTCATAGTGGGCTTCCTTTTTAATCTAAAAACTGCTGTATAACACTCAGGGGCTGAAGTCTCATTCAGCGATTCCATCTATCTCGATCTCAAATTAATTAAATGTTTCTCAGCTTGAAAATTTCCCAAAGTATATGCACTCCTTCATGTTTGCAGGAACAGAATCTCAGAGCCACCTGTCTTCCTCTAAAAAGACTTCCTCCACTGTATTTCAAGGTTAAGTAGATAGCATCTTAAATTCCTACTCACTTCTTAGTGAAGACTAAGCCACTGCTGTGATCTTGCTGGTGGCCTCCTCCTCCTTTTCCATTACAGCCTAGTTCAAGTTCAAGCATGTAGTATTCTCATCTTGGAAATTCAACTGTTAGTTTAGGATGTAACTGGTAGAAAAGAGCAGCTGTGCTTTTTCCACTATGTCTTCATTTATTTTTTTCTAATAAAGAAAGGCAGATCTGCTCCTCTAGGGATGCAGACACTTGGCATTTCTTACTGGCTCCTGATGCCAGTAGAGAAGGGTGGCACTTAAAATTATTTGGATCACCTGCTGGAATCTTCAGAAATGATTTCTTTGTAGAAAGTAGTGATGCTTCTTTAAAAAAAAAAAAAATCACTTCTCTGGAACTAAGTGAAAAAAATGTAAAATAGAAACATTTATGTGGGTTGACCTACGTAAAGTGATCTTCTGATCTAATTAATAACACAAGCCAACATTCCCATTCAATACAAAAAGGACTCAGTCACTTTCATTTTAGTCAGCATTGGTTGATTCCCATCTTTCCAAGCAAAAGCAATAGGAAAAATGTTGGGGAAGAAAAATGGTAAACTGCTTAAGTCACTAATCAAAGACATAAAAGACCTGAGTTCAGTTTGCTGCACTCCCTCTGTGTTTCTAAACAAGTAATTTAGAGCTTGTGTTTACCATCATCAAATTTTGGCATAACAGCACAGAGCTTCCTTGGAGTAATGTTATAAACACATTAAAGACTTTCAAAGAACATTGGACACAGAATTTAAAAGAAAAACATATAGGAAATAATAAGTAGTATTTTCTCCCTGAATACTGTTGAAATGTGACTTATTTTTAATTGTGCAATAAAACCAGTATTATATGTACAAAATGTGACATATTGCTTTAATAATGTCTTTAAATTTTACTTTATAGCAATATATTTAGAGGCTATGCTATATGTGTTTACCACATGGCAAGTGTCCGAGCAGCTTTCAATGGACCATATGCTCATAAAGAAGGACCCGAATACCATTGGGCTCTCTACGAAAGAAAAGTACCTTATCCTAGACCTGGCTCAGTAAGTGCAATCAATCTTCCCTTGCTTTGCTATGTAAATGAATTTGGAAAGAAAAAGCAGACTGCTGCTAATGTACAAATCTTTCTTGAGTTCACAGTCCAGGACATTTTTCTTTGAATGTCTACATGCTCCAGCGTTTCTGGAAAAGCGTGGAATGGTTCAACAATAAGTTTAATCAAGTACTAGACCCATATGTTTCCCAAAGGAAAATAGTGGGATAAGTATATAAGATTTTTCAAAATCCTGTTGGGACTTGAATTTATCACCCTTGTGTAAAGGTCCTAAGATCCCAGAGTTAGGACCCCAGGCATAAAGGATAGAAAAAGGCACCTCTAGAAGGTGGGTCAGATGCTGCATTCCAAAACAGTAAGTGCATTATCTGTGAAGGAACCTCACCTTCTTTCTTTTGCGTGCTAAAACCAGGACATTTAACAAGCATTTAAAGGAAGAAAAACAAACACAAACAAACACAAGAGGATCCACTATTTCAAGGTCAGGTGGTTCTGGTTCCTTTTTTCCACCTTTTTCAAAAAGGATCAAATTTGAATACT
Source organism: Sclerurus mexicanus (assembly GCA_013396755.1). NCBI lineage: Eukaryota > Metazoa > Chordata > Aves > Passeriformes > Furnariidae > Sclerurus > Sclerurus mexicanus. The sequence goes on along the minus strand of VWZF01005535.1, from coordinate 3,009,830 downwards.
TCTGTAATTTAGATCAATGCACAGGTTAGAAACAAGACATAAATTTTAATAAAACTAACTAATCAGAATAAATGTGTTGGTGGATAGGGGGTAGATTCTCCATCATTCTCTGAAAACTGGTTCTTTCTGGAAGCAATGGTCTAGGACACTTACAAATTAAATCCTGATTTTATCAACATTCTTGTTCTGTTCTCTTTACAAAAAATGTAGAAATATTAAACCAACATTACAAAGAACAAAACCCAGTAAAGCCACTCATACTTTCTGTTAATTTTCACGTTTCTTTATAAAGGTAATTTCTTTTTCTTTTTTTTCAATGGGCATTAAGTGAAGGAAAGAAACAAGATATATTTTGAAAATGCAATTAATCTGGGAACTATTGCAGCACACTGTGCAACTATAGAGGTGCTGTCATGTACAGAGTTGTTCCTGTCTGGTGCTTAGATTTCTGGAGGAAATCTTAAACTCATTACTTAGAGACAGGTAATTAATTTCTACAAGGAATTCCTCATTTCTGGGTCGATTTCTCACATGCATCACGAGTAATCTCACCTCAAGCCCTTTTCCCATTTCACTCTGTCTCTAGGTGTTTCTGAAGTTTCTGTCCCAGGGCTCTCTCATCCCCACCTGTTGGTGCAGGTTGAGGGTGCCCTTTGCTTTGCAGGGGCCCATTCCCATCTCACAGAAGAGGCACAGGCAGGACCTCCCTCACTTTCCCCTTCCTGATGCCAGTCAGGAGGAGTCCCCACAGCAGGCAATGCCAGGCTAACTCAAGGAAGCATCCATCCAGGATTTTTTCTTTGCCCTGTACCTTTTGGGATTATGACTACTTACCCACCCATGGCAATTGTCTTCTGTTGTAAAGTTGCTTTTGTTTACACTCATGAAGGTCCACCCCTTATCATATCAGCATTGGGAGCGTTTCTGACTGGGATATGCAAAGACATTTCTCACAGCCATTTGGCTAAATTCCTCCTCGTTTTCACGCTTCACCTCTTAATCTTCTCTCAGGCTTGGGGCTCACTCTCTTGAGCTTAAAGGTGGAATAAACATTTGCTGGAGCATTACTTTTAGTGCTGCCTTACCTTTGCTAACTCTTTCATACTAAACACAATTGTTTCCAGAAATAGGCATTGCATACAATTTGTTTACCATTGAATCTCAGGAATGAGAGGTGAAAAGGCATATTACCTTATCTACTCCATGCCAGTACAGCCTTTCTCCCTGCGGTATCATTTCAAATGAACGTCCTTTCTCATTTTAAATTAATCATTTTAAATTCTTGTTTTTCCTTGCTTCTCTTGGGGATAGAGCCATAAGTCAAAATGTCAAATCAGATGCTCCAAAAAAGAGCTATTTAGGATTTAAACATGAATATTATTTGACCTTCTTGGCCAATGACCTACCATTGCAGCAGTGTTGATATAATACCAAATGATTTTCTGTTTCTTTGACATTGATCTAAGACACTGGTGTCAAGTCAGGATAGAAAATCAGATACATAAATTATCACATTTTGAGAAAAATGGTTGAATTCAAAGGAATTATTGGTTTCCTATTTGAGTTTTGGTATAGGGAATTTGTAGTTTTTGCAGTTTTACCAAATAATGAGAAAGCACCATGCATGGATTGCAGAATAGTAGTATATTTTGCAGGGATGATACAATCCGAGCTCTTTACGTGGTAGTCATTTTTTTTCAGGCAGTAGAACACCTCACATATGTTATTTGAACTAGCATTAAACACAGGCATGAATTAATGATTGCAGTTATTGCATTGATATCTCCTAACACTGAAGATTAAATGGTGCTTTTTGGCAAGAAGGAGAGAACTCTGAGCCAGCACTTCAGCAAAGTTGACGATGATTTACAGAAAGGCTGCCCTAAGTTCCACTCGCTTTCAATGCTTCTCTCTCTTGGCCACCTTTGGGTCAGACAGGATTGTCACCTCCCCAAAAGTCAAGGCATAGGAACTGAAAAAGGAGCAGAAGAGTGCAAGCAAATTTCCCCATATCGTGGAGCAAATTACCTGAGGAATCAGGTCTTTCCTGGGTGTTAATAGATTTAATCGGGTTTTTCTCTACATGTTGTAGAGCACGTCAGAGGCTGAAGTAGCTGACTGTGCCACCTAACAAAGCATTAATTGATTCATTTTTGGCTGCTCATTTAGGGCACAGTTTAGAAGTCTTTTAAATGTTTTTCCAGTATGAAGAGAAAGTGTGTTTCAGGCTGTAGCCAAGTGTTAGGTTTCACACTCCAAAGAAAAACTCAGTATATTGGTAAACTGAATCCCACTACCTTTCCCATTACTTTTCCCATTACAGGAATGACAGTGACAAGATGCCAAAAATAACCTACTATTCAGCATCTCTGAGAGTCAGTACTGTATGATCTTAACTATTGAATGAGTAAACAATAAGTCTACAAGGAATGAGAGTAGAGCTTAAAACTAAATAAACAGAAAATCACTGTTAAGAGTCACACAGGTTCTGACAGACTCTGAAATCCACTGCACTACTGCCATAACCTCTGCTCCTGTTTTGCTGATTCTTTTAGTTCATTTAGGCTGTACTGCTTCTGGAAATTACATCAGTTACATCTAAAGTGGTGCTGATAGACTTCAGAGACAGCTGCATCTACTGTTTCCTTTCTAGACTACTTGATTTTATTTAATTAAAAAATGAAAAGACTGTGAAGGATTATTTTTATTAAATCTCTCCAAGGCTAGAACTTTGCAAAGGGAACCTGGCAATGCCTATTCCCTTGATATGCTGTGCAGTGAATGAGAAGCAGAGGCTTAGCCTGTCTTTATGCTCCAGCTCTGTCTCTTTTTTGAAAACAGACAGTGAAATTCCATCATTAGGTTGATTAGGCAATTACTTTTAAGTCAACACTGAACAAATACTTTCCTGTAGCTAAGCCCAAAAAATGGAAACAAACATTGCCTCACTTGACAAGTGCAGGAGTTTGTTATTGTCAATTATAGTTGACCACAAGTTTAAAATTACTGTTTCCAGTAAACTCAAAGAGTATTTTATTTCATTTTATTGTTTGAAAAATCCAATTTAAATTTGGAAAGGCTGCTACTGTGGCTTTGCTTGAAATGCTTCTTAAAACCACACTGTCTTATGAATATTTGGAGAAAGTAAATGGTTACTATTTCCAGCTTGATTGTAAATGGTTTGAATTAGACATTATGAAGCAAATTGGAAATGTAGAAACTATGTTCAGCTGGGAAACACTGTCTCCTTCACAAAGCATCCTAAAATTAACTTCTCTCTTTAACGCATTAAATTATCCCTAATTGCACATTTGACTGAAGGAGTAAGCCTCTTTTAATCAGTCATTGACATAAAGTTTATTTGCTTTGCAAACTGGTAGATTGATCAATGCAAACATTGGTATTTGAAGCTAAACTGTGATATATAATACTGTCATTGTGAGTTAGGAATTAGAATCAAACATAATACTGCTAGAATGCCTGAAATCAAGAATTACTGTTGCTGCTGGCATAACTTTTAAGTTTGTTTAGTTTCTTATGGTAGTACATTTTGCAATCAAAAAATAATAAGACCAGAGATTGATTTCAAGCATTATTGTTCTGCTGGTTTTGCATGGCTGTGACTCTGTTGGGGCAGGAAACTCCTTTCTCCTAACTCTGCCAATGGCCATTTTGATTGCATCTTCAATATGAATTTAGGGAAGACATAAGCACTAGGTCTTTGTCAAAATCTAAAAGTGTTACTATTTATTCTTCTCTTAGTATGCCAAAGAGGGAGAAACTTGCTCTTTCTAAACATGAAAATGCCAAGGCTCTGTTCAGCATTCCCTTTCTTATCTTGATTAATAGTCCACACATGCATAATGTTCACTATCCCAGTTCCTACTGTGGTCTTCTGTCCTTGTTTATAGGTCAGGTTTTTAAAGACTTGTCTTTACACCTGAAAACAAGACCTGTTTCTGACAGTTTATTTGGCAAACCTTCAGTATAATCTATGCTTTCTGTTTTGCAGTGTGCCAGCAAGGTGAACGGGGGTCTGTACACTACCACTAAGGACTATCCTGATGAAGCTGTCCATTTTGCCAGGAGTCATCCACTGATGTATCAGCCCATCAGGCCTGTTCATAAGAGACCAATACTAGTTAAAACAGATGGAAAGTACAATCTTAAACAAATAGCAGTGGACAGAGTGGAAGCTGAAGATGGGCAATATGATGTCTTGTTCATTGGCACAGGTAATTAAAGACAACAAGAAAGAAGATGTAGTAAGTTGGGGGTGTTTTTTTGTCTCCAGGATGAAGGAAATCAGTATAACATTCCTTTTTAAGAATCTTTCTTTGCACAACTGTGCAAGTCCTCAACCTTACAGAGGATGTTGGTCATTTTAGACAGGTGCTTCACTGTGATGATAACATTATATGGGAAAATAATAGTAGGGAAACATTTAAAGACTAGGAAGAGAATCTTAAGTAGAGGATTCTGTTTTAGTTTCTTTTCTTTTCCGACGAGAACCTTAAATTAAATTGCTGGACAACCGGCCTTATTTTTTAAACTCCAGAACACAATCCTGTATCTGAGCATTCATCTGACCTGAGACCTGGAGACCTGAGAGAAACAAAGGTGACATGATTTTCAAAAATATCAGGTCAAGTTACTGGCTTTATTCCACAGTTCATTTTCCCCAGTTCTGGAGACCACAAGCCTAGCTGATACCATTAAAAAGAAACTGACAGCTTCTAGATTTGGGGTTACAGCACAGCTCAAGGAAGGAAGGAGGAAATACCCAAGGTCTTCTTTAAAAAAACTGTTAGAAGTTTCCTGCCAAGTTTTCTTGTCTTTCTTTTGTGCCATTTTCACAAGATACAGAAAGCTTGTTTAAAGAGAATTTTTAAACATCTTCCAAACAAACACAATTAAGGCAAGACCTGCCCTAAGTCTAAGAAAGCAGAGAAAAAAATAGATATCCTAATGGTATTTGAAAAATAAGAAAACTTAAGAAAATAAGAGGAAAGGCTGGAACTAGACAAGATTTTAGTCACATCTAATCTGTCTGGAAAAAATCCAAGTATTCTTACATTCACATTTAATCAATTTAACAACAAGAGCGGTATCACAAATCATTTTGACCATTTTGTCTAGGAAAGCAGTTACAGTGAATTATTTTTTACTAATGAAATTCCTCTGATAAGCACACTTTAGTGTTGAGAACATTTAAAAAACCCATTTATAGAATAGCAAAGGTTTATTTATATTAGTGCTGTTTTCTAAGTTGTTAAATGGCCTCAGTATGGTCTTGGTATTGGACTTACTGTGGTCTATAAAACATTGTACCATGTGTCACTTATTTCTGTACAGCATATTTCACATTTTTCATGTTTTATGCTTGCATTTCTGATTGAGATTCTGTCAAATATTCCTGTACACAAGTTCTCTATTCAGCAGAGTTGAATCCAAAGGGGCTTGAGTGTGTGCTTTATAGCTGTGCTGGACTGGTACCCAGCAACTCTTTAGTCTTCTGATGCTCTCTGATCTCAGGTGATAAGAAATTCCAGCCAAACAATTTGGGTTTTGGAAACTCTGAAATGAAACTGCAATCTCTACTGTGGCAAAGCTCCCATTAGAAAACTCACCGTTTCTTGGGCAATATAATGTTGGAAAGGGTTAATATTGTTTTTAATCCCAGCCCAACCTACTGTGTAACATAAGTAAGCACTGTCTTACAGCTGAGCAAAAGTTTCCTTAGGGTAGCAGTGCAGGTTAGAAAGGTTCATCAAAGGCAAGATCTGAACATCAGAGCTTTCACATGTCTGTCAGCAGGATTGGAAGAGAGCCTTACTTATGAAAATCAGAGCTCGGAATACAGTTTATTTTTACTGTTCCATCACAAAATGGATGCCTTTGATTACATATGCTCTTTGAGAAATGGTGCATGACCCCTGTTTAATGATTCCTCTTTTTGTTTGCCCCTTTGATCTTTTGCTGAACATTTCTCCCAGTGATTTCCTACTTAATATTTCCCCTGTAAATCAAAGGTGAATGAAAGTAAGAGAAGAAAGGAAGTGATATTCACCATTGTTGATGACAGATTTTCAGATTAAGGAGTGGAAGTCTAATCTATTAATAGCCAGCAAGGCAAAGCTGAAACAGTGGAAGACCAGATGCTATTTGTGTGTTTTAATTTCCCATGAGAGTTGCAGTGACAGAGAGGTTAATCTAAACTCCAATGCGCTTTAGTATTTTTGATATTTTAGTTCATTTTCCTTTAACTAACACCTTCAGCTCAACAGCAGATCAATGTTTCCCTAGGGGAGGGTGAGAATTGTGCACAATGAACCCCTGAAGATTTTTGTTCTTTTGCCTGGGGGAATGGAACTGCTGCCAGCAATTAAGGATATTATAGTTTCCTATCTAGTGTAAACAGTCAGATCGTATAATTAAAGCTACTTTACACTTGCTTGCCTCATGGACTTGGCTTCCACCTACTCCCATTTCTTTTTCTGAGATCTGGTGGTCCTCTGTGATCCTTTTGGAGTTCATCAAGGGGTTATGACCCAGCATTTGAAAAATATAATTAATCAGGTATCTTAGGAATGTTTCAGTGGACTCTTATTTTCCAGGGACAAATTCTCTTTTTAGATTATTTATTTATTTTATTTTCAAAGAGTAAGGATCCTCATTCATCACACCAATAAGCAACTACCTGTACATATTGATAAATTTCTACCCACTAGCAATTTGAAGAAGTCATGTAAAGTATTTGAAGGCCATATCATATTTCTGCCAATCATAACCTTTTGGGGTTTTTTGTTGTTTTTTTCTCCTCTTAAATTTATTCCAAGATAATGGCATTGTGCTGAAAGTCATAACAATTTACAATCAAGAGACAGAATCAATGGAAGAAGTGATTCTTGAAGAGCTGCAAGTATTTAAGGTGAGCTGTACTGTATATTAAGCATATATACAAATCTTGAATTTTCTGCAAAATTAAAATGTCTAAAAAAACCCTATGGATATGTAATAGCTTGTGGCAGTCAAGGGGAATGCTCCCCCTTGTCCTCCACCTCCATGCGGTCCCCGAAATGCCCCAGGAAGGAGACACACAGAGACCACCGGAGAGGAGAAGCAGAGAGAGAGAGTTTATTCACATGGTCAGGGGTATTTAAGGGTCTCACAACCAATGGGGAAAGGGTTAACTGAGGGGCCAATGGGGGGATTTCATATAGCCTTACAATTCTTGCATACTAAGTTAGGGAGATAAGGAGCTTCAAAGGGTTTTTGGGAAGAAGAAAGATGATTCAGGGCAAAAACAACAGGGAATCCATTTTATAATACAGTGAAAACTTCAGGTTTTAGGGCATTTTGGCTATCTTCTTCCATTAGGTCCACTACCACAATAGCTGTGTGCAAGAAATTTTCTAATGATCCAGTTATTTTATGACAGGAAATTTTCATTTTCAACTGAAGTTTTTCTAATGTGGAGTTATGGCCCAAGTACTGAAGCATATTGAAGCATATCAGCTCTGCTCTCTTTCTGTTTACGTGCTTGGAGTTTGTAGTGTGACTTTTAATTGGCAACTTACTGCATTTTATTTAATTTTTCCTCATATCCAGTTAAGTAATTAAGAGACTATAACTGCACGCACAAAAACGTGCCTACTACAATCTTGGAAATTTAAATTAGGTCCAGATAGAAATAGCCTAATGCTCAGAAAGAGTGAATCAGTTAATCTGTCTCTACAGTGGGCAAACCTGAGTCCTAGTGAGGCAAAGCTTTGTTCTGCTTGAAAATAACCTGATTAAAGCTCAGGGTTTGATATGTGACAAAGCTAAAATAATTAAATTCTCTCAGTGAGTATTCACATCACGTTAGCCATATAAAGCAGGAGACTAAGCTACTTTAAACCACAGGGAAAAAGCTAACATCAAAAGTTACATATTTAAATGTGGTTCCTACATTTAGGCACTGTAACTATTGGTTTGTTGCTGGGGGGAAGATTTGCCCCTCTTGATAAAGTTGATTTTCAATAGAATTGTTAGGGGCTATGGCTTGCTCCAGGAAATCTGAGCAGAGGGCAGAGAGGACAATGGTAAAAGAAGGAATTCCTGCCATTTTTATCTTATCTGCAGTGAATGTTTAGTTATAAAGAACACTCCACTTATCACTCTCAAGTAGGACAAAAAAGATTCAGTGGTGGCAAGAGCTAATGTCATGTTTGACAGGGAAATTGTAGTGTTTCTGTAGCTCTGATAATCCTGAATTAAGTGTTGACGGGTTGTTTTTAAATAAACTCTTTTAGACCAATACTTCTGAAAGTCACAATTTCCTCACACTTTTCTTAAAGAAAGCAAAAGTATCTTGCAAAGCTGAATGGAATAAGTGTATATCAATGTTATTTTACCTAATTTATTGCCATAGCAAAAAGACATTCTTTTTTTTAAGCAAGTAAATATTTCCTATTTTTTTAGATGCCAGTTCCTATTATTTCTATGGAAATCTCTTCAAAAAGGGTAAGTATTTGACAAGTTTGAAATGTGAAGGTTGTGACTCAAATGTAATGAAGGTGTAAACTGTATATAGATAGATGCATAGATAGACAGATGTACAACATCTATAATGAGATCTGGTTGGATACATGCAATCCTTTTGTTATATAAATTTATGCTATATGCTCTGTTCCTTCATGAAACATTAACGTTTTTTTCAATTCTAGTGTTAAATATCCTTAGATCACACTATCATACATATCAAAGCAGGTAAAAACCAGTCTGTTTCATGAGTTACTGTCATAGTAATCACAGTAGGGATTAGCATGGTGTATATGGCAACTCACAGAAAAGTTCCTCGCTGATAAATGCAGACAGATTTCAGCCCATGGGGATGTCAGTGCAGGAAGAGCCTTGCAGGGTCTCCCACATATTCAGTTGCCCAGTAGGACTGTTGTATCTGAGTACCTTTCGAGTCTCTGCTAGCTTCTGCTAAAATAAACACCCAATTTATTATTCTTGTGAGTAGACTCTCATCCATATCATATCCTTGTATCATCTCAGCATGAAGCCATAATAAACATCTGAGGATAGTTATATCTTAATGTTAGACATGTCTAACAATGATGTCAGACATCCGGTGTAATAGAGGTGCACATAAACATAGTGAAACACAAGTAACAAAGGATGAGAACTGCATTAGTAGGAAGTGTGAATGTGCCCTAAAAGATTATTTTAGTCTCAGTGTCTAGCCAGCTCACATTCTTCCCGTAGGTAATGCACAAATACAAAGTCCTCTGATGGTGATTCAGAGGAGGATCTTGGATCTAAGTATTCTGAAATATTTCCTGCATCAATCTTTTTCCATGGACTGTGAGAGCAGCTCTGGAGACTAGATTGTCTAACACTGCTCCTAAGTGGTTGTTTTGAGAAATCCAGATCCCAATAGGGCTGCGAACTCTACTAATTCAAGATATATCTGAAAAATTTGGAGAGAATTGTAAAAAAGACACCAAAGCAATCCAGTGGTTGAAGAACAAAACTTCTTGTGAGATGTAAAAGTATCCTAAATTTTCAAGATATCAAAGAGAAGACTGAGAGAGAACAGAAGAGCCAGATATGTACCATGTGAAGTGACTTTCTACTGCGTATATGTGGATTCTTGAACACTGATGGTGAAATAATATCAGATTAAATAACCAAGTCCAGCTTGTTGAATGTAGATAAACTTATTCTTGAAATATAATACAGTTTTCTGATACTGAGGACATGTTAGGGACAGGCTGACACTAGATCTTTAAAATCAGCAGAAATATACTTTAGTTGAGTATATGTGAAAGAATTTATGTACCTTGAGTATTTTGGTCTCCTTTGAACTTGGAGTTCCTGAGCCTGTGGAGACCTCCTTGCTAGCTATGTCTCAATATCCTTGTAACACTGACAAGCCTTCACCAAGTCACGGTGCAAAAAAATAGCCCATTTTAGGGCTGAGCTAGTTATCTGCAGGAACTGGGAAAGAATGTTCTTCTTTGATGTCCAGTTGGCTAGATTTCAGCTGCTTTTTTTCCCTTCTCCGATGAACCAAGACTCAGAGAAGCCTTTACCCCTGCTAAAAGATGAAAGAGAAAATTCCATCTCATATGTCTCATTAGAAGTGTTTTCATGTCTTCTGGGACAATCACAATGCAGCCTTTGCAGACAAAGAATTCCCCTCAAACAAGCATCCTAGGTTTCTTCTTCATTCCAGTTGGCAGATTGAGTTCCTGCTATTATCATCTGGTTTGTCTCAGCAGAAAAGTTCTTCAAGCATTGCTGTTACCAGCCTCTCCTAGTTTCTTCCCCTGGCATCTCTGACAGTTAAATTTCTGAGATCTAAACAGATATAAGAGGTGCAATTAGGAATAAGAATGAACTATCTGGATTAAAATTTGTGTTTTGTCGTAGCCTAAATGAGCTGTCAGTATTCTCCAACTCTAAGTAGTTTTAAAATACCAGATTTTAAAAGCTTGTTCAAAGAGTAGGAATTTTGGACTAAGTTTGGCCATTAAGGAATGGCAGTTAAGGAATCACTTCCCTGACTGGTAAAACTGTGGAAGTGAGCTGTGCGTAAGCAGCTTCTTTTGCAGTCCACTCTGCGTATTTCTGCGTTCAGACAATTTACATTTATCAGTGACAAGACTGTTTCTCAAATTTCTTTAAATTCAAGCTATTCTCTTCTAAATTTGTTGTACTAGTATCTGAAGAATTAAAATCGTCATCTGCTGTTGGATTTGAAAAGGATATTTACATGAACTCAGAAGATTCAAACAGTTAGTACTAATGCTCAAAAAAACCCCCAAGCCCTACAAATAAACATTAAAGAAATAGACAGTGACCAGTTAATTTATAAGCAAAGACTGCACAATAACAGGAAAAAAAAAAAAAGTAGAAATCTATCTCCTGTGCACTGAGGGATTATACAAATCATAGCACTACTGTGCATGAGAATGTGTGACCGTATTTTAAGTAGCCACATCAAGAGTTAAATTTACTTGAAAACTCCCATTTTAAAATTGAGTTTGCTTTTAACTTTTGCCTATTTGAACGTCTTTGTTTAAAGTCTTTTATGTTAAGCTGAGGTTTTTTCGCAGATCCATTAGGTGACAGAGAAGTGCAAAGAGGGAGGCACTGGAAAATATATTGAGGAAGAAACAGAAATGTAAACCCCTGCCTATTCAAACACAAAGTTTGCAAAGCTGAAACTTCAGAAGCAAGAAAATGCCAAAACAAACTTGTTCATATTACCTTCTTTCTGTTTCTCTGTCCTCGTGTAGGACAGTTTAATCTGTAATCAGATATTCTCTTACAGAGTAACTGTGCCTCCCTCAGGGCACAGGCTGGATGCACAGCTCACAAGCAACGATAGACCTAACATTTTTTTAATAACTGCATTGGTAACAGAAGTTTTAGTGGAAATTCTAGAATTTAATCCTATGCTGTGTATTCTTTACAGCAACAGCTCTATGTTGGCTCTGAATCAGTAATAGCACAAGTGAAGTTCCACCAGTGTGACATGTATGGCACAGCCTGTGCTGACTGCTGCCTCGCCCGGGATCCCTACTGCGCCTGGGATGGCATCTCCTGCTCCCGCTACTATCCCACAGGCATGCAGGCAAAGAGGTGAGGCCTGCTGCTTTTTCTGAGGCACTTTTCACAAAATATCTACATAAACAGTTCCTACAGCAACATAAAATACTTTGTATCTCCCCCTCCTACAAATAACAGTGAGATGTCAGCTGCTCACTTATCAAGATAACCTTAGGGGATTGGAAGTAGCCGGATTCACAAGATGGCATAAACTGCCGTACCAGGAATATTTTCATGAATAAAGCTAAATCACTTAGTAATTATTTGCATTACATTATAAACAGACGTTAATTTCCTTTTACATCTTTTCCTGTGCAAAGATACTTTACAACATCAGAGACGTACTTTAGTACATACAGCAAGTATATCGCACTGCAATAACATATAGAATAGAATTTGTAAAAAAAAGAAAGCAAGGAAGAATGTGTGTTAATAGTCAAATACCTTCACCACCCAAAATCAAACCAGAATTTCTGCAAAAGCTAAGGATTGGGCTAGGCTTTTTTTTCAGTGAATTGAAAGGCAGAGGGCAGTTCAAAGCACAAACCTAATCTGAGTGCTTTAATTCTTTCCTTGTGGAGACTATTCCTCTCTATCACCATTCACTTATTCATAGCTTTTGGCCTTCACTCTTTTCTGCAGTCATTTCGCTGTCTTCTTCCCTTCCCTCTCAAACCCAGGTTCTGCAATTCAGTTACACAAATCAAACATCTAGAACATGCATGTATTAATCCAGACCTTTCTACTAAGTCAGCTTTGTCACTTACCGTAATTTCTAACTTGGGTCAGCAAAGTTTTGGTAATGTATAATTCTTTCTGTGGCTTTTTTTTGCAATTACTGGTTCTGCAAATATGTGCTTAAATATATACTACACCTATAAGGACTGCAAGGATTGGAATGAATTGAGTAACTTCAAAAGAGAGCTTTGACAGCTAGTGAAGGTGGTTCACTCAAAATCAAGTCATAGTATCCCAAATGTGTTATTGTTTCTTAAGGAAATCCAGGAAGGTAGAGCTTTATATTTATTTATTTTCTGTCCTTCATATCTTATCTTTCAGTGGAACCTGGATGTACTCAAATAAACGCAGGCTGACAATAGTCAGGCACAACAGACATTTCTGTAGATATCTATAAAAAAAATAATTAATAGTCATGTTACCTTGGATGATATGACTTTTTGGATAAGGCATATTAAAAAGTGAAAATGAGAACCACAGTCTATGGCTCAGCATAATTAAGAATCTCTTGAATTTACTTCTCTAAGGTATAGGTTAAACCAAGTAGGAAATTGCACTGCTTATACAAGCAGGATTGCACAGTCTTCTCATGCCTCTTGCAAGCAGACGTAAAGGGCTGTGGTTGTCTGCTTAGTGTGAGATGTCTGGTTAAAATTTTCAGGCCCTAGATTAAGAAAGATGAGCAGCTATACAGTGGACCAGGGAGACTAATGTCCTACAGTGTAAGTAGAAATTGGATTGTCATAATTATAAAACATATGGGTTACTCATCTAATGACTGTAAAAGTCATTGGGAGAAGGGGGGGTGTTGAAAATTTCCCAGCATTGTGTTAGTCTGCTAACAGTATCACCATTTATGTTGTTCTGCAGGCTACTTATTGTCTGAGAAAAGATAAGAGAAACTCACTCTGCCCTGAACTCTGTTGTACATGTTTAGCATATTTCTCATGTAACACAATTTCCAGAGTAGGAGCCTTTAAGTCCCCTGACACACGCATTTATCCAGGGCTGAGTGATATGGGCAGCACCCCAGGCACCTTCCTGTGCCTTATGTCCTCGACATTCAGCAGGGCAGGCTCTAAAAGAAGAAAATACTGCTGCTATCACCCTCCTCTTGAGATAAGCACTGCAGCAATGGAGAAGGGATTTGCACTCAATTGAATGTTCTTGAAGTCTGCAAAACTTGTTTTACATGTAAGAGTTTGGAGAGCAGCCAGCAAGACTAACAATGTTGAGAGTCACAGATGGCATTGCTTTGTTCACTTTACCTCATAGCTGAAGCTCAGAGCATTTTGAATTTAAGAGCTTACACAACTGAGTGATATGTGGGGAGGTGCAGAGAGCTACTCAGGACATGTGCATGGAAGCTGTTTTAAGTTGCTTCTTGTCAGGTACCAGGCGAAGAGAACTGCTAGAAAAGGCAGGTCCTGCTAGACAGTGTGGAGTTTTCTGATATCAAGTGGCACAGAGTAGGTGATACACTTGCCATGGCTTCCTTGGACTCCAGGCAGAATTAATGCCACATCCCAAAGCATTCATATCTTCATTTGGCCTTATCCCAGGGCTCCAGATTTCTGCTCAAGCTGGTATTACATGTATGACATGGTATTACAAGTAATGTGAATGCAAGGGGCATTGGGGAACACTTGTTCCACCTAACATCTCTCCCCTCACTGGGACTCATGGATCTGTGCCTTACTTCACAATACTCTGGAGCTGGCCTTAATACCATCCCTGCTCAAATGTGGCCTTCATACTGTACATTTACGTGGACTTTTGACTTGTAAGAGCAGTGCTGCTAGGGAGTGAGAGCTCTCTTTTTAATTCCAGTCCAACTGGTGAAGAGTTGAACTGACGCAGGGATGTACAAGGTGTCCTCCCCACTTTGATCAAATTGCTATCTGCTTTAGATCCTAATGCCTCCAAGGTATAACAAGTGTTCAGAGAAACATTAAACAGAAATCTGTAAAATAAGACATGTAAAGGATTTAGAGAGAAGTGAAGAGTAAATAGAAAAACCCCTCTGCTTGATACCTGGGACTAATTTTTCAAATTGTGAAAGTCTATTATAATTCCTTGTACATGCATAGCCTGGATAATTAATTAAATGTAGGATTTACTTAAGGGCAAATAAAACCAGTCAAAAATCCCATATCTTGATCCTGGGAGCACAGCACACCACGATTCACTGGTAATTACAGATGTGTGGCTCCAGCATACTACACATACTTCAGATGCCAGAAGGAATTTCTATTGCATTCAAATTTAGTGAAGTGCACTTGAGAAAGTGTAGATCCAGAAGTGCTTTTTCACTGTTACCTCTGCAATCTGATTTAGGTAGGTTCAATTTTTATCTAAGCAAGCACGAAATTCTATAAGTGAGATTCTTTTTCTGCCAGCTTACCCTTCAGGCTGAAAAAGGGCTGAAGCAATTTTAAAATGTCTTTGAGCTTGGGTAGGTCTAGTGTGATTCTTTAGCTAATTTTTAGAAGCTGACAGTCACTCCCCTGACTCCTCTCCCTCTCTTTCTCCATCATCCACTCCACCAGAAGGTACACAGTGTACTGATTTACTTATGCAAATCACAGTGGTTACTTTTCTCCTCAAGGCTTTTCTACTATGCCTCATCTATTCCTGAGAAATAATAAAGAATAATGAAAATGATGGTAGTAATGATGATGATAACTGTATTGCTTTCCGTAATCACCAAAAATTGATTTTTATAGTAGTTTCTCTCAGAGATTATCCAGTACTCTATTATTTGTGGAATTCTGAAAAAAATAATTTCTAAGAAAAAAAAAATCAGGCTTATGCTTATGTCAATATTTGTGAAACCAGTTTATCTCCCAGTATCTCCCTCTTTCAACACCTCTCCTCATTTTTTTCTTATCTTCAAGAAAGTAGAAAGTGAAGGCTCTGGTGAATGTATCTTCCCAGTCTTCACACTCACAACAGGAAAATTCCATCAAACAAAACTTTTTTTTTCTTGACTAGTTCTAACAACTGGAGAAATAGTTCTCTTTTACAAGACTAAGATTTTTTTTTAGCTCTACAATGATCTCAAGGAACTGAAGAGTAAATAGAACATGCCTTCTACCCGTTCTGTTCCTGCTAGAAACGGCTGCTGGGCCTGAAAGCACCAGGGTTTTCTTGTTTGTTTTTCTCAAGGCTAATGCATATCCTATGATGTTTATGTATATTTGTGCAGAAGAATGTCTCTTCTGAGCAATCAGTATACACAGACATGCCAGCCTGGTGGCAACATTATTCAGTACTGACACTTTGCAGAGTTATTAGTAAGCTTGGCTGCAGCACCTGTACATTGCAATGACAACTTCCAGGACATGATAAGGCCCAATTCCTACCTCAGAATCTCCATTTTTGTTTAATAACATGCACATATTTTTAGCACTTCTCCTTAAAAGGCACAATGCAGTCATCATTGAATTTCCAGATTCCCCTGAAACAGCAATGTCTGTTACTCAAAACATTCTACTTTGAGTATCAGTAGAGGTTAAAACTGTCACCTTGGTGCACCAACACCACTGGATCAGACATCCACATGAGTGACCAAAGTCAGAAAATAATCACTGTCTACTGCTAGGTTAGAAATACAAAGAGTAGCATCCATGGACAAGATCTTTAAATAGTGTCAATCTGAGTATTTCCAGTAAATTCTATTTGTGCCAAATAAAAAAAATCTGTCTTTTATATTCTCGTAGCACTAGAATGAAACATTGCTTCAGTAGTAAATGCAAAGAATAATGGAACTCTTTGGCTTTGCTTGTTTCTAGCATATATATTTTATACTGTACACATACATGCTGTGTGAGATTTGCTGCACTGCATATTTCTTCTGTTAATTTGTTATATATGGCATTGGCTATACTGTGTGGGATTAATCTTTATGAAAATATAGAAAAGGTATCCTTTGTAAAACTAAATTTTAGGTTGTAGAACATACTATATCTGGCAAGATACAGCATTTCAATAGGCTCTTTTATTTCTCAAGTAAGCAATCTTAATGTTATTTATCAGGACACTCAAAGGAAAAAAAGGGTCATATAAAAGCACAGTTCTTCTGGGAATGTACCATTTAATCATGGTTTTCATTTTTTCTGTAAATGCATATAAAAGCCCCAAACCTCAAAACTCAGAGTGATTTTTTTCTCTCAAAAGCACTTGCATTATTTCCAGGTTGAAAACAGGGCTCCCAGGTTCTGTCCACAGTTCTACCACTAGTTCACTTTCTAGGTATGGGAAAATCACGACCGTGTTGTTTCCCTGTTGAAAAAAATGAGCTTAGTAACTGTCTGCTGCAAAGGTGTAATAAAATAAAGTATTTCCTCTGTGCTTTGAGATTCCCAAGTGAAAAAAAAATAATAAGTGACAGATAAAAGAACTACCATTCACATACATGGAAAAGTGTTCTAAATTAAAAAAGGAAAGTTTTCTTGTTTTCCAGAGAGAGAAAGAGAGAACTAAAATACAGGCTAAAGGTCCACTGGATTGAAAGTTGTCCAGTTGGTTCAAAGAATCTTGTTTTAGTATTTATAACATCAGTGTAGATATGCATAAACTGGACACATTGTTGTGCTTCTTCTCCAGACAAATGTATTTCTTTTTTTCAGACATGTGATTCTCAGTAGGTTGAATAGAGAGAAAATACTCATGTATAAATGAGTATTTCTTACAACAATGTTAATTTAATTCCTTATGTTTTTAATTAATGCCACTTTAGTATAAACCAACAATATGTAAGCCAAACACATTCTCCCAAATAATTCCATTTTTTTTCCCTCCAGACGCTTCCGCAGACAGGATGTTCGACATGGAAATGCAGCGCAGCAGTGCTTTGGCCAGCAGTTCATTGGTAATCTATTCACGCATGTACAAATTGCTAGTAAATGCCTGGATCAGACAGGACAGAGTTTGTCAAGAGTACAGTATGAGCCAGACCATGATCTCACCTGCGTTTTTTCACTGGCAATCCCTATAATGTTATAAGAGTTGTGAGGATGAGCCCACACCATCCAGGTCTAAGAACTGACTGATTTGGTGGCAGGTCAGGTGCCTCCCGTAACATTCATGTGGTCCTGCAGCCCTGATATTCAGACTAAAAACATGCATAATGAATCTCAATGGCTTCCAAGAGAAATAAAAGCACAAAGATGGGGCAGGGATAAGAAACAACAAGGCTGTATCCCGAAATGAATATGAAATAATGTCAGGATATTTAGCCAGAATTGAAGGGGCTCCATAGCACAGACATGGACAATCACATGCCAGAACAAAAATGTATATTTACAATAATTATCAATATTTCTCCTAAAAGAAAAATGTGTAAGAAAAGATAGATTACTGTGTTTAATGCTGTTTTCCAAACCTGGGAAAGTGATGATTTCAAACATTGGTATTGGGAATGGCAAAACAGTTGCCTTCATATCCTCAGTATTTTGCAGGATAACACACAATACATTTATAGAAGAAAAGAAATAAACCATAAAAGGTTCTTCCAGAAATATAGCCAGAGAAACAATATTTTAAATATTAAATATTAGATAGATACTTTACAAGAGAAAACCTCATTAAAATTGTAGTCCTTTGGAAGATATAGTACATTTTTGGAAAAGTGTATTTCAATATGAAATATCAATTATTCATCAAGTTTGAAATACAACAGAGAAATCATAATTATATAAAATAGTGTATCTTTTTAGGGTTTGAAACTATTTGGTCTTAAGAATCTTTCTCACTACTGTGGAATAAGATGATTTCATTAACGAGGCAATTGGCTTCCCCCAGTGTAACAAATAGTTTATCTTTCTCCAGATATTTTTTTTTGATGGAAAAGCAGAATTGAGTTTTGATTAAATTCATTCACCTTATTTTTATTAGCATCCTTGGGCCAAAACAATACATTCATTTTACACATGTATAGCATGAGTATGTATAATACTGGTTAGAGTATTTATAGTTTTTGTTTCATTTTGCAAAAAGTTACATGCTGTCATTTGTATTCCTAAAAGATTAAATTATTTATTATATTTAAACATGTATTGAATCCTTCTGTTTCACTCAGTGAAAATGAAATTAACTCTTCATAACAACCAGGCCCAAATAATTAGCAGTGTGAAAGGCTGAGATCTGTTTCTCTGTGTATAATCTTAGGTGAATCATGGCACAATTTGGTCAGATGCTGTAAGAGTCTGAGATGATGGGAATATTTTTTTAGCAGGTCACAGCTTCTCTAGTCATTACTTTTCAGCCACTATCTGATTAGATCTGAATTAAGCTTCACTCTTAAAAGTAAATATATCCCAAATATGGAGTGTAACAAGTATTTGCAGTAACATTTATTTTCCTTCCAGGTGAAGTCCTGGAGAAGACTGAGGAACGACTTGTTTATGGAATAGAGTACAACAGCACCCTTTTGGAGTGCACCCCTCGGACCTTACAAGCGAAAGTAATCTGGCTTGTCCAGCGAGCACATGAAACTAAGAAGGAAGAGGTAAATATTCTTATATACTATTTTTTTTTTCCAGTGGAAGAGCCTACTGTTAGGAATATTACGTCTTCATTGTAGGCCTGATGAAATGTATGTAATTGTCAGGGAAAATTATTATGTTCATCTGGTCTCTTGAACTAATAGACCTGAGAATTTCATCTGGTGCTTGTATTCAGCATCTTGAATGCAGATGTTAGAAATGTAGTGAAGCTTATTTAAGATTTCAGGCCAAAAGCAAATCCACCACTTTTCTTGGTTGCTATTGCAGGAGTCAAAAGTGCACATATTACTCCCAGTGTTAGCCTAGCTTAACATCCATTCATGCCCAAAGTTTTGTCCAAATCTCTAATCTCTACACAGTTTTCATATTTGGCAGTTCCTCATGTATTTAGCTGGAAGATGCCTATTTACTCATAAACATTCTAGCAATGAAACTATTAATCGGGTCTTTCACAGAAAGTGGTGAACTGCAAGGTGGTGATAATGTCCTGCCATACACACATCCCTTTAGACCAACTAGTTCAGACAATGGACACCACAAGTGTAAATTTGAACAGACTCTAATCTTATACTACTAGGATAAATTTGTTTTTTAATGTTTCGCCCTGAAAGTTATTGTATTTTATCTGAATAATTACATGGTCATGACAAAAAGATAAATAAAAGCAGAGAGTATAGAATGGTAGTCACACAATCACAGAATGGTTTGAGTTGGAAGGGACCTCTAAGAATTGTTTAGTCCAAACTCCAAACCCCAGACTCAGAACAGAGGCTTTAAGATCACAATTGTCCTGCAGTTAGATATACAAATACCTCAAAAACATGCCAATGTATATGAGAATTCACAGCAACACTTATCACAGATCAGCAGGCAAATGCCTGTTTGTTTTCCATCCAGTAGATTATTTGTATGTTTCTAATTTGTTTCCCTCTGCGATTTAGCCACAAGTGACCAAGCCATTCTGGGAAAACAGGGAGCTGTCTGCTCCACTACATGTTCTTCCATGCTATACAGATTTTTTAGATTGCTTTGCTTTCATAGTTCCATCTCTTCTTTACTTCAAGTAAATATTTTTGTTATAAGAAAGACCTGTGAATTAAAGGTTTGTGGATCTCTAATCTTCCTCTCAAAATTTAATATTAGATTCATGAAAGTACAGTTCAGAAATAATTTCACTGGTTTAATGTAATAACAAAGGCCTGTGCTCTATAACTGCATCGATTTACTTTTTTCAGGTGAAGACAGATGATAGAATAATAAAAATGGACCTTGGCCTTTTATTCCTGAAGCTGCATAGGCTGGATGCAGGGACTTATTTTTGTCAGACAGTGGAGCACAGCATTGTTCACACTGTCAGGAAAATCACCCTAGAAATAGTGGAGGAGGAACGTGTAGATGAAATGTTCAATAAGGACTATGAGGAGGAGATACCTCACAAAATGCCATGCCCAATGCAGAGCAGTATACCTCAGGCATCAAAGCCATGGTACAAGGAATTTCTTCAACTAATAGGTTACAGCAACTTCCAGAGGGTGGAAGAATACTGTGAAAAAGTGTGGTGTACAGATAAGAAGAGAAAAAAGCTGAAAATGTCTCCATCCAAGTGGAAATATGCCAATCCTCAGGAGAAGAAGGCGAGGATCAGACCAGAGCATTACCGATTGCCCAGGAACATAGCTGACTCTTGATGGACAAAATCCATCCACCGTTTCTGAGCAAAAGGACTTAAGTAAGAGGGAGGAATCAGTCTTGGCTTGAGTAAATTACACAGGTTTATATATATAAAATATTGGGACTGGAAAAACAAAAACTATGGTAAGTTATATTGTACACTCATGATGACTGTTAGAAGCATTTTAAACAGAGTCTCCTCAACTGGTTCAAAGTAAGTCAATGCAATCAGAGTTTTTCGTTAGGGAGGACGTGACAATCTTCAGACTTTGAGTGCTTGAGTCAGTTTGCTGTGTGGACCTTGCTTGCGCTGTATATTGTTGTACATGATGGCATATTTAAAAAATTCGAATAGCTAAGCATTCACAAGTGGATGAAAAGTATAACACATACCTTTTCTTTGTTTCACAAATTTCTCATGCTTCTGAAAGTGGCACGTCTTAAGATCTTTCTTTTGATTGTGACCTGTCTGAGTTTATCACTAATAATGAGTTGTAGTACAGTGTACTTCTATTTCTAAAGATAATGAAGGGAAATCCTATTTACTTCCCACCTTTTTTTTTTCATATCAATCATTTATGAAGTGCAATGTACTCTCGCAGATAAATAATATTGCCTAGTAACTTGATGTAAGTCAAATGCATGCTGAGAACACACACAGAATGAAATTCATCAATTTATCTGTATAAGAAGTTGAAATAATGGTTTAGATAGAAAATGGGTCCATCTTGTGTCTAATACATTGCATTAGTAATGACACAAATTAAAGGATCGCCCTCTTGTGGCAAAAGAAAGCAAAACTTGATACTAAAATTCATTTTCTGAAGAAATGTGTATAAGCAAAGAAATATTACTAAGATCCACAGCTGGTTCATTTTCAGCAAATACTTCTGGTCTCCATGTGCTAAACCCACAAATTTAGAAGGCAGAGTTGGAAGTCGTTTGTACTGGAAAGGCAGCATTTAGTAAGTGATGCTTTATGTTGTTAACGTGCTTTTGGGATAAAATGCAGTCATAAACAGTTAGGAGGTAGAATAAAAACAAGAACAGCATTATGCAGCTGTGTTTCTATAGTTTCAGGGTCTGTTCCATGTGAATCTTTTTCTGATATGTGATCTCTGGTCTCTGGTCTAAAGAGCTGCTGGTCTCTGGTCTCTGGTCTAAAGAGCTGCTTTGCTGCTCATGTGAGTGATATCAGGAGAGATCAAAAGAACTAAGTTGCTTACAATGCAGGTCTACTATCAAAAAAAAAAAGGCCTTTCTTTAAGTACAAGAAACAGATGCAAAAAATTCAGAAGAACTAGCTTTTCACTGCCTGAGAAATCTGATATTACAATGTGAATTGGATATTGGATTTTTTTTTAAATTGGAAATTAAAAAAATAAAAAAAAAAAGATAAGGAAGTTATAAACACATGAGTCACAAATTAGTTAATTCCTACAATGAGAACATGATGACAATAAGGGAAATGACCACGCTGATACGGATTCTTATGCCATCAAGAAAATTTACAAGGGATTCATCAGCTACAAAGAGCTTCAACTTTTTATGAGGGAACAGTGGAAATTAACAGCCTGGATAACAGAGGTTTGTGGTTTGCTGTGTTAACAAATGCAGCAATCAGTGTTTGAAAAACAGGCTGTGAGAGGAACTCACAGCTGCTCTCGGGACCAGTGAGCTTTGCTGTGCTCCTTTGGGAGCAGAGACTGTCCCAGCATTTGAAAACAGCCCATGGGCACACTGTTGGCACTGGAGTATGAGGAAAACACCTTGTGTGGGTATGGCAGCAGGTAAATCTTTCCATCAGCTAAGAAAATCAGTTTGTCTGAGGGTTTGCACCTCATTTAGCTAGAACATCTGTCTAAGAGATGGGGCAAGACACTGCATATCCTTGCATGAATTCATGTAGTTGCTAACTTTGATCTGATAGAGAATACCGGATAAATTCAGTTTTCTGTGACAATTTAATGGAATTTAGGTGCAGTTGATATCCTCTGCTTGTTTACAGCTATATGGAAAGGGCTGGCACTGGAGGCTATGGCAGAGAACACACACAGAACAAGCATTCCTGGTTTGTACTTAATCCCCTATACAGTCCTCACTGGCATCCTTTATGGAAAAAACACCATTTTAAAACACCGCTGAAATCCTTTTCTGATGAATTATGGAGTCCACTTCTTTTAAATAGCAATGGGAGTTATTTTTTTACTTTTTGATTCATTTGCAAGCATCTAGTGCCAAATGTATCATTAATGAACTATTAGAAAATAATTACAGCATCTCAACCTCATAGAACAAATATAACTTTGTGTCACATTCTGTGAGATTTCAGGTGGAAATCGTGTGATATGGAAATCAGGATTCCTAATTTAATATGAGAGTGTGTATTTTTAGCTTCTCATCCTTTTAGTGGCTACATGGGGAAAATTAAATTGCATTACATTTTTATTTACCTTTCAAAATTTAAATTTTTAGCTTACACCTTGCTCCTTTCATGGTCGCAATGCCTGTGAGAATTCAGAACTACAAGGTCTTGTTCAAAGAGTGCTCTGACATCTATGGAAGAAGAGAAAGGGTGACAATGTATTTTGGAAGGATATGCACAAATGTGCTCGTACACAATGTTATTTAAAATGCTTTTTTGTATATTTGGGGGGCATTGTCTGCTTCTTTTCATTATGAATTTGATGTATTTTGTATGTGCATGAAGTGGTCAAACTATAAATATAATTAAGAACCATTTTTGTCTGAAATAATTTCTGTCATTTCTTACTATTCATTTTCCCCAGAGAGTATGATTATGAGCCGGTCACTAGTCACACATTGTTATTTACCATGAATATATACACCATGAATTTCCTGAGCAGAGACCACAGATCAAGACAGAAGGATGTTCATACAAACTTACCAAGTGGGAAAGTGTGGCACAGGGTAATGAGTAGCTTCAGTGTATTAATCAGTAGAGCATCATTTGCTGCATGCATGTATTTTGAGAGTGGAATATGGGCACTTAAATCCAGAAGATTCCTACTGATGGAAATTGACTGAGAAGCAATCATTTGGATAAAGCTTTTTACTCTACCCGGTTTTGTGAGGAGGGAAAAGCCAGAACACTTGGACTAAACACTTTATTTGCTTTGCTCTTGCTCTTTTGTTGTCAAGATTATTGTCACCTTGTATAAACTACTGTGCTCTCAGATTCTGTTGGGACATTGAGGCAGGAGAGTGCTAACCTGCTGTGAAATTCTTGGCTTGTATACCTCAAAATAGGCTTTTAGGATATACACCACTGATTTGTGGCATGAAACAAATCTCTTTAAGTAGGCAAGAGAGAAAAATAATTGTATTGCACCCAGCTACCTGAATAGGAAACAGTCATATTCAAAGAAATGTTTGAATTAGCATAATTTGCATAGTTATAGAGTTTCTCTTAGTCTTTTCTTTTATTTGGGGGTGGTGGCAGGCATGGACATTGTTGGGGAAATCAATTTTCTTTTCCCCTAAAAAGCAGACAGTCAGTTTTAAAAAGTCCAGTAATCTCCTTAGTCTACCTTGGGGCACTCAGGCTTGGAGTTATTTATGCAACTTATGTCTCTGGCTCCAGAAGGCACAAGTGCCTCTGAAACCTGCACTGTCCAGATAAGAGGCACTAAAAGTGAGCTTTTCTGCAGTGGTAACCTAGCAGGATGCCTGCAGTTCCTATCAGCCCAGGAATCCTGTTCACTTGACCAAAATGCTGTTTTTAATGAAGAATTCATGTCCAGTTAACATGGGTATTTATTGTAAATGAAACCATCTTGCCTTTCAGTGATATTTATTTTTTATTCTAGCAAAGAGTGATTTTTTCTTTTTTAATTTTAATTTTTTTTTAGGAACTAAATTTTAGTTAGCACTAAATTTTAACTAGCAGTACAAACAGAAAGATGGGAAAGCTAGCAATGTCAAGTAAAACTACTGGTCACTATGAGTTAATCAACTTTCTACAGTGATGCACACATTGAAGAACAAATTCACCAAATATCAACCTAATCCATCACTGTAATCCCATTTCACAGAACACTTTTGCTCCTTGGAGATATGGCTCTCATGTAATGTTGAACCAGGAAATACTTTGTTAAGCATTTGTGCACATGTGCTGAAGTGAGAGGTGCAGGACAGAGTGTAGTCGAACATAGTTGGAGCATGAGAGCGTTATCTGCCTAATTCCTAAATTTCCTGAGATTCTTATCCCTATCTAAAAAGAGAAGATGTAATTGCAGGAGGAAAAGCCTCAAACCATGAATGGTTTGGTGAGTCACAAATCCTATTTCAGAACATCTGTGGGCCAAAGAACCATTGTGAATAACTTGTTTTAGTAGATTTCCCTAATGGCACAGAAAACTCCTTTGAAACAAAATATTTCTTTACTTCCAACGTCAGTTAATTCAACAGCAGAATTTCATGTCTTTGAAAGTGCTTCTGCACATCTTTGAAAAGCTGTGCTTGAAGAAGAACAGTCTAGGATTACATTTAATGTTGTTGCATTTGTAGCATATAAATTATGAACTCTCATATCTTTAGTCAATTTGAATTTCAGTATATCCAGCACACATACACATAGCCCGTGATGTTGTTTTCTCACTCTGAAGAATCACACTTGCCAAGTCCCCTCAACTTGCACTTCAAGCATGTCTGGGAAGGCAAATAATAATGTCAATAATCATGATCATTATCATCATAAGCCACAACAACTGTAATTCGATGTCTTCTCCCTTTCCCAATAATAAGAGATGAATTTGCAGACCAATGGGCATGATTAATGCACTGTGAGCATTTTCTGCATTTTAATTTGCTAGGAGTATTAAAAAGTGCTATTAATCAGAACTTGAAGAATGCACAGTGGACCTTGTCATAATCAAGGTAATGGAAATATTCCACCTGTAGCTTTAACTCAGGCATACAGATCATTAGTATTTATTTTCTGTATTTTATTCTGCTTAAATGTGTTGCTTGTTACATTGTTACTTTGCAATCATTAAAAATAATGAACGTTTGATAGTGATCTTTATGTTTTGAATTGGTTTATTTTCACAACAGCCACCAGAGGGATGAAAACACATTTTTTTGTATCCCTTAATCTGTTGTTTACAGGAGCAGAAAAGGCCTGTGGCTAAAGCTGCCTGTGACACAGTGTAGTGTCGTGCTGCAGCAAAGCAGAGCAGTGCCAGGTGAGTGGGCAAGTTAAATCAACATGGAACAATGCCATGTGGGGACTCCAGCCTGTGCTCCAAAAGCAGGGTGGAATGGCATCCTTGTACTAATCAACATTTTTTCAGGCAGGCAGCTTTTGTTTTTGGTAGTATAGGCTAACACATCCTGCTCAGTCATTGCTGTGATAGAGAGGAAGCTTCTGGAAGGGTCAAAGTGAAAAATCAGAGGTTAGTAAGTCTGCCAAGGAATATAAATCCTTTTTACAGTGATGTCTGTTCACAGTCCTGTCAGATTGAGTCCAGAGTACAGCCCATATTAATATTTAAAGCACAAGAGCCTGTGGTTGTTCAGGCTTTTTTTTTTCTTTCTAAATTTTTGGTGAAAAAATATATAAATTTTTAGATTGCAATCTATCTATCCTTTTAAGATGTGCCCATTAAGATGAGAGGATTTATCAGATTAACTCCACCACAACGCTTTCAGGTAATCAGGAAAACCATTCCAAGCTAATTTTTGTCTCAAAGTAAATACCCCAAAATACCAGAGCTATCAATACAGATGAAAATATGGTAACTACTTCTCAGCAATTTTGCCTTAGACAACTAGTAAATAAAGTGTGAGGACGGTGAGATTGACAGCATTCAACAAGAAAATACATGTTAGGGAATGGCTTTGTTCAGAGGGATTTTTTTTTTCTGTACTGTCATAGGTCGTGCTTCATCAGAGACTAATTTTAAGATATCATTACTATTTAGATTTGCTTAGAAACTAGGGAAATTAAGTGTGCACCTACTTTTATACTACGTATCTGTGTAAAACAAGATCTTTATAAACCTGAAATAATTACTTTCAAAGAAGATCTGCCTTTCTGCCTTTTAATCATCTTGGAAAAGAACAGAGATGACGATTTTATCATTTAAAAACTGTAGCAATATTTTTAAAATGTGCACTGACCTTTTAAGAGTGTGCACATGCAAAAAATTCATTTAGCCTCCAATATATAAAATTATGACCCTTCCAGCCTAGAACACTACCACTTCTGTTCTGCACTCTGGATTTTTGACTGTTTTCCACATTTCCGTGGCATTATTTTGTGAATCTTATTAAATGTTACACCAGACACAGGGTACTGTGAGCTGGCAGACAAATATTTAGCTGCAAGTTATTTATATTGGTATGGGATAAGTGTCTGTAATGTTATGAGAACTGCTCACCCACAGAAACATTTAGGAAAGACCTCAAATTGTGATTTTTTTGTTGTAGTTCCTGTGCCCAGGATGTAAACTGTGGGGAAATTTTTGATTTTGAAGAGAATATGCTGCAGGAAGGCAGAAACATCTTTTTGTTTCTTAAAAAAATAAAAAAAAAAATTAAAAAAGCCTGTCCCATCTGTCCTTTTCAAAGCAACTACATGCAAAAAATTAGGAAACCACAGAGGGGAAGAAGAAGTTGCAGGAGTGACCTTTCTGGTTTCTCCTTAGTTCTTCCTGACTTTGGTCTGCGGTTTTGGTGGTGAATGTAGGGTTAGTATGAACTCGAGTGCTGCCATCCTCCTGTGTAGCTGTCAGTGAAGCTGAAGCTGCCAAGAGGATTGCCACGTCCACATCTTGTGCCGGGAAACATGTTCCCATAGACATGACTGATCCAGGCAGCAGACAACATCCAGATTCTGAAGTCTTGCTGGTGGACATTGCAAATGCTGTATGGCAGGAGCAAAGGGTGCCGTGGGACAACTGCTATATGGGGAACCCTTTCTCGTTCGCAGTGACTACTTGCAGCTCACTGCATTTCCTACTGTGCAATTCAGGAGAAGGCAGAAGAAAAGAAATAATTGTTAGCAACTTCTGTAGTTTGAATTTTCCCCCTTGGAGAGCTGGATTCACAGAATTAAAATTAAGTAAATGGCCTACTTGGTCAGCAGATGCAACATGCTCCACAGAGCTTTCGGTTGCAAAGCAGCCTGCACAGAGAGCTGTCACCACTGCAATTACACAAAGGCCACAGGAAAAGAAAATATATTAATCTATTAGCCTGGTATGAGCTGAATATGGACATGAGCTAAAATTTCAAAGGCTGCAGGGTAATCATGTTTAGTTCCTGTTCTATTAAGGCTATAAGGGAAGTGTTTTGTTTTGGTTTTTTCCCTTTCACTAAACATAATGCTATAAAAGACTTTCAAAGGTAGGAGAGATGAAAAACAGACTCATCTCTTTCTTGTCCCATATTCAGTCCATATTCTACATAAGAATTGGTGGTTTTAAGACACATTAAAGCAGTGTATCAAATGAAGCAATTAGTCTATTTTTGTAAGTATAAACAAAAGCCATGCTGTGGGAAATAGGTCCTTACCTGAAACTGAACCTTCCTGTCATCAGCACAACAAAGGCAGTTCTCTCTTACAAGGTCTAGGCAGGCAAATAGACCAGGGTTTGACTAATCAAGGACATAGTGATTTATGCAGCACAGATGGTGTGTCTTTCTTTAATGCACACAAGACTTCCACCTGAAATAAGTAAAACTAACCTGCTGAATTTGCAATCAGTACATACTTTGCAATAGACTTAGAGAAGTTGCTTCTAACTTTGTTTCTTTGGAGACAAACTATTTTGTTTTCTCAGCAAGGGTTGGTTATTCATAAGATGACGAGTGTGTGGATACTCAATAAGAGCCCATTTTAATGGTTATAGTCATAAAATGAGGTTTACCTCTACCATGTTCCCTTCTCATAAAGTTTTGGGTTTTTTTTTTTTTGCTTTTGTATCACACAAGTGCTGCAGGAACAGAAACAAACATCTCTTATTTTTATGTCCTTTGTGTGACAGATGTGAGACTTTAAGATGCATGGTGTAGGGATTATCAAGTCCATGGCAAAAGAAGCAATGCTTCCAAGAACATATGTAAGGCAATTGCACTAGATCTTTTTGACAAGGTCTTCAAGCTATTGCACAGTAGTATGTGAAGTTGCAACTAATTTCCAGCCTTCTCTTTAATAAGAGGAGCAGATAGCTACCACACAGATCTCCATGCTCAGTAGTCTCTCCATATCTTCATTTATGCTACTCCAAAGATGATATTTCTGTCCACAATAAAACTGCTGCTACTTGTGTTATACCTTGATATTTTCCTATTCTTGCCTTTTCTGTTTATATCATCACTTACAAACATTTTAAAGCTATCTGCAAAACTAATCTATAATTTGGGTTTTCTGAGTGAAAGTCTGCATTCTGTTTCCAGAAAAATGAGGATTTTATGCTAAGAGTTTTCTGCTCAGAATTTTCTATCACTGCTATGACTCTATTCTCAAATCTCTTAGTATCTCCATGCAGCTTTTCTTGCATCAGCAGTCTTTTGATTTCCCCTTATTTCTGCAGTGAAGATTTTTTTTCTCAATTATTGTATTTTAAAATTTAGATGCAAGCACCATACCAGGCACTTCACAAAAACCAGCTTCTTCTTAGTGGGGAGGGATTCTTCTTCAGATCAGAGACTTAGCTTGAGAAACTTAAAACTGATCTATTAGCACACTTGGCACGGGTAGTATTCTTAAAAGAGGAATAGCAGCAGTTGATTAGATTTACACAGTAATGTGTCTGGACATGTACAAACACAAACTGTGAACTGGTTTTGAAAAAATTCACTGGGGATTTTGAAAGCTAGCTCATACACCCAGGTTGTCTTTATTAAACTTTGCTGCATACTAATAGGCTGCATGCATACAGCATTTGGTATTTAATTAGCAGGGTTGAAATAAAACAACAGACATTTAAATATCTATAGAACTATATGGAAAATGGATGTGGACAAATACACTCAGAGAGATTGTTTTTTACTGTATAGTTTGTCCAGAGTCTTATTTCTGAAGCACAGCTCACTTCCTTTACACATATCTGAGATAAATGGTGAAGATGCAATTTTGCTGCTCAGAAAATAAGTAACATATGTCCTACCTCTTGAGAAGAACTAATAATGACACTTTTGTTAGGTAACATTGCAGATAACACAGAACACACTTGTACCAGCTACCCACACCAGAAACAGGGGGAAAATGAACGACATAATTTATCAAGTGTGCTACTTTTATGAGAATTGAATTTTGACCCCATTTAATTCCATAACCATATTCTCAGCTTGAGTAATTTTTGCCTTCGAACTATACTAGCCCTGACCCCTCATTACTTCCCCTGGGTACCCTTCTCAGCTGTGTCTGAACAGGGGCTTAGGGGATTTGTAAATGGGACCAGAGTTGGGAATTCACACCCTCATACAACGGGGCAAGAGATACAGGAGGGGCAAAGGACAGTAGGAACAGAAAAGAAAAAAACAAATATGATGGACAGTTGATGTGTAAGCTGAATTTCCTGTTGCAGAAAGCATCTATAACCAATTTACATATTTATTTGCATCAGAAACATTTTTTTTTTTAAACTCACAGATTTCCTTGAGAGCTATTTGTTTTCCAGAATTATGTAATTTTTTTC
Organism: Sclerurus mexicanus; assembly: GCA_013396755.1. Taxonomy (NCBI): domain Eukaryota; kingdom Metazoa; phylum Chordata; class Aves; order Passeriformes; family Furnariidae; genus Sclerurus; species Sclerurus mexicanus. Next base: position 2,979,634 of record VWZF01005535.1, on the reverse strand, counting down.
TTTGTTTTGCCCTCCACTTATGAGATAGGGATGTATCTGAGGATTGGTAGTCACATAAATATGTCATGTACATGCAAAATACACCTCTTAGTGGTGTAGAATATATTTTTATGAAGTGTTTACATTAATGTCAACATATAAAGTTAGGGAACGCATTCACTCTGGTCCTGATTTTGATAACCAGGACCTCCGTGGTGTTCCCTACAGTACAATGTAAGCCTAAGTAGTTATAACTTCTCTAACTAAGTAGAAGTATCTAGCACTTGCTTGAGCTGGCCTGACTGCTCTCACTGGTGCATTAACTGAGCACCAGAAATGGCTTCACTAATTAATAGAAAAGTTCTAACACCTGGGTAATGTTAAGTACAGAAACCAAGAATTCAGAAAACCGTCTGACATTTAGACTCCATCAGCACAGCTAAAATGTAACAAACCTGAACAAGAATCAGATTGCACAGCTTTCAAACAACTTTTTTTTCTTAAAAATACTGAAAACTAATATTTGTGTCTGTGGGAAATAGTTGAAATTTATGAACAATTAAATACAAAAAGGAATGTGTTTCCATCTTGGACTGTAAGTAGAGGAAAACACAGGACTGAAATATTCAGAAATAGAACTTTATTTAAAATGCAAATTATGACAAATCTAGGCTCAATGACAGGATACAGGTTTACCCTTAGTCCAAGAAATGAAAATACACAAAATGGGAGACTTGATCTGCCTATTTTCACCTCCTCTTATCAAAGTGCAAGGTCCTCTGGTCTTGTTCTTACACAGCCTGCTCCAAAATCTTTTACCTCTGACAACTGGTCTGAGACATCTCACCTGCTCATAGTTTGTTGTCATACAGTGATTTACAACCCGTTACTAGGGCACAAATAATGGTGCCTTCATCTGACAAACTCCAGGAACAGCTGGGATCCATAGGTGATCTCATGTTGAGTACTGTTTACTCTGTATTCTCACAATCAACCCAAATGTGTACATGAAGATATGTTTTGCAGTGCTTAAAATACAAGTGTGAATTGTGGGAAGGCACACCAGGTCCCAGTTGGCATTCCTATGACGAAATGTGAAATAAAGGTGTCAAAAAACAAACTATAGCCATGCTCCTGCTGCCTCTGTCAGGTCTTTGTTTGAAAGGCTCAAAATCAACAAAAAACAGAGAGTTGGTGTATAAGTTGATAAGATACAGAACATATGTAGAGGTGAATTCTGATCTTAGAGTCCATTGAATGCAAAGCAGTCACAAGATGGTGAAGCAGCCTCTTAAAGAGTGCTGTAGAGGAGCTGGTGGGTGCAGGTCATGCAGATACCAACGAGACATGCAGCAATGGGAGAGAAGTTCTTGAAGGCAGTGTAGACTTTATTCTGGGGGATTTGGATCAGAACTTCTTAGACAGTGTTCTCTGAAATATCTCTAATTCTAGGCACGGGGACAATAAAGACAGGCCGGCAGAAAGAATCGACTCACATAAAGAGAAATAGTTAAAATTTTTAAAAAGAGTGAAAGCTCTTCAAGAAATATGGAATCTGAAGAAAAATAAGTACAATTGTCTGGCACTTAACTTTTTTTCTTTTTTGAAGAAACTTTAGAATTGACCATCAATAAAGAAAAAGAAATAAGAATAAATAAAGAAGAGTTTCAGATAGTTCATTGCTTAAGAGGATTCTTTGAAAGAAAAGGATATAACAGCAGTAAAAAAAAATGTAGGTAAGCAGGGAAATGCTAAAAAATTTAATGGTCTGAAATACAGAACTTTATCCCTTTCTTTAAACTGCAAAGTTAACAGAAGAATCTTTTGCCTTTCAGTACAGTAATCCAAGCAAACTGATGCCAGAAGATGAAGTGAGCAAAATGAAATCTGTACCAGCCTAGTAGCTGGTATAGTGCTGTGTTTTGGATTCAGTTTGAGAATAATGTTGCTAGCACACTGATGTTTTAGTTGCTCAGTAGTGTTTACTCTAACTCAAGGACTTTTCAGTTTGCCAGGATCTGCCAGTGAACAGGTGCACAAGAAGCTGGGAAGAAGCATGGCCAGGAGACCTGACCTAAATGGGCCAAATGGATATTCCATACCATAGAACATCATGCCCAGAATAGAAATTGAGAAGTTGGCCAGGAGCTTCCAGTTGCTACTCGAGGATGGGATGGGCATCAGACAGTGCATAGTGAGCAATTGCAATGTGCATCACTTGTTTTTATTTGGTTTTATTAATTATTATTGTTATTATTATTATTGCTATTGTCATCATCATCCTTTTCATAATTATTTAATTATTATTTATTAACTATTATTTGTAATAGTAGTAACTGTATTTCAATTCTTAAACTGTTATCTCAATCTACAAGTTTCAGGTTTTTTTCCCCCAGTCCTTATCCCCATCCCACAGGAAGGCAGTGAGAATGAGTGAGCATCTGCATGGTACTTAGTTGCTGTCTGGGGTTAAACCACAACACATTCATGCTACAATAATCACTTTAACAATTTTTCAGAAGTGAGATGAAAAATGCCAGCCATAAAATGATGCCAGGAACTAAGGAGTATCACAAGAGCTCAAAGGAAAAGAAATATGTAACATAGGCATTATACATAAGTAACCACTTGAGGAAGATTGTTCAAGGAAAACATATCTACAGAGACATATTATTATACGTATAAATATATAAATAAATGTATAAATATAGTTTTATATATAGTTATGCAAAATACATAAATCTATATATTTGTAGAGAGGAGTCTTAATAAATTTCCACAGTGCATCTGAAAAAAGACATTGTCTTATGGATAGCTCCAAAGTATGTATTATTCTTATCGGCCATTAAACAAAAAGCAAACCAATTAACAGAACTGTCAGTAGTTTTAATTAATCTGTGGAAAACATACATTAGCTTGTATCTTCTGTGTAGACAAGACTGATAAATGGCAATTTATTATTTTTTTAATTAAACCCCCCAAAACATTGAAAGTTATAAATTGGATGTAAAATATTGTGTTAGTCTATTGTCCATACCCCATTTCATTTTTTCCAAATTATCTTGGAAGTTACTTCTCCATAGAAGGAAACGTCACCATGATCAATGCCCTGGCATCATTTTTTTTAATTTATTTTAAATTTGCTATCAAACAAAAAAAAAGCTAGCAAGAACCCAAGAAGCTAGTAATGAACTAGTGGAAATTGACCAAATAGTGTTGCTGCCTTTGCTCAGAATTAAGATGGAAGGCAGGATATCTATTCCAAACCCTGGCTGCGTGCTATGGGCTTGCAGTAATCCATAGAGTGCAACTTCTGAGGCACAGCTATGTAGAATCATTATTAACAAATAAAAATGATGAGATTCAAGTGCAAGGATATGAAAGCCAGAGACCCCCTAAATCAAGAAAAACTCTTCCACTCCATGTGCGAATTCCTGTCTTGAGGATGAGAAACAGTGGCCTGCATGTTCTGCAGATCATCTGACCTTCTTCTGATCATCTCTTAAAGAGCCTCTGGACCATGGAAAGATGGTGCCTTTGCTATGCATCTTTCTCCTGTGTCTCTTTAAATTTGCCTTTCGTAGGAATGGGTATCTGAATGTCAGGCCTGGAAGTGCTCCAAATTCAAGTATCCAGATGAAGGTATTTATGTGGGAAGACAAAAAGTTGAACCAATCTGTTTCAGAAAGAAAAGGTAAAAATTGAAAGTATAGTCTGTCTGATGCATAGAGGTACACATTTTTGGTGTATAATGCTCTGTTTGGGGCTCTTGACCTAGCAGATTTTTGGGTCAAAGGAAAAAAACAATTCCTCTTCAACCCCGAAGCAATCCTGTGGTGAAGCATAAAATATTCATTGCCATCTCCCTCAGCAATTAGAAAGGAATCCATCTTAGTCCAAGTTCCTCAAAATGCCAAACTCCTTGTCAGATAGACAGAGTCTATTCCCTCCAAACAAACTGCAGGGAGGCATACTTAATCCTTGAACTGGAAATCACTGCACCACTGATCATAGTGACAAACTTATTTCTCAGTTCACTTGCTTCTGTGCCTGGATGAGTTTAACTGGGCTGGAGGACTTTTGCCAGACAAGTATTTGAAGCATCTCCATCCAGGTCAAGGTAGAAAAAAAATAAAAAATAATGATAAAAAAAGATGAGTTAAGAAGCTGTGCTGACATTCTTTATTATACTAATGAGCAGTTTGGTCCCTTTTGCCTTGAATGAGTGATGGAGAAGAAGAGCAGTCTGCCATCTACTAAAATTGTATGCTTTGCAGACACCTTATCTGACCCTTGAACAAGGCCTACTTGACAACTCATGAAGTTCCCAGTGTTGGGGGCATTTTCTTAAAATCATAACAATGGAAGAGATGGTGACTTCTTGACCAATGCATCTATATTTGGGGGCAAGTCTTAGACTACTCTCTTTATTTCTCACTTGCTACTTAAGGTGTACTTCTGTTCATTTGGTCTCTGGCTTCCTTTGATCTAACCCTCTGCATACACGATTTACTGAGCTTGGTCATCTCACCACAGACTGTGAAAGGGCCCTCGCAGGATTTAGATCTCTTGACAAACAGACTAAGGCTTAGCTACCACAATGTAATCATGACCTGCAGTTCTGGTACTCTGAGCACCCACAGTTCCCACCTAGGACCTACACTTGGGTTTATTAAGAAGGTATTACATAGGACTGGTGTGTCCCTCCATCATATACAGATGTTGCCATGGCACACACAGAGACCTCTGAATCAAAATGTGTATACTCTGTTCCTCACAAACCTATATGGTGGAGAGGAGAGGAGAGGAGTCTGTACTTTGGGTTTTTCTGTCTTGAGAAATATGGTGAAATGAATCTTTTAGCAATTATTATGCACTCAGATACCAGACTACCAAAGAAATGGAAAATTTTGTTGTTGGACATGTGTTCATATACAACAATAGCACTATAGAAAGGCATCATGAACAATCCGTATAAGCATAAAGCAGAAAACTGAATAACTTATTGTTCATTTAGTGTCCTGTAAAAAGCAAGAATCTTATTGGATGAGCTATGATGTTCATACACTGAAGGATCAAATTAAAGCTACAAATATAATTAATTGTGATGTTTCTTAACTTTGGAATTATTTGTAAAATTTTACTATTTTTATTAATATTTTTATTTTCTTACTTACAGTATGTGACCTAGTACAACTGTCTATCTCTGCTAGAGGTGCTTTTCAGAACAGATTTTAAACACTGATTTTTCAGATTGATTTGACGGCATTTTTTTCACTGTGAGTTGCACTCAATTCCTAATAATAGTAACGTAATAACATCAGAAATAGAATATTAATGTGAACATATATGCTGTAAGAATAATTCAAAGTGTCTGTGGAGAATAGAGATAAACCTAACATAACTATCTGACAGTCAGAGATTTAGTTTCCATATTTTTTTTCTACAGTCAGAGGAGGAACAAGTCCTCTCTTCGATCTTGGCAAACAGATTTTCATTCTCAGAATCAAGTTCCGGATGGGATAAAAAGTTATAACAAAATCAGCTACACAAGGGCTGACTTTAATATATAAATGCTAACATTTATATTACAGAGTAGCAAAAATGAATACATAAAATATATGAATGCTCCTCATTGAGGAAAGTTTTAATATCTGGATATGTGTACACTTATACTGTACCACTCTTCTTAATCTTCCTTCCGATTTTTAGGAGGGGAAACATATTTTGTTGCATCAGATTTGGAACAGAAATTCAGCTTTCACCTTCTAAGTCAGTGTTGATTCTGGAAATGCTTCAAAGTATTCATTTTGTCACTTCATTGCAAGACTTCTCAAATGTCATTAATACTTTAAAGATACAAAGGAAATGTCAAAATCACTCTTACTGAAAAAAGGGCTTAATGAAAAGTTTAAATATATATATAACATTTTTAGCTGTTCCTGATAATTTGGAGTCATTTTCCAGAAAGCATCACTTTATCTCAAACATATTCCATGACCTCTGAGCATTAGCTAAGAAGTCAGCATGAGCCAGGATTTAAAATACTTCTTTTATGCAGTTATTTACTACCTCAAATAAACAGTACAGAACAGTCCTAATTACAGTTCTCTGTTATCTCCAATACAGATGGCTCAGCATGTAATTTTAAAAGATTTTCCTTTTTCTTTTTTCTTTCCTGTTTGGCTTTTTTTTTTTTCTTGCAGCTTTGAGCAGCATGTGGAAGGGAGCAACAAGGGATGGGGACATGGTACCTTTGTCAGCAGGGCAGTGGCCTCACCAACCAAGGTTAGTTCCAGAGCAGCTCAGCAGAGTGAGCAGCCCAGGCTGCAGATGGTGGCTGGACTCAGCCTAGAGTCCAGATGACCAGAGATGTTCATAGCAATGAAACAAGTCCAAGGTCTGTCTGGGAAGTCAAACCTGAGGACCAGAGTCAAGCTCAGCAAGTCCAAGGCATGTTTGCAGTGTAACTCAGGCAAGGACCAGGACAGGGGCTGAACTTAAATGTACCTCCTGAGAAAAGGGTCAATAGATCTCCTTCTTAAACAAGTCAGCAAGTTTATGTGGCCTCTCCATGTCAGAGCTGGCCTTCAACATCATCAACCAAACTTCTGCAGAAGCAGTCACTGCACTCAGGGCCCTGACACAGACCTTGTTATACGAGTCACTAGCTTTAATGTGACAGTGTGTCATGATCTGTTATGTCCAGCACAGCCATGTGCCATTTTAAAAGCCTTGCCAAGTAGCTGTGAGCACAGAACAGCCTTGCAGCTGAGAAGAGTGTAAAGCTGATGTTTAATTTTTTTTTTCTGTCCTCTGACTGTAACCGTTTTGTCTCACTCCAGCTGTGTTCAGGCAGTGATTCATCCTCAGTGCTAAAGGTGTAAGAAGCCCCCATAGAAACATAAGGAACAGATATTAAACAGATGAATTGTCAAAACTTCTGTGAATTTCCTGGAATTTCATGAAGCAAGAATCACAAGTCTCATATTTAATGCATGAAGTGAAATAGCTTTGAATTTCTTCTATGCAAAAGCCTTGGAATAAAAGTTTCACATACTGATGAATCGTGCTCTATTGTGATGACCTGTAAAAAGTTCCTACATCCATACACATGTGGAGTTGGTAGGACTGTGAGGTATGACTAAGAGGAAGATCCAGCACCTCTCTTTATTGGCAATGAGTCCTTGGAGCACCAAGTTCTGTACCTACTGCTCTTGGCAGCAGAATCCTGACTGCTCACACTTCAGAGATTCATTGGAAGTGAACAGATCTAGACTGCTAAGAAGAGATGATAATAAAATGCATGTTTTGGAAAGGAGCAAACATAAGTCACCACATCATTCCTGATAGTTAGTATTTGATATATGTGACTACCTTTCCCTGTTCTGTGGTATCTCTAAAGTTTAAGGGCAGTATTTGTTAGAAAGAATAGTTATGTGCTGCTGGTATCATGACACAAAAGGGGATTAAACCAGAACAGATGCACAAAATGCATATCACAGTCTGGTATTGCTGGAACATTTATGGACAATCTTCTGTTTATACCACTGTTCATGCCCATATGTAATGTTAAGTTTAACAGAAAAAAGAAAGTACTCTTCTGCCTGAGTTTTAAAAGATCAAATCAATTAAACAATACTGTTTCCATTCAAGACAGGCCTTGGTTCTCAACCCAGTCTTGGTGAAAATCAGTGAGTGCACTGTTCTGTAACAGGAATCCACTTCTATGACTGGAACATCCATGTTTACTGCATTGCATTTTAAGTAGTGCCTACCTGCCACAGGAACTCTTGGAAGTCTAAAGAGTTAAGATCTTTCTTGCTTTATCAACAGCCACAGAAAGACTACTTGCTAAAAAGTAGCTTGAAAGCTGTGATGCAACATTTTGTCTCAGATGATAACCCTATGTGAAGGGCTTGGTCATGCATATTGATTTTGTTGAAAACTTTTATCCTTCTATGATTGCTTTCTTCTGTCCTGAAAATCTGATAAACTCTTTTAAAATAACCTCTTTTCATGCACTCTTATGCTGCTTACACTTGAGTTTGTTAAATATTTTTAAATGGTTTTAATTATGACAGCGTATTTTTGTGTCTGAGTTGTTGGGACAATGAGATGTGTGTGAGTGTGAATTGCTGTACTTTTGGGTCTAGAATAGGAGGACATTTTTAATTGATGACATGTTTCGGCCTACTTTGTTCCTACATATATCTGGAAACATATAGTTTGTGATTCTACTAAAAATGAGAAAATACCAAGATGGTGCAGTATTCGTGCAGTCTGCTGGTGTGATGCTCCATGCAGTCCCTCATTCTGGTGCAGGGGAGTAACACAAAGAGGAGAGATTTGGCTTCTGCAAACCTGGATTATTTGTGCGTGCAGTTTCTTATTCTGCACATTGTGAGGTCAAGTATAATGTGAACATAATCAAAACTTCTTGGATATAATTTAAGAGCTTGTCTGGTCTGAGGACACACACAGGGCAGAAATTACTCTTCCTTTTAAGAAGTTAGAGGACCTGTTGGTTTTCAGTTTCCTAATGACTACTAAGCATCCATTTCAGACTAGAACTGAGAGCACCATGCTGTGCAGCAGCAGTGTGCTCCAGTTTCAGAAGGCAGACCCACAGTATTTTAACACTCCAAATAGGAGTGTGGAGGAGAGAGCTATAAGCCATGTCTTCTATTTTATGCCAATAAACTGCATTCATCATTGTGTCATCTGAGTATTTGTTTGCTTTCCTTTACAGATTTTGTAAGATACTCAGGTTATTTTACTTCTCTGATTTAATATTGATTTCCTCCATTCTGTTTTTAGCAGTAGCCAGTTAATCATTAACTCTATGAGAAGTATGAACAATTATAAATACAATAAATATAATGAGAATTCTATCATGCAACTACTGTAAAAAATAAACAGATGAGTTTTAATAGTCTTCAGAAAACAAGATATGAGGGAATCCAAAGGACTGGTGGTGTCAAAAAATGAGTCCTTCCAGAAAACGTATCAAAAACACAGCAGTAACACAAATTCATTTTTCTACACTAAACAAAAGTAAATTTTAAAATTAAAATTATATAGCAGTCTACAGAATGTTACAGCATATTATATGCTTACATATATCCTATAAGACACCAGACTTCCATGGTTCTGCATTAAGGTATGACAGTGTGTCCTAAGTTTTAGTTCCCTGGTTTGACAGAACCCTCAGATGTGCCAGGTAGCTTCTGCTCCTATTCCTTTCCACACCTGCTCTCTACTCAAACTTCAGAGCTGGAAACCTGAAACTACAGAGTGCAGGCTATAGCTGCAAACAGAAGTTACTAAGTAGGCCTAGATTTACCATTGGGTAACTAAAATGGCAGCAAACCCCTTTGTAGATACATCTCTGGTTGAAGCTGTTGCCCAGTATCAGCTGAAATGTCACAGCTTACTCAGCGCTTGCTCCTTTTATTCTTTCTAGTTGTGGGACAAAACAGGCCAGTTTATGCAGCTGTTAGAGGGTCTAAACACATCCTGCTTCATAAATGAGAGAGCTAAAAGCACATACAAAAGGCCAGAAAGGCAGCACAGCTGTGAAAAGATGTTACTAAGCTGCTGTAAGTCACATTCAGTCGCATAATCATAGCCTAACAGCAAAGGGTTGGTGTCCCAGCTCTTGACAACACTGCCATTGCTGACTTTCAAGAGCAGTATGAAGTATAATGTATAATTTCCTGTTGCTCATTCTGCTTATCAATTTCTATGGGACATTTCAGGCTATTTTAGGCCTCCTTCTACACATCACATTGTCAAGACAATGGGAAGACAATGTGATTTTCTATTCTCATTTCCATTGTAATAATGCAAATGAATTAATATTGTGCCATCCTCTGTTCTCATTATGATCTTTCCTAGAGAAACAGTATAGTAGGAAAATATACAAGTCTGTAAAGCCTTCAGTGACAACTCAGCACTGATAATACATCTTGCAGTACAAGAAGAAACCTGCATGTGCTTCTTGTGAGAAAATGGAAAATGGGAAGAAGAGGATTGAGAACAAATTAGTCCTTTCTGGTAACTGACGCTCATAACGCTCTGGAAGCTTCTCTGCCTCTGCTAGTCATAAGACATGTGACAGCACAGGGCACAGTGTATTGATCCCCAGGGGATATTTTTCCCCTTTGTAGCAAAACAACCCATTAGGTAAACAGAGCTTTGTTGCCTCTAGCAACAGAAAATTGCATACCACCAGGATAGCAATGTATTTTAGCTTTGCTTATTTCTTTCAAAATTAAAAATAAAGAACAGCAGGAAAAGAGAAATTAGGTCTTGCTTAATAAAGACTGGACAACTGAAAGGGAGAAGAAAAATAGTCATCAACAGAATGAAAAGTACTGTCTAATTGTGTTGTATTCATCTGCTGCTTACTTTATTTACAGCAGTGGTAGTCTGACATTCATTTATTCCCACACCGCCAGACAGCTTGGTACAAAGACCCTGACATTGTTAATATTATAGAATCATAGTGTGTCCTGAGCCGTAAGGGACCCACAAGGTTCATCAAATCCAACTCCTGGCCCTGCACAGGACAGCCCCAAGAGTCACACCATGTGTCTGAGAGCGTTGTCCTAATGTCTATTGAAATCTGTCAGGCTTGGTGCTGTGACCACTTCCCTAGGGAGCTTGTTCTAGTGCCCGACCACATTCTGGGTGAAGTTTTTCCTAATATCTAACCTAAACCTCCCCTGACACAGCTTCATGTTGTTCTGTCGCTGGTCACAACAGAGAAGAGATCAGTGTCTGTCCCTCTGCTTCCTCTCATGAGGAAGCTGCAGACTGCAATGAGGTCTCCCCTCAGCCTCCTCTTCCCCAGACTGAACAGACCAAGTGACCTCAGCCACAACTCATATAGCTTCCCTTTTAGACCCTTCACCATCTTCATAGCCCTCCTTTGGACACGGTTGGCCCTCCTGGCTGCCAGCGCACTGCTGACTCATCAACCAGGACCAACTTGCCATCAACCAGGACCCCTAGGTCCCTTTCCATGGCACTGTTTTCCAGCATCTCATTCCCCAGTCTGTTCATACATCCAAAGTTCCCCCACCCCAGGTGCAGAATCCAGCACTCCTCTTTGCTGAACTTCATATGGCTGGTGATTGCCCAGTCCTCTGATTTGCTGAGGTTTCTCTGCCTTGGAAGAAATCAACAGCTCTTCTCAATTTACTGTCATTGGCAACCTTACATGGGGTACCTTCGAGTCCTGCACCTAAGTTGTTTTTGAAGATGTTGAAGAGAACTAGAACTCAGCCTAAGATGGAGCCACTAGTGACAGGTTACCTGCTTGATGTAATTCCACTTACATCCATAACACTTTGTGCCTGATCCATGAGCCAGTTGCTCACCCAACATATGATGTGTTTATCCAGCTGTGTGTCCAAAAGAATGTTGTTCAAGAAATTATCAAAAGCTTTACTGAAATCCAAAAGATTGCATCAGTTGGTTTCCCTTGGTCAGGTGGGTGACCTTGTCATAAAAGGAAATTAGGTTTGTCAGGTAGGCCTTCCCCCTTGTGAACCCATGCTGGCTGTGACCAATGGCTGTGTTGTCCTTCAAATGTTTTTCAATAACTCCCAGAATAATCTTCTCTGTAATTATGTTTTCAGACATTGCCTGATTTAGCTTACGTGGAAGTATATCCCAGAATATATTTCAAAGGCTTTTGATGGCTATGGCATAGGATGTTTCCTTTACTGTCAGTGATTCTCAAGAAATTAAAATTAAACATAAAACTAGCTAAAGGAGGAAAGGCCATGTGACTGATGCTGGAAGTGTGTAGGTTTAGCTAGGAAGAGCTATAAGAATACAATAAAGTTCCTAAGCAGACAATCTGAATCAGACCTGGTTGCCAGTCTCTAAGTTATGGAGTATAACTGGTCTTTTCAAAATTATATTATCACTACTTTAGTAACATCTAAAGGAAAGAATAAATGCTGAGCACTCATAATGGAAGGAAATCACTGCTGCAGTTTCTCAGAGATCCCTGCTATGACCTGTGCTGTTCAACACAATCACAGAAAGAACTGGAAAAAGTAATGTGATGAAGAAGTGTCCCAGTATTAGCAAGACTTTCAGTGTAATAAGAAAAAGGGAAGACTGAGGGGATCCAAATGAAGCTTGTAGGAACTTCCTTCAAAACCAACTGAATGAAGTGGTTCATTGTGCAGTGGGTGAATAACAGTGAAAACTTACACAGGCTCAAGAGCAAACTGGCAAAGTTCAGGGAAGGTAGATTTGTTGCATTCTGTGAAATACACATCTGTCTCAGGAAGATTCTAGATATGGAAAGAGAAGGAAGATGGAACAGTATCAGGGAAAATACAATCATTCCATATTAATTTATCCTAGGATGGAGTCTGCAACCCATGTCACCAAACTTACCATGGTTGTCCAAATTCCTTAAGATATGGCTAGAGTCAGACATGCACTATATATTAGATTTAAGATGAAAATGTGTTTGTAGCCTGTTGATGCACAATAGTATAGCCCAGCACATCTGAAATAAAAGTACATGATATATAACCTGGGGGTGAACTGTTAATCAAGATGCTCTCACAAAATTCCAAATTAGAACCTAAGTGGGAAAGACTATATACTGTCTTACTGTGTTCTTATCTTGCTGTGAAAGTTTTTGGGTAAGAATAACTGGATACACTCCTCTCATATCACATGCGCAGTGAAAGATCAACTAGTTGGTCAGCAACTCACTTTTTGGAATCTTTCATGGTTTCATCTTGATAATAATTTCTACCTTATGATAATCTTGTTAGCCTTCATTCTGTTATGTTTTTCACTTGTAATAATGTATGTAAAGGCAGTATCTTAATGCCTTGAAAGTTTGTGTTGTTCTTTTTTTCCCTCTTCCTTTCAGTGTATTAGCAGGTAAGCTCAACTGAAACAGAGAGAGGACTGTTGAGGAATACTACTGGTGCAAGCAGCTCGGTGTGTAGCTGCAGCGTGAGATGCAGATTGAGCTCTGGGTGGCAGGAGACAGAGACAGGAGACCATGAACTGCTGACCCTTTGCAGACTGAGAAACACAGCAGGAGCTGAGGATTCAGGAGGAAGAGAGAGACTCACGCACTTGGACTGTGAGGATATAAAAGCCCAAGGGCTCTTTGTTGGGGGTCCCTACTTGAAGACACCAGCTCAAGCTGTTTCTGTGTTACTTTGCCATGAATAAATTGCTTTATGGAACAAGTCATCTGAAGCATGGGAAACCTGTGATTGAACCAGTGAGGAAACCTGGTCTGATTGTGTAGGGTGTGTGGGGAGCCTAGAGAGGCTCCCATTGGGTCACTGGAGCCGCCTGCAGTGAAGGGGCCTTGGTTCCAGCAGTGACAGTCTCTGGCCTTGGAAGTGTGACTGCCAGGGAGTCTCTTGACTGGTCAGACTGGGAAGTTTCCTTCACAAAAATTTTTGCATCAGAAAAATTTAGTATCTGAAACCCATTTTTCATGTCAGTTGGTAGACACCTCTTGCATTTAGGAAGACTGGAGATAGGATTTGGGTACCTGGTAGATTTAATAAGCTGCAAGAGTTAAAAAGGGGTGAGGCTATAAATTTTCTAACTGTGCTTTCACTTTCTTTAGAAAAGGTTATGGAAAACTTTCCTTTTGTCCTTATATCTTAATGACTTTTTTTTTTTCCTAGCAATCTTTATTCCTTGACTGTCAGACTTTTAAATTTTTTTCCAAGGAAAGATATTGATAGCATTGGTTGAAATATGACTACAAAGAAAATACTGTGCTGAAAGAGAAATAATGTGAGATTTTATCTAAAATAGTGGATTGGGAACACTTTGTAACTGTGTAGATTTCTTCAGCTTTCATTACTGCTGAGTTACGAGGCTTTACTTTACTGTGGGGAGCAAGCCTTGTATTTTTTTTTAAAAAAGCTACAGAACTGGTTACATGGATGGTAATAGTGACACAAATTGAGAAGTATTAATGTTGATACTGAGAGAAAGTCTCCAATAATTTATAAACCATGAGGGAATTGGAGGTCATTTCTCATACTCAGTTTAGCAGTAAGAACAGGCTTGAGAACCTTTTGGTCTGTTTCTAAAAATAAATAAAAATAAATTCAAGCAAATTAGTTATAGAATAACTTTTGACTTGTTTTGATTATGAGAAGCTCAGAGACTCCCTGATAAGTGTTCCAAAGACCACCATCCACCATTTTCAGATGTAAGCTCATGGAATCAAGTTATTATTTTAGACTGTAACATTTTTGTATTTTTTTCAAAATATATACTTATAGTTCATATAACTGAAGCAATGTGAAAATGTGGGACTCAGAGACTTTTTAAAGAAAGCAGGAGGTAAATGTAGGTAACTAATATTTAAATATTTCTGTATTTCAAGCTATTAGTCATTTTAAGGATAAATCTATGATTTCCAGGTACTTTACATTAGTTGAATACCTGGTTTTATTTTCCTTGATTGCATATTATAATATAAATTTCAAAATCACATTTCTAAAATAAATGCTAGTACTTATTAATTAAAAATGTTCTTTCTGTGAACATTCTTCAATAATAGCTAAGAAATTGGTATTTCTTTGCGGTATTTGCCAACCTGAAACCATGTCAATGTAAATGGTGCAGGGCGAATGAAGAGTGAAATTAACTGGAAACTGGTGAAACTCTTTTCAGCTAAGAAATGCAAAAAAATCACACTTAACAGAAAAGCAACCCCCCCCCCCAAACCTACAATTTCCTCTAAACTTTAGGGTGACTTGGGTTGTGACCCCATATGCACTGTTGTGGTGGGTTGACCCTGGCTGGGTTCCAGGTGCCCACCAAAGACATTCTGTCACCGCCTTCCTCAGCAGGACAGGGGAGAGAAAAAGTGACAAAAGCCTCATGGGTTGAGGTAAGGACAGGGAGAAATTACTCAGCAGTTATGGTCACAAGCAAGACAGACTTGACTTGGGGAAAGTAGCCAACTTATGCAACAATGCATTAAATTGGAACAGGATAATGAGAAATAAAACCAGGTTTTAAAATCAGCTTCCACCTATCCTTCTTCCCAGGCTTAATGTCACTCCCAATTGCTCTACTTTCTCCCCCTAAGCAGTGCAGGGGGATGGGGAATGGGTGTTGTGGTTGGTTCATCACACACTGTCTCTGCCTCAGCTTCCTCTGCAGGGAAGGACTCCTCACACACTTCCCCTGTTGTGGTGTGGAGCCCTTTCCACAGGAAACAGCCCTACACAAACTTCTCCGATATCAATCCTTCCCATGGGCTGCAATTTTTCATGAACTCATCCACTATGGGTCCACTGTCCTGCCAGCAAACCTGCTCCAGTGTGTGCTCCCTCTCTATGGGTCCAGAGGTCCTGCCAGGATCCTGCTCCAGCGTGGCCTTTCCACAGGGTAATTTCTTCCTTTGGACATGCACCTGCTCCACTGTGAGGTTCTCCACAGGCTGATCCACCATGGACCTTGTTGGGCTGCAGGGGATGGCCTTCCTCACCATGAACTACCTCAAAGGCTGCAGGGGCATCTCTTCTCTGGCGCCTGGAGAATCTCCTCCCCCTCCTTCTTCACTGACCTGGGTGTCTGCAGGGCTATTTCTCTAACATGTTCTTACTCCTCTCTCCAGCTGCAATTTTCTGTTGTGCAGTAACTTTTTTCCCCTTCTTAAATACGTTATCCCAGAAATGCTACCACTGGCACTGAAGAAAGGTGAAAAAAACCCCCAACATAAACGTTGAAGTGTGTGTGAGTAGCAGGAAGAGATTGTGTGTAGGAATCAGGATCCCAAATCAGTTTCCAAATCCTTAAATGGTGACAGCTTTATAAAGTGACTATTAATGTTTATCTTACAATCTTTCTGAGATGTTTTTTTCTCTCTTGGTTCTCTGTAATAATCATAATTTCTAGCCACAGTTATCACTGTGATTTTCACCTAAGGAGTTAATAGCTGGTGCAATTAATAAAGACAGTACATCTAACAGTCAAGAATGACCAGGCTTGCAAAACAGGTCAGCTGCAGAGCTGGAAGTGATTGATTGTAATGCCTGGAAAATGCAAAGGACCCATCATTTAATATGTACAGGCATTCACATCTGAAATCTGGTACAAATCTGGTGAGGCGTGAGTGTGCACATTAACCTTGGTGGTGGGCTAGAGTGCTCTATTTCAAACAGGATTTTGTGTCACTCAGATGACTGAGAGCAAACACAAGCTTTGGCTGGTGTACTCAAATGCATTTTTACACAACTTTGAGATTTCATATTTTACAGCGTAGTGATGCACTCCTGAGTTGACTAAATTTTTTGGTATGAAGTATAGATCCTCCTGAATTTTAAAGTGGAAAACAGCACTGGATGAATGGACCCAGATTAGCCTCGATCCCCATTGTATACATGTAATAATTACAGCACTGATAATGAAATAATAATTTATTAGATATCATATTGTGATGATTTATAATTTTAACTGTTGAGTCAAATCTGTTCTTTGAACCCAGTCATTTGAAATCAAATCTCATGAAGCTGGTGAATCTTTCAGTAACTTCAGCTAACCTTGAAGCAGCCCCAAGGGGATTACTGTGAACATTGCCTTTTACATTGCCGCATGAGTTATGGTTGAGACTTCCAAACACAGATCAGGTATTAGGATCCAGTATATGTTGTTCAGTCTAACTCAATGTGCACAAGATTATAGTAGATTTTCCTTCAAGCAACCAAACAAGCAGTTAGTAACATGCTCTGATAAACCCACTGCAGGCACATATTTTGTAAATTCTCTACCTTTCTTTTGAAAGTAGGAGGTCAATCCCAAGTTTCCAACTGTTAAATAATTCATATTAATTTTACTGTCTGCTTATCTAAATTTGAAGCAGAAGCTATTATTTAATCCTTCAGGTATTGGAACTGCACAAAACTATTCAGTATTACTTGATTAGGTAAGATGCAAAAAAGCAACACCAGACACACAATAGTCATAAAATGAATTTCAGAGAAAACATTATGAACTACTGCCCATCTGAAATAGCTGTGTTTCAAGGTTCTCCTATGAATTATTAATTAACTTTTATTTCTTTAACTAGAGCTAGATGTGAGATTTTCTTTTTCTTTAATGACTTTTTTTTACCTGCATTTTGTATACTTACACACAGAAGTCACTTAAGAAGAAACATGCTTTTATATCTTCAGCATAATTAATAAAGGGCCTTGTTTAGCCTGGAGAAAAGGAGGTCGAGGGGAGACCTTGTTGCTCTCTACAACTACCTGAAAGGAGACTGTAGCCTGGAGGGTGTCAGTCCTTCTCCCAAGTAACAAGTGATAGGATAAGAAGAAATGGCCTCAAGTTGCACCAGGAGTGTTAGATTGGACATTAGAAAAAATCTCTTCACCAAAAGATTTGTCAGACATTGGATCAGGCTGCCCAAGGAAGTGATGACTTACCATACCATGAAAGTATTTAAAAGATGTGTAGATGCCACACTTGGGGACCTGGTTTAGTGGTGGACTTGGCAGTGCTGGGTTAATGGTTGGACTCAATGATCTTAGAGGTCTATTCCAACCTAAACAATGGTATGTCTCTATGTCTGTCAGAAAGGCAAGGTATGTAAAATCAGTTTGATGTGAGAATCCTATTGTATCTAACTGCCTGACCAGCAGACACCAAACTCAGGTGAAAGTGCTGGATCTTGCAGTGAGACAAAGCTTTGGCTGTCCTAAGTCCAAAAGCAAACATTAAGCTTGTAAAACATATGGGTAGGCTCAGGACACTTGTCACTCTGGTTGAAACTGATGTTAATGTTAATTTATAACTCTCTGTGGTGCACCTATTATGTATTGCCCTGTTGTCAATCCCTGTCTGGCTATACCGACAGCCTACAGGAATCTGAGCTGTGCAACATCTGGTGTCTGAAAAGAGAATGAGCCTAGATGGCCTGAGCAGAGGGTAGCTCTGTCACATCACTGTATCCAGCATTGTGCAAAACTTGTATTTGTACTCAGTGCTCTTTTGTTGCCTTATACATTCAAGGCATTTGAGAGTGATCGTTAAAATAATTCTATTAAAAAAAAATAAAAAAAAGAAAAGTTAGGTTTTGGAAAATAAGTTGAGAATCTATGATGTGCTACATGGGGATAGGAAAATGCAGAAAACACAAATATTACCAAGCTAGGAATTTAGAATTATTGGAGTTGGTAGTGGGGAATTGTTTTTTTCAATTGTTTAAATGGAGTAAGTTCCCCAGTGTTAATAAACTGTTGATATAGTAGTGTCAATGGGAAACAATATATGGGATATGAATGCTGGTTAAGTGAAGAGGTATAATGTAAAGCAATTTTTTTTTTAAGTTCCCCCATCTCATTAGTACTAATTTCAAGCAAGTTCCTTATATACAGGATAACTCTCTCAACAGGTCAACTTTCCTTTTCTTTCTATCTGAAAGAAATAGATAGAAATATATTTCTATCTTTTCTTTCTATCTATTCTTTTATTTCCTATCTAGTGTACCCTCTGGTTGGTACAGCATCCAGGTTATAGTCTTGTTTGCTGTTTTGTTTTGTTGAAAAAGCTGTACTGCAAACAACCAAATCCATGAAGTTTATGTTCAGTAGTTAAAATGTCCTTGTTGTGAATGTCACTCTTCTAACACAAAAACTGTCAAAGGAAAATATATGGGCAATTTTAAGATTTTCAGATTTTATACCTGCAATAACAAATAGTTTGCTTCACAAAAAACACCCTGATACATTCGCATCTCCTCATATTTCATTTCCTACCACTAAATATTTCCCAATTTACATAGTAATGCAGCTTAACCGAATGAGTTTACAAGACCACCTGGGAAAAATTCCGCTAGATAGATTATCAATGCAACATTGGAAACACACAGCTCAGCTGAGTATTTTTCTCATTCTTGTTCTAAATTTAAAAATTACAGTGTTAATGTCAAATGCAGAATGGAGTTGTGAATTTAGTCTAGGATCCAGGATCACCTTAGTGACCTCCCAGAAGAATGTAGTTATGCTTCCACTTTTTATTCTTTTTCCCCAAATAAATATTGCAAAGTGGCCCTGTTTGCCCACTGGACTATTGTCATGTTCAGTTATTCCAAAACAGTAACATTAAGGAATTTTTTTAATTAATATATTTTTCACATTGAGATTTTAATCTTATTCTGAGTAACTTGAACTCGGTTTGCCCTTTGAAAAAATGTCTGTTTTTTCATTCTTGATATTTGGAAGTAAAGAAATATATGAAATTCAATTTATTTTGTGGGAAACAGGAAAACTGGCCAGGTGATTTGCAAAACATATTGTTATTTGCAGTGAGAATAGGAAAAGCAGGATGTACAGATACTTTTCCTGTTTACAGTTTCTTTGATCATTTCTTCTGCATTTCAAAACTTTGATATAGCTTAAAAGTCGCAGAGAAAGCAGTCTATTTTTTTGAAGGACAAAGCAAACAAGTGCATGATATTGACAGGACCCAAGAAGCTAATGCCAACCCTCTCACAGAGGCCTGATACCAACTGATAGAGTCAGTTCACTGCAATATGCCCAATATGTTTGGATGTCAAACTGGTCATCCAAGCATGTCCTTTTCCTGTTCCTGTTCTAGATGTCACAGACATCTACATAATATATTTCTGGAAAAAAATGAAAAATAGAGACTGCAAAGAATAGTCAGGTCACTCAGCCTCACTCAGGTCTCTCAGAAACATGATCCGCTCTCCGTGACATATTCTGCAGCAATATACAAGTCATCAGGATGGGTTTGTGATTCTCTCTCACTCCTTCCCTTTTTCATGCTGAGAAAGACAGGTATGTCCCATGGTTTGGATCAGGGTTATTTAGCCACAATTTGCTTCTGCATTTCTGTCCACAGCTGACCCCATGTGAGCAGATGGATGACTTTTCTTTGGTCTGCTCAGCCATCCTTTCCTAGGTACATCAGGGTGGAATTATTCACTTTAGGAAGATGCCCAGGAGCATTATTGCCACACACACACCTCCAGTTATCCCCAGCACGTTCTGCTCCCCTGTGGTGCTGCTATCATGTCACATTATTGTGATTCATTAAATATGTAGGCAAGTGTTACACTGAGAGTGATTCAGCAGCAATAGGGAGATTATTCACTTTTTTTACATGTCTGCAAGAGAAATGTCTGTGGGATAACAGGAGAGAGAAAGATACGTTATTTGTGTCACTAGGACGGTGGGAGCTGGAACTCCAACTTATGGTAAACTGCTTCTGTACACATTTGAATCCACTTTTTACATTTTAATGTGACAAAGTGCTGTATGTTGAGACTGCCAGTGTGTGTGTGTGTGGGTCTGTGTGAGTCTGTGTGTGGTGCAAATGCTTTGCCCAGATGAGGTTATTTGAAGGGGTGTCTGTTTCTATCATGGGAAGCACAGACACTGCCAGTGCCAAAGCTAGGCCACTGACAGCACGTTTATGACTGTATAATCTTCTGTCCATGAGACTAGAAAAGGTCTGTTAGGGACAGCAAGAAAAATGGGTTTCTAACCTGTTAGTCTACTACCAATTTTCCATGTGGCTTTGGGCATCTCTATCTCCTTTCATAACTTGTTTTATAAGCTCATCAGGACAGCACTTTCCCTTTCTATGCAGTGGATAGTCTAAGTGGGGTCCTGCCCTCAGTTTCAGCCTTTAAGCTCAGCCATTGAACAAAGACCTGTAATAAATGTATTTACCGGCCTCTCCATCAAGATGCCTTTTGTGAAATCCATTTGATGGAATTGTTTCACAATTGCCTCAGAGTAAAACCCCAGGGCTTTTAGAGGAAGAAACCAGCTGACATACAAATGTGTACATCTGTATTTATTTTAAAAGTAAAGGCACTTTGACTGCCTTCACACATTTTCCTACACTGTTCTCCCTAATTAATACTTTCAGTATAGATAACAGTTACAATTAAAAGTTGGTTTAGTATCTAAAATCAAAGTGCCAATATAGGATTAAAATGAGAACTCCTAAAAGAAATGAGAAAACGGACTCATAAAAACCATCTTATTTGTTTGGCTTTGTGGAGTTTTGTGGAGAAGGGAAAAGCAGGGGCTTTTTTCCTTTTTGTGAAGTAACAGAAAATATATGAAACTAGAATAAGAATCAGACTTTAATGTTAGCTGCAGTGAGGGCACTGGTATATAATTCATCACTCCACTAATGCATTCTGGCAGATGATTATTTCACATGCATGGTAGGATGTGTCAGACACTTTGATTTAGAGTCTTCTCTAACAGACTCCATTTCCAAAGAAGTGCATGAGGGTTTTGCTTCCTCCCCCATAACCACTATTAAATTCACATTGAGAAATCTGACTTAAATTATACTTACAGTTTCTGACACATAAAAGCAATCTGATTCAGAAAGAAAACAACATGTAAATTCATGCTTGTATCCTCCTGAAGATGGTGCAATTTGAGATGACAAAATGTCACCAGCTCCCAAGTAGTGACTAAGGACTCAAAGTAACTGTGTTAGAAGCTTTTGTGTCAGTCAATGGCCTGACACAGATGAAAAGTTGCCTGACAAATATGCAAAAAATGTAATATAAGACAGCAAAAACAACTAAAACTTAAAGTCCAGTGGTTACCACCTTATAATTGATGATCTATGTACTTGAACAATTTCTTAAATATGTAGTCTGACCTTGTGTTCTCTTACCTGAGATCAATAACTACATTTTAAAAAAACTTTTTATCATTCTGATGCTTCTGACAAGGTGAAGTTTTTGAAATGTAATTAAACATATAGCAATAGTAAAAATCAAAAATATGTGTGGAAAAGGTGATGTAATTGTAGGTCACTCCAGCAACTCATGATGGCAGTTTTTCTTTATGTTTTGGATTGTTTGAGAGGCTGCAGTGTCTGCAGTGACAGAAACTGGTTCATGTTGAGCCTCCAGCAAGGCTCTAAATGATTGACTACATCCAAGGAACATCAGGTGCAGATCAAGCAAATACTGTACACAAGATACAAATTGAGTTCTTTGAACCAAAAAGGTGTGTCTGGAAAATCTGCTCTGTAACATTATTGTTGAGAAGTCATAGTGTGGATGTTTCCATATTGTGCTTTACCACTTCCTGTTCTCATGTTGAAACTTTACTCAAGTAACAGTTTTACTAAAAGGAATAAAATTCCCTGTGAGTAAGTCTAGCAAACAAAAAAAACACATTTGGCTTAACAATTAATATGTTTTACTTTCACTGTGTCTTCTGAACTGTAGTATTGAATCTATCTGAAGGATTTTCATTGCTTTCACTGTATTTATGACGGGCTGTGCGTGCAACTGTTCTACTACCCACAGATGCATCACCTGACCAATAATCAAACTCTGTGAGCCTAAGTTGTCTAAATAATCAAATTAGTAGTCATTCTAGGTTTTCTGGTATTTCCATATGCATAGTTAATCCAAAATTATTTTTTAAGTCGAAGAGTGAGAGTAGTTTCCTCTCTCTTTTCTGATGCAGAAAATATACTTGTTTGCTTCAATTATAAAATACTTTAAAATTGCTTTTAAAGAATGCTGGTTTAAAGCCTGGCATAGGAGCAAGTCTGTTTGAAAGTTTATGACTTAATCTATGAGGGTGTGTAAGGCAGCAAAATTTAATGATCTTTTGTAATCTTGAAATCTGTGTTAAAAGTCATTTGAATAAAGAGAAGCTATTCCTTGCATTTTGACTGGATTTTCAGACATGAGTCCAATTAGTCCTTACAGGTTCTGAAAACTCTTATTTTTAGGAACAGAGTTTGTGCTCTGTTCAAGAACTTCAGACATCCTGGTCAAAATCTTCAGGATTACCTAATTTTGATCCTTTTAGTCTTCAAAATTCACTCCCTTTACATCTGTCTTTAAGATCTCCCAGATTTTCTATTTTCTATTTTCACTTTTCATTGACAAGCATCTGGAGGTTTTTGCAAGCCAAGTGCACATTCTGTATCCTATAACATTAGAAGCTGAGATTCTCCATCTTGCTCTAGTTTCTAATTCCCACTCCCACTTTCCTCTTTTCACATTTTGTATCCAATTACAATAATCATAATTACCATAGCCTATCTTCCATAACATCAATTTACATTTTATCTATGAGCAACCATACAAAACATGTAAATGTCCTGAAAGCAGATCAAAGCTCATTCTTCCATTACGGAATGCTTAAAATTAATCAGGAAACATGACTTACAAATTGTACTGTGGGGCTGAATCAAACTTAGAAAAGAAATTCTGGATTGAGGCTGGCCATCTGTTCTTAAGTCACTGGAAAAAAAAATGCCAGGTGGCTTAAGGGCAGCATTTTCAGCTTGAATTAACTTCCCTGGGCTCTTGCAGCTTTAAGACTATAAGCCAAGGTATTCAGATTTATCATGTATATTTTGTAGTACTTCTCTACACTATTTTATTTTGTGTGTGTCCCAAAATAGTGAATATTCTTGTTGGTACTTGGTAGCTAAAATTTTTAGCCCCAGTAACATTCATTTTGATAAACATAGGTTGGCAGCCAACCACAGGGATGATTTGACGGGTTTTTGAGGGGGTTACTTTTAGCTGTGAACTACACACTGGGTATTTGATGATGATAGGGAATTGCTGAACCAATTGAGTTTCCTCAGTTTAATTGAAAGGAATTGTAAGATGATGGATATGAAAGGAAAAATTTTATTGCACTAAGTCTAAAGAAATTTAAACAAAAGTAGTAGTAAGAATTAAGAGACACAAATTGTGTAAAATGAGAGGTAAAATATAGGTTATATTAATCTCAACTTCTTCACAACTGTTTAAAGCTGGAGGTCAACATCCAAGTAAATGTTTCTTAGCCTGAAACAAATGTGTAAGGAAACTTTGATCAGGCACACTGTGCTAGTTCATGAACACTGATACAAAAGTCTACTGTAGACTTTAATGTATACACACCTGAATTTTGTTACTTAATTTTTGTTACATAAAACTGTGCTCCCTTGCAATCAAACTTGTCATATTCAATGATAAGCTCAATGTTAAGCTAACAAAATTTTTAGAATAAGTTTTTTAGTAGATTTTTCATAACAATGACTGTTCTGGTGACCTGTTTTCTCTGGTGGCCACAAGTAGATGCCCAGGGAAGACTGTAAGAATGGAGGAAGCATATGTGATTTCCTCCCCTTACCAGTTTTAGAAGTTCCACTCATTCTTACATTCCTTGGGTAATGTTCTTGTAATCTTTTCTTTTCCATTCCAGAAGAGCCAGCAAATACTTATCTATTTTTACTGTGTCATTCATGACTCTGGTTGTCTATAATATACCACTCCTTCACAGATTTTTCCAAGCTCAAGAATCCCAGCATAATTAGCCACTCCTGTCTGGAATCCACTGTGTGTTTTAAGGAGATGCTAATAATTTTTATGTGTTGTCCAGGTAAAATAACACAGAGGCATAAATAAAAAAAAAAAAAAGATTAAAATACATTAACGGTTTTCATCTCCTGCTGTTTAAGACTTAATTTCTTCATTGTGTCTCCAACTGTTTTCATCCATGCATTAAGAACACAATTCTGTGCTCTCTAAGGGTTCATTTGGATTAGTAAGAAACACTGAAGTTTCCAGTCTTACTTGTTTTGACACACCTCCCAGTTTAGAACAGCTTGAATTTGCCAGAAACCTCTGGAGATCTTCTGACCCAACTGTCCTGCAAAGAGCAGGTTGCTCAGAGCTGTGTCCAGTTGGCAAATGTCTCCATCTCCAACACCTCGCTGGACAACTACATAGTGTAATATTTGCACCAGAACTATAGAACTGACTGCCAGTATAGTGAAGAACTAAAAATAGGAACCACATTTTCCAGTAAGGTTCTTTTGCATCTTTTGAATACCTTAATCTTCCATTTTTAGATAATTGCTGCATGCTACTCTTTTCCACAGCTTTTGACTAATCCTGCTAGAGTTTTTATTTTCCTTATTATCCTCCAAATATGAAAATTAGATCACTTCACAGTGTTACACATTTGAAGTCTAATTTCAAAAATTTATATTTGAATCCGTCTTTGAATTTTATGGTGGAGCATAGGAGTGACACTTTTGGTTTAATTTCTTCAAAACATTCTCTTTTTGGTTTCTTAATTT
Organism: Sclerurus mexicanus; assembly: GCA_013396755.1. Taxonomy (NCBI): domain Eukaryota; kingdom Metazoa; phylum Chordata; class Aves; order Passeriformes; family Furnariidae; genus Sclerurus; species Sclerurus mexicanus. Next base: position 2,954,518 of record VWZF01005535.1, on the reverse strand, counting down.
TCTTTACAATAAATACAGTCTGAGTTTGTGCTGAACTAAGTCCAAGCTGACTATTTATTAGACTAGTCTTAATGGATAAGCCACTGAGTAACCTTTCCTTGCCAGATAATTGCCTCATTAATTTTATTAGATACTGAGAGTACAGGACTTGAGCATGAACAAAACAAAAAAAGAGCTTACTAATGCATTCCTAGAAATAGAGAGGTGTGATGCCTAATGCAAATAATCTTTCAATGCTGCTTTTAAATGACTTTCTGAAAGTAATTCTCCTCCTCACTGTATTTACATCCTGATTCTGCTAGAAGGTAAGTTTGTGCAATTATCCTACTTTATTGTGTGTTAGCGAGCATGTGAGAAGTGTATTCTGTATCTGCAAATAGTCACACTCCATTTGGCAGCTAAATGGGCAAAAGAAAGATGTGCCTTGTGGTCTGTGTCCAATTGACACGGCTTGAAAATTGAAATATATTATTTATGAACAGCTTCTTGTAACAATTCCACTTACAGGATGAGAATTATTGCCATGCTCTGGCCAGAGTCCTGCAAGTGTCGATTCAGATGCATATGGACAGATTAGTTGGTTTGAGCTCATTTGAGCAGTTTACTGATGTCAGTAAAGGAAGCTGCTCAGAGATCAGCAGCTGTGGAGTATATTTATGCAAGCTGCAAACATCAGTGACCAAAGTCCCTGTAAAGCTCTGCTGAGGAAGCTCACCTTAGCTGTGGAGCTCTGCCAGGGACACTGCCACAGATGTTTCAAACAGCTGGGAGTTTTACTGTCTTCTCTCTCCTCTGTCCCTATCTCCTTAAAATCTGTGAGGAATTCTTTTCCTCTATTCTTTGCCCTCCCTGAACTTCAAGTCCCACAGTGCCACAGACATGTGAGTGCATGGTCCTGGGCCTCAGGGTCTGGATCGCAACCCCCACCAACTGGGCAATGTCCCAGAGCCTCCGCATCCCCATGGAAGAGTTTGGTGCCCGAGGCTGCAGCTGCCCCTCACCTGCCCTCCCTGTCTGCCAGGCCCTACCCTGCTTCTCTGGGAGCTCCTGGCATTCCTGGTCCCCAGGCCAGGGAGCTGCCAGATCTGCTGGAAATCTCGGCTTTGTCTTTGAAGTATTAAAAGTTGTGATCTTAATACTCAAATGGAATAAAAATTCACTTTTTTAATTCGAGAAGGTAGGACACAGCTCTCCATAAAGTACAAATGTTCAACCCTTAATAACTTCCTTACTGTGGATACAGTGGAGGTAGGAATTTGTAGAAATGAGATCTACACAGCTCATTTGTTTCCAGTTTTGATATCTATTATTCAGGATGAGTGTATTGATTGGGAAATCAATATATATTAACATATCCATCTTCCTGCCCGACAAATAGGGTCTAACACAATACATACAGTGTTTTCCATGCTAACATACTATATCATCTGAGTCAGCCACAGGAAAACTTGCGCTATCTTTAGTCTCGTATATGTGGTAGGAGAATTTAGTTTAGTCCCAAGATGAATGGAACTTACATCCTTGTTTGCTTACAATCAAGTACATCTGCTTCCTTGCTCCTGGTTAGAAACTCATCACAAAGAGCTAGATCTTAAAAACTGGAAAGCATTTTGAGTTTGCAGAGAGAAATTGTGTGCATTTCCATCGCATATACTTTCAACTTTTAGTCTTGTGTATTCACTATTGACACTTAATATCCGCACTCACTTTTCTTTGCACATCCAGTTTATCACACACAGTGACCTTCATCTGAGGGCTGGAGATAAAATAGTGGCTCAGTCTGGCATGGATGTGCCTACTGAGCAGGAGAGATTATTTTCTCACCTTGAAGACTGCATAACATACTAAACTCCTAGCGAGATATTTTATCTTTATGAGTAAATAAAATGCTGATCACGAAAATTTTCAGAAATGTATGCATACAACCAAAAATGCTGTTTGGCCCTTGAAATATGATTTTTGCTATAATCAGCAAGAGACATGAAGTGACCTGATATTGCAAGGTGTCAGAACATGTCCAGCTTTGTCTTGTCACAGTTTCAGCTGATTTTCGCTTTCATCTGGTGGCAAAGTGACTATCACTTCATATTTGTATGAAGGTCTGTGAACACCAAGAATGGTAAAGGTCTGGCAAACTTGGGGAGACACTGCCTTGCAAGAAGCAGTCCTTGATATCAGATGAGGCTGGGAGAGACAACTTGCCCTAGGAGGGAACAAGGGATGAGGCAAACTGCAATAAGAAAACATGTAAATATAACTCTAAGTGGACCACAAGATATAAGAGGAAGAAACTCTCACCCACTGTGAACGTCACCCTGACAAAGGCAGAGGAGGTGAGTTTCAGACTTAACATTAGAAAGCATTTCTTTTCAGAGAGGGTGGTCAAACACTGACACAAGGTTCATGTGGAGGTGGTCAATGCTTCAAGCCTGTCAGTGTTCAAGAGGTGTTTGGACAATGCCTTTAATAATTTAACTTCTGGTCAGTCCTGAAGTGGTTGGGGCAGTTGGACTGAAAGATCACTGTAGGTACCTTCCAACCAAAAGATTCTTTTTCTTTTCTTTTCTCTTTTCTTTTCTCTTTTCTTTTCTCTTTTCTTTTCTTTTCTTTTTTTTCTTTTCTTTTCTTTTCTTTTCTTTTTTTCTTTTCTTTTCTCTTTTCTCTTTTCTTTTCTTTTCTTATTGCTTGTTATTCTTACTAGTGCATTATTGTTCTTATTTTATTCTTTAGTTTGATGTATGCAGTGTACCTCTCTTGTCAGTAACAATATTTTATATAACACAAACTTGAACTCCAGTCTCGGAACCAAGCTGAGATATGGCTGTAGAACATAGCTGTATTTGTTTGTATGATGTTGGATTTCAGCTCTCATAAATGTATTTTGAAATGGCAATGCTCATAACTAGCATATTGCTGCTGGGTTGGCCTATTACTCAGTCAGTTTTCATGTCCCTAACATATGTACACCCACAGCTACATATACACTTGATAAATACAATATCATGAGGAATGAAGCAGTGATATGGTAACACTTTTACTCATACTCAGGATGGGAAATAGGGTGGGATGACTGAGTGGGTTAGACCATTTATCCATCTGTCTTTATTTTGCAGGTCTTCTGTTGTAATACAGCAATTATATTTCTCTGCTGTATTTACTCTAGCTAGATGTTCTCTTGTCCTTTTGTAAGTCCAAATCTTGGAAGCCCTAGGCAATCATTTCACTCTTCAAGATAAATGTCTGTTTTCAGAATTCATTATTGTCACAGAGACAATCGCACAACTGTTTAAGTGATATTGCTGAGATCAGGGAGGGTTAACATCTTGCAGGATCAAATATTCAGACATCGTGCCGGATCTTTAAGCTCCTATCCAACCTAAGCCATTCTATGATTATATTTAAAAACTATTGACTCTTAAAAGAACATAACATGTTAGACGCTCCAACCACCCTACAGGGAAATTGTAAATATTTACAGGTTAAGTCCTGTGAATTTAGCCTAATTTTCTCTACTAAATTTGTAAAGATATCCAGAGTTTTACTTCTGAGTGTGGTTAAATGTTATGCCTTTTTGGTAAGCCTGAGCAGCTTGACACTTGTTTCATCTTGTTCAAAATCTCTGAATTGGATGCTTCTTTGTCTGCTAAGCAGATCGATACATTCAATGTCCTTAAAGTTCACTTTATATGCTGATTTATTATTTTCTACTCAAAACCACTTCTATTCAAATAATGATCATATGGATGATGTTTGCTGTCCATCTTTTAATTCAAGAGCTCCAGAGTTAAAGGGAAGAAAATAGATTCCCTTTACTCTCAGCAACTCCTACCCTCAGGAAAGCTTCCTGTTCTAAGGAAAAGCTTTCAGACATTGAGGTAAGGTTGGGTTTCTGTACCCAAAATCTAATACCTCTTAGCTCAGGAAAAGAAGACATCTGTTTTCTCATGAAACCTCTTATGTCATGAGCAGAGAACTGAAAAAATCATAGTCTCTTCTCCAAAAGTCAATTAAAATGTATATACAATGAGTTATTGAAAAAAAATAGCGCTTACAATCCTGATCTAATGAATTAATTATGTTAGGTTCTAGGTTTTATGCTTTAAACTCCCTAAACTTTGAATAAAAACTCCTGCCCCATTTTTTGAAAAGTGATATTGACTCCTGGGGATCAGAGTAGCTGTGGCTTTGATCCTGATCTAACACAAGAATCCCCCTATAATCCTGTTAGTTGTCATGCCACCACAAGGGGACTGTCTTTGCTCCACTCTTCCCTGATTTTCCTATTACTTATTTTAGGTTTCATGTTACTTAAGGAAATTATAGTGAATTCTATTTTGTGGTACTTAATTCCCTCCATGCACTGATTAAGGAACTTTAAGTATTTAACTCAGAGATATAAATCAAAACTAACTTCAAAGTTTAGTTGTAGATTTGTTCAAAGCCACTTGAAATTGTCTGTTTTGTTGGCAAGATTCAAGAGCTCACAGAATCTCAGCAGCTCTACTCTTTGGGGAGGAAAACTGGAAGCTGTAAAAATTAAGCATACTTTTAGAAATATAGGATGCAATATTTTCTTCCAATTCCTTTCTCTCTGGGAGGGAAAACAGGTTCTCTTGAATTGAAACTCTTCTATTTAAAAGAAAGCAAACAAACAAAAAAACCCACACACCCAAACCCGGTAGAAATACTGCTTGTCTACAGATTTTATTCAAGGCTTATTGCATAAACTCTGGTGTTCAGTATCTGATTATCAATCCCCTGAATTACTTAACCTTGTTTAATGTGTGGTCTACTACTCCAGTTTAAAAAAAAAGAAACACAAACCTTGAGTGTCCACAAACTGAAGAAAATAGAAAAGCACTGTTAGAAAAACCGTAAATTATGATTTAGCACCTAAATCTGTTACAATTCCAGGTGGCCTCAAGGGTCTTAGCAGGTAATTGTTTCTTAACCAGAAGAAACATTCCTATTAGGCAGACCTGAATTATCTTAATACCCAATTTACTCCACTTTTTTATGTGGAGAAAACTCCATGAGAGACATGGCTGGTGGCAGGCATTAATATTTTCCTTCAGGGGAAACAGGCATTCACAAGGGAAAACTGGCAGAATGGTGCCTACATGAAGAGAAAGTTAAAATTCTATGTATCACTGGATAAACTGTCTGGTGGCTTTTAAATGTAACCCCGGCTTCCCTCAAGTTCATTGCATACTTCAGTTGATTTCCTTGGGGACAAGTCTTCTGTTTAATATTTCTTCACCTAAATTTATGTAGCCAGACTATGTTAAGCAACTAATGAGTAGAACATTCACAAATATAAGTGATTAGAGCGGGGTTTTTTGAAGGAGAGATAGCTCTTGAAATTAGCCTTATTTTCCCTTAGCAAACAGTAAAAACTTCATTAATATCATATTGTTTATACGCATGTATCCATAAAACATCAAATTTTACCTCTTTATTACTGATAGCTGAGTACCTAATACTACTTTAAACATTTGCAAACTTGAATTTGGTCCTTGAATTTTTTTCTTTTATGTTTTTCTTGCACCAATTCCTCCCTGAATGAAAAAACTAAGACAGATTGGTAGGGTGAGCATAGTATATAAAACCAGCTAGAAGGATAACTTATTGTTTAAACCTGAAATTAATGTCAGCACAAAATTAGTTTATTTTCCTTAATTAAATCACTGTTACATTTTGAAAATGTCTATTCAATAGCCAGTCTTACGAATCACTATTTCTTATAGATTGAATGTGAAAAGATAGCAAAATCAGTTTCAAATGTACCAAAATATAGATACAACAAAAATGCCAGCCAGAAGGGTACAGAATTTTGTCTTCAATAACTGACAGGGACTGGAAAGGCAAACTCACTGAGAAAGATTATTTGGGATTCATGGTCTGTGGCCTTGATAACACCAACTCTCCTGCTTTCATAAGCATCAAATTTACTACGCTTAAATATCTACAAAATGCCTCATAAAGATGCACTCCAGCCATCTAATTTCTCGAAAACACAAATGTCAAGTCTGACATAAGTCTTTTAAATATTGTTTTATTGATCTATTTCTAGTTTCTTACTATACTATGTTCCTTTTCAAACTGCTTTTTAATGTACACGCACTGGTACTAAGTTAGGAGTTGAGATATATGCAGCCTTTCCAGTGCTTTTCTAAAACTGTTCCTCTGTCAAGAAAGTATCAATTATTTTAAAATACAACTGTATGAACAATATGAAGATTGTTAGTTCTTGCTTGGTTCAGATATACAATATAGATTCAGGCATATTTTTTTTTCTTCTTCTTTTAAATTGAAAATACATACAAATTCTGCTCAAATACCTGAGGTGGCCTAACATAAACATCTGCAAGGACTTTGGTGGGGAGTTCTCCAGAGATCCAGTCCAAGAGGTCCTGTAAAGAATTTCTGTGCAGGATTTATTGCATCAATGTGAATGTGAGCAATATAGAGATTGAAGAATGGAAGTGCATTGTAATTTTACTGATAAGTATTATTATTATTAATAATTATTATTATTATATAGTATTTTCTGATTCTGCTCTTTGCAACAACTGTCCAAGGGGCAAAATATTTCATGTTTCCCAGGGAAATAGTGGTTACTCTAAGAATTTTAGAAACTAGTTTTCATCTTGATTAGAAGAAATAATATAGATTAATGTCTAAGGAGCAAAAAAATACTGTCTTATAATATTAGCATGTAGGAATACAAAACTGAAAAATACCAGAATGCAGAAAGCTTTCCAAAAGAGTCTAACTGGAATGTCTGCAAAGCCCTGGGCAAATAGGAAAAGACAGGATACCTCCCGGGAAGATAAGAACTAATCCAGCCTGCAGACACTGACCGGTCTCCGGACCTAAAGACTCTATTTGCATTTGACAAGATTTGCAGTTTTGTGTATTCCCTGTCCCACACTGAAACTCACCTGACCACATGTATTGTTCCCCCTACCCCTGTGTTCATGAATAATGGATTAATTCTAGATACCTGTATCCCTCCTAGTAAACATAATGTATTCTCTTAGTTGCCATGATCCATCCCCTGTTTAGCATAACCCAGCCTCTTAATTGTAATAACCCTATATACGTTGAAATGTGCTTACAATAAATGATTTTGTTTTACCCCCGAAACAGGGTCCGTGTAACTGACCGTTACATTAGCAGACTAAATATTACTTATTTTAATCATCATTTCAATTAAACAATAATATTAATAAAAGGAGAGGCACTTAAACTAGCTTATTAGAGTTAAGCCAGAATTTTTAACAACAGCTAAAGAACATCTCGATAGCCATGCTGCTGTCATAACACACCTACCTGCCCTGCTCCTTACCCTACATATGAGGTGTGCTTGAAAGAAGGGAAGATCTGTATCCTGAGAAGTCACCTCGAAAAAAGTTTTTCCCCTGCCCTTAAATCCCAAGTTTGAGAGGACGCTAAGCAGATCCCCAAAGGTTTCTGTGGGCTTAAAGTTGCCGAATATAATTTTTAGTACTCTCAGTCATGCAGAAAGAGCAGCGGCTGGCCGAGGCTCACTAGATGGTGCTACACAGGCATAGGCACAGAGTAAAGTTGTTAAATGTATGTACAGTAAGGCATAAACACTGTGTTGGAAATGCAAAAAAACCCCAACAAACAAACAAAAAACCCCCCCACCAAAACAAACTAATAGGAAGCTGATATTTTACTCCTATATATGAAAATAGAGGTATGTACAATTCCAGTGACTACTGAGACACATAGCATGCATGGTAGTAACATCACATAGGTCTCTTCCACATATGATCAGTGGTAGGAATAAAGCACTTGGTTTTCTCCATGGAGTTGTGACAATCTACATGATTAAACTGTCACACATAGAAAGTGACGTTAGCATTATGAGCATCTCAGAAGGAAGGGATCGTTCAAACCTGCTGCCAGTCAAAGAACACTTCCAGAGCTTGGATTCACATCTATGGTATGGGAAAATAGCCATATCCTTATGCTAATCACATGAGAATCAGACTGTGCTGCAGATTTCACGAACTCTGAGAGAAACCCTCACCTTAAGGCACCTGATAATGACTAGCCAGAAACAGCAGTAAGTAACAAGGAACATGTATGAGGAAAATGAGGAAACATGTCCGTCCTTCCATTGCTTTTGACAGACTGAAACACATGGTGCTATCTGAGACTTTATAAATGGTACTCTGAGGAAATAAAATTATTTTAGCCACAAATGGAGCAAAATTACATGTGAGGGATATGGGATGGGTCATACTTTGGCTGAGAAGGGCAGGAGGAGTCTTATTGCTGTTTAACCTACTTACTGAGAAATCACCAAATTGTTTTAGGAGGTACACCACAAAATGATGAGTGACAGAAGATACAAGGTGAAACAAAGTAAATTCTGATTAGAACCAGAAAAGGAAAATTCTTTACGATGGAAAGGGTCAAATTTTGTAGTAGGTTTCCTAGTGAGTTTATTAAATCTCCACCACTGGTGGTATTCAGAAGTTCCCTAGGTATATGTCCCTGAGTGGCCAGCTTTAACAGAAAAGACAGCTCTCCTTTGAAGGGATTGAACCAAGTCACCCTCAAATACATCTCTGTGACTTTTTTTAAGTAAAGAAGCTGCCTCTATATTATCCTGTTTTGCCTGTTCTGGCTCTGAAGAGATAATCCCAGATTACTGACCGTCTACTCTGTCCGCAATCCCATACAGAGAAAACAGTGTGGTTCCAGCAGAGGTTACCCATGATGAACATTAATCCAGAGGGTGTCCAGCTGGAACTCAGCATTACAGCAGCCATAGCCCTTCTTTTTACAGGAGTATTTGGTGTTGCCCTCCATTGGTCATTTACAGATTGTAGAATTGTTGCTCATAGAGAATGTCATGTCCCAGGTCCCAGGGCTGTAGATCCTTTCTGTCCTTTTGTTCTGTCAAGTGTGCTGCTCTTCCAAGAACTTGTACTTTCAACACACTTTAAAAAAAAAAAAAAGAATAGCAAAAGTACAGAAGAGAAATAGAGGCAGAGCATCTTTGTGAGGGCTACCATGGTGGCTCAGGTGGCTTGTGTAGTTTGGATGGTTTGAAAGAGGGGTGGGAGATAGGAAGGTCATGAAAAAAATCACCTCTGACTTGGTAAACCCTTAGATGGCTACTGCTGTATCTTTGCTGCGAGAGATGTGGCATAGATATACTTCTGTCCTAGTTTAGCAGGTGGGACCAGTTATCACTGTGTTGGGGTGATCAAAGCTATGTATTCTATCCCCCTCTATTCATTTCCCAAAAACAATGGACCATTTGCAGCAGCTGCCCAGGGAGTCGTTAGCACCTTCACACCCATCCTGAGGGGGCGTGGCTGCTAATGGGCCATCAACAGTTTAACAATGCCCCATGACTCACAGAGTGTGTGAGTCCCCACCCTAGGGGAGGGACTGGGTGCTCCCTGAAGGTACATAAGCGGGAGCAAGAAGACCTTGGGGGCTACTCTTGTTGGATCCAGAGGAGCAGCAGGACCTCAACAGGAGGAAACCATCACTCTTGACCAGACTCTAGCCATCATCTGCACCAACAGGTTCCTTTTGCTTTGGACTTGGAGAAACCACACGGGTCTCAGCACAAGGGCTAACAAACCTCTTTGGGCTTGTGCCCCGGGACACTGGTTTATACTGCTGGGTTTTGGTGAGTTGAAAGCAGTTTTCTCTTTGTGTCAGTGTATTTATTGTAATACCTTTCATTAAATTGTAATTCTGATTTATAATCCCTCTTGTGGTGGGTCCATTTCTCCTGCCAGTTTACCCTTAAACCAGCACAGCTTCCCCTGTGCCATTTGATGAAATCTGTNCTCTTTTAAAACAATTTTAAAAAAAAAAAAAAGAATAGCAAAAGTACAGAAGAGAAATAGAGGCAGAGCATCTTTGTGAGGGCTACCATGGTGGCTCAGGTGGCTTGTGTAGTTTGGATGGTTTGAAAGAGGGGTGGGAGATAGGAAGGTCATGAAAAAAATCACCTCTGACTTGGTAAACCCTTAGATGGCTACTGCTGTATCTTTGCTGCGAGAGATGTGGCATAGATATACTTCTGTCCTAGTTTAGCAGGTGGGACCAGTTATCACTGTGTTGGGGTGATCAAAGCTATGTATTCTATCCCCCTCTATTCATTTCCCAAAAACAATGGACCATTTGCAGCAGCTGCCCAGGGAGTCGTTAGCACCTTCACACCCAGCCTGAGGGGGCGTGGCTGCTAATGGGCCATCAACGGTTCAACAATACCCCATGACTCAGAGTTAATCACCCATTGTGTGAGTCCCCGCCCTGGGGGAGGGACTGGGTGCTCCCTGAAGGTACATAAGCGGGGGCAAGAAGACCTTGGGAACTGGTTGGATCCAGAGGAGCAGCAGGACCTCAACAGGAGGAAACCATCACTCTTGACCAGACTCTAGCCATCATCTGCACCAACAGGTTCCTTTTGCTTTGGACTTGGAGAAACCACACGGGTCTCAGCACAAGGGCTAACAAACCTCTTTGGGCTTGTGCCCCGGGACACTGGCTTATACTGCTGGGTTTTGGTGAGTTGAAAGCAGTTTTCTCTTTGTGTCAGTGTATTTATTGTAATACCTTTCATTAAATTGTAATTCTGACTTATAATCCCTCTTGTGGTGGGTCCATTTCTCCTGCCAGTTTACCCTTAAACCAGCACAGCTTCCCCTGTGCCATTTGATGAAATCTGTATTTTTCTCTGCCTTTCCCTTATGTTTGAATAAATGAAAATAGAAAGGAAAGCCCAATTTACAAAGAGGGGCCTGATCTGCAGAGGACTTTCCTTTAGTGGCAGACTTACAAGGCCTAGGAAGATATTTTCCAGGTGCATGACTTCCTTAACTGATAACAAAGTCTTTGATGTCACTTATTACTTGGAACTAATTCTGAGATTGTAAGTATGTGTTCAAATATACAAGATGCATTCTACCCTACTACACAGCTAAAAAAATAAATAAATGCCACCATATTGCTAGGGCTTTTTTAGATCCTGTTTTCAAGTCTTCCTTCTATATTTATTCCTTAGTAGTTGCACTGGTAAAATGAGTGAGTTTCTCAACAGGGAGTAAGGGTTACTTCATGCCAAGGTGGGTCTAAAGCTAAAACATACAAATTCCCATAATCTCACTGTCTGAACCTTCTCCTACATTATAAAATAAACCAGAGGGCTAAAAATAAAATAATATTAAAAAAAAAGGAAGACACAGGCATTATATTTCATTTGTTATCCATTCAAAACAGAAGGTAAATTTAGGCAGGTATAATTGGTTTTGAATAAAATTATTTTGAGAAAGGATGGGTATAAGAAATTGCACAGAGTTTGCGCTCAGAAATTTACAGTAGACCTCCCAAGGTCAGACTGAGATCTGGTTAGTCATATGATTTCTCTAACGGTATTAAAGAAACAAATCATATCAGAAATTCTGTCATGAGGGGACTGTAAAATCTGAGATAGTGATTGGAATGAAAGGCTGGTAATGCTGTAGGGCACAGCTATCACTGGATGTAATTGCTGTAATTTCTTACTGAATAGTCATTAACCAACATGAGGTAACATTGGATTAGAGTTGTTTCTGGTAAAATATGGAGTTATCTTATGAGGTCTGCTTGTCAGAAATAGACTTTTATTCCAATAAATAGAAATAGACTTTTTTCCAATTATTCAATTCAATGAGTTTAAGTAAAAAATATGTAAATTAGGACTTAACGTATAAATAAATCTCTAAGCTAGCTGATTAAAATCCTTGAATCAGAGCAAAGGAACTTTTGGTATGTGATGCAATCTAGAAGGTTAGATCTTTACATCTCACAGTTTAAAAAGAGTAAATTCTGATGATGTATGTGGGTTTTTTATGAAGTTACCCCAATTTAGTAGTTGTAGGCTTCAGTGTGCAGAAGGTTTTGAATTTAAATCAAAGCAGCTAAATCTACATAAGTTCTGTATTGTAAATAACAGAGAGGGGAAGAAAAACCTCTTGCAAATAAATGGGGTAAATAGGTTCATCCAGAGAGATATTAGGAAATAAATATTATCTGTGCAATGTAGGAATGTTCAATAGCAAAGATCTGTCTGCAACATAGAGATAAAATCAACTTGTTAAAAGTGTTCACATATGTTAGGATAACAGGGATAACAATAAAGTAGCAGTTCATATTCCAGGCACATGTGAAATGAGTAGGAGGCAACATACACACCCTACAGCAGATATGTGCATCAGAAAAATGTGAGGATAAATTCTTTGTAGTAAGAATGATGAGAAATTGGAACCGTTTCTCTAAAAAAATCTCATAATTCTCATCCATGAAGGTACTCTAAACTCTGGACAAAGATCTAAGCATTCCCTGACTTTGAAGCTAGTTTTAATTTGATTTGAAACCAGTACAGATGACCTCCAAAGGTCCATTCCAACTTAAATTATTCTCTAAGTCTATTATCTTTCTTAAATAAGGTAATTAGATTTCAATACTTATTAAATGTGATAGATTTAATTTCTCTGGGCATATCAGACTTGGTGTGAGTGACATCAGAAGTTCTTTAAATGTGGTATTTGAACTATGATTTGGTTTATACACATGAAATTCCAGGGCAGAGTGGAAAAGAAGTGTCTGTACAGCTTTCCTGGGATAGTAGTGATGAGTGGCCCCATTCAACTATGTGGAAGGTTTAGGGAGTATTATTTTGATCCAAACTTCTTAGCTCATGTCATCTTTACATTATCAACACTTTTTAACTCTCTAGGAAAGGTATAATGTGTCAAGATGTCTCTTGCAGATCTTTTACTTGATCTTTGTTTTGAAAAACTTAGAGGCATCCCATGCATTTTAGTATTTTTCTTGAATAGTTTTGCCCATTGTGCTGTCAGATTTATTGGCTCCACCACAACTGGCATGATTTTAGGTTTTAATGGTGATAAAGATTCTAGCTTTTGCTGCTTGTTTATTTGCTTGTTTCTTTCCTTTTTGTTTATAAAGCTGGAACCTCCTTATGTTTCATCTGTATGGCTGTCCTGATTTGATATCATCTCCACAACATCAGGAAGAGATTTACAAGTGCAGTCTTTTTAACTACTGGTATCTTATATGTTTGATCACTGCAAATGGTTTAACTGAAGAATCCTTGCCCTAGTACACTAGATTAGGGTTTTTATGGTTTTCCTGATATGGCTTTACAACAAGCCACTTCTACTATTTAATTCCATGTAATCAAGTAACTTGCTTCTAAGATTTTAATCAAGTAATATTTCAGCAATTTCTACGTCAGTTTTCAGAGTGATGATCTATTATGTAGCACCATGTAGAAATCTGACTTTTCAGGTTTTTTGAAATGTCCTTTCAATGCTTTTAACAACATTTCACACAAAACCATAGGAAGTGAATGCCAGAAATCAAAAGCAATATGCTTATAATCATAGTCTTTTGAAAATTATTTAAACTCATAATAGTCAACCTGTAAGTCATATCACTGCTACAGTGGGTATGCCATATCTCAGAACTAGGTGCATATCAGATTTACATATTTAGCAATTACATTCTCATGTTATTTATGGAGAGCATTATCACAGGGTTGAAAAAAAATTCATATCATGCCATTATTCCAGTATTATTAGCAGAACTATTTTCAAACATATGTCAAGAGCAAAGTCATGAGTTATTTTTTTTCCTCTTCAACTATTTTATAGGCAATGTCTCTTTTTTTAACAAATTTCTATGCTGATGTTCTGCTTTAACCCTCATGGACCAAAAAGATTATTCCTTTATAAAGGGCACACTTGCTGAAAGAGACACAGCCCCAGAGTTTGATGTCACCTGGCTACTTCCGAGCTAGTTACCTAGAGCCCTTTAGAAATGGTTAAGAAAAACAAGGGCATGTTTCATCTAACCTATTTTAGATGGCTACTTCAGGACATGAGGTGAATCATGTTCTTGAGAACATTTGTCCTCTCCACTGAATGTACAAAGAACTTAAGCAACTAACTCATAGGAAGATCATTATGGTGTGGGTTACTGAACTTGGTCTAATGAATCCTGGTCTTAGCCCCCTGATTTTAGACCTGAAAGTAACACTTCTATTATTATCATTATTATTATTATTGTCATCTTTGCTGCTATTATTATTACTACTGTATTTATGCCAAGTTTTATTCTTACAGTTTGCTCACAGTTACTCAGAATTGTCATCTCAATTATATTCATGGATTTACCTGCCTTGAAAAGTTAACATGAGGTGTCATTCTCAAACTGTTTTGTTGATTAGAAAAATCAAATATGTCACTGTGAGCCAAAGTCACAATATTCTAGCACCCATCCTAGATGCACATTTTTATATGTTTAGTTTTGGGGTTCTGATATAACTTTCAAGGACAATTTGGAGTTGACTCAGCTTTGTTGAATTTTCAGTATAATTTCTACATTGACTGTATAAATTTCATTGAGTTTCTTTTAACTGTTGTTTATGTTTAAAGTGCTGTCTAGGTAAAAATCAACAGCAGGGGACTTCTGTAGGCAATTTGTAACACTGTTAATTTTGAATTAAATATAGTATAATAATTGCTAATTTTAGCTATATATTTTAAAATGTTTTATTATTGAGTTCCATGACTGAACAATTTACAAATATTGTTATTGCAGCTTTGTAAATTGTAACTGAAATCATATTGTTCATTTTCTGCAATCAACATAACCTTGCCCATTTTCTTTGCTCTCAGAAATTACTCATTTCAGGGAAGGAAGGCATTGTGATAAGAACATTTTTGTTTGTGATTGTTACCTCAAGGCATATTTGCGTGGATGTAAAGTCTCATACAAACAATCCAGGAGTCAAGGTCTATGACAGATAATGTTTACAGTTAATGAATCTTTGGAGTTCTCTTTCAGGTCACACAAAAACTGTTTTCCAGTTCAAATGAAGCACTAAAAGTGTTGAAGTATGTTTTATTCATTTCAAAATGAAACTATGTGGAGAGAACAAAAATATTGCCTGGTGGTGATAGTGCAACTCTATGTAGCTAAGCATTGCTTTTATTTGAGAGAAACAGTGTGGAACTACAGCAGTTTATTCTCTGAAATTGTCTTAAGGCTTCTTTTTCTTCTGTTTGCTTCCTAGAAAGGTACAAGTCATATTAGCATAGAAATAAACCAAAGCAGAATTTAACCCCTTCTCTGTGAAGAAACAGGTAAACACATATTAATTTCATAGAAGCCTTTATTGAGCCACCAGAGTAGGAGGCATTTGAGATTCAGCTCAGGTTGATAGTGATTTAAGTGGCAGCATAGCATAAAGGTCATACCTAATTCATAAGCCGTATGAGAATTTCTCTCCTTTAAATATCATTTAAACATTTATCTTTTAAATATCAGAACAATTAAACAATTTGAGATCACTGTCATAGGTTATTATTGTTAGGTAAAAATGTTTGTCTCCTAAAACATTTGTTGCACATTAAGTAGGTGCTGCTGAGTTCAATTTAGAAATCAACAAGTTTCATTGGCTTGAGAGGCACAGAGGGCCATACAGTTCCTTCCATTTCTTAAATATATTTCTCTGCTTCTAACAAATAGAATACTATATAAATAGTTTGACAAAATAAAGTTAGAGATAGAAAAATGCTGACAGGTGCCTTCTGTAAATTAAAAATCAGCCTTGGGGTCTAGTGTAGGTAAGTGCTTCTGTAAATCCCCTCTGTTAACTAAGTGCCTTTGTGTAATTTATGCTGTTACTATAAAAGACCAGTTAGCATTTATTCCTACAAGTAAGCATAGATATATATATATATTTTCTTTTACTCTTTCTCTATTTTTTTTTGTAATGGATTTAGGTGTTGACAGGATTAATACTTGAATTGTGGGTACCTCACACTTATTTGGAATTGTGTTTCAAATCTAACAGACTGCAGTTCTTTATTTACTAAGCTGAATATTTCTTCAATATGAGGAAGAGATCTGACAAAATTTGGAATGTATATAATCTGCAGTGGAATATACAGGATAGCCTAGGTCCATGTATAATGCTGCATTCGTTAGATTTACCTGCTTATTTTGAGGTAAATCTAGGCTTTCTCACATAGTGCTCCAGAGAACTATGTGGCTTCACCCTAAAAAGAGAAGAAAATAATGCCCGTAATTCCATAGGAGCCAGAGCTACAGAAACCGTGGTTCTGGTGTATGAAAATGTCATGTAATAGATTCTGTTTCTCTGGGTAAAGGTAAAAGTAGACATGATGCTAAGTTTGGTGCAGACATTTCACTCAGTGCTCTGTTGTAGTCTTCAAGAAATGGATAAGTGATGGTGGGGAAAATGATGTGCTGCATAAACGCTATGCATTGAGAGAATCATATTCTTGTTTAGTGTTTTCATTCTGCGAACACAGACATGGTGGCTCGGTTTTTCTTTTTGAGGGAATTACACTGTTTTTCTTTTCAGAGGCCTGTTTTTCAGGGCAGTAAAACAAATATAAGCATTTGGCCTAGGTGTTAATGTTTGCCACAAACCTTTGGTGTTATGAGAGAATCTGGCACAAATGAGAGCAGTGTAAATTAATCTGAGGTGTATGCACTACTTTTCAGCCATCACTCTGAACCTAAGAAAAACAGATGGTTGAGGATTCCTCTGAAATATTAAGTGCTTCAATGTGAACATCTCTCAGACTGTAATTTAACGTGATACTTGAAGCCTGACATTTTTGTGGTTTTTTTTTTAAATTAAAGCATAAAGGAACAAAAGCTAAGATGTACTATTCTATTCTATAAGTTAGAACTACTTGCTCTGTGACATTGTTTATTTAGTTTTTATACAAGCATTCATTACAGATCCTCTTAGTATATTTATTCTTCTCATCAATCAAAAGAAATAATGTAATATAATGTTTCCTTAATTTTTAGTGCACCCAAATGTGTTTATATCTGGCTATGAAAACCTGAGGGGTAGCAGTAGGCTTTTGATAGATTATGTTATTCATTGCTACTTGCCAGCTTGTCAAAGTTGCCAATTCCAGCAATAGTGTAAATTCTTTCCTACAATGATCTTGTATTTTTCTCAGAATAAGTGAAGATACAGGGGATGACAGAACTTTCATAGTCTCTCCTGCAGCATGACCAGAGATCAATCTTTCCTCCTAAAACACAAAGAGAAGAGGGAGAGACTTGGAGGCTATTTTTTTCTGTGAAAAAAAAGAAATGCACAGAGTTGCATATTTCTATTCCTTTTCAGAGGGTTTATTTGATTAATGAGGTGTTATTTTTTTTGATAATGTAAAAGCCTTTCCTAAAACTGATTTACTCATGCTAATTTAATTCTTTGAATTTGCTTAATATAAAAATTGGCTGGCTGTGTTGATTTTGTTACATAAATCATTATTTATGTGACAAAAATACTTAGGATTTAACACCTTTGAGGTTGTTCCTCAAGTGGGATTTCCCATAAGAACTCAGAATCACAGAACTGGTCTGTACTTCACTCAGTAGTGCTCATGCCAAATATACCTAGCACACTGTGTCATCTTTTTCCTTTCTTTCACTAAAACAATTTTTCTCTTCTGAAGAAATTACTGCTAACCACAACCATTTACTTAGGATTCTTCTGGGAGGCTGGACTAAGCACAGAAAAACCTCAGGAGCTAATTAGTGCATTCAAGAACTTGAAGCCACATTATTTTTTCTGTTGTTTTTAAACTGTGCATGTTTCTTTCACATTGGACTACAAAAAAAAAGCTTCTGTATTTCTACAATTAAAAGTTTGTTAGATTACTTTTGTTTTTGTTGTTCAACAGATTCACATTCTGAGCAGTGCTGATTCCCTTAAACTGAGAGAAAAAAAATACTCTGTAGAAAA
This sequence comes from Sclerurus mexicanus, assembly GCA_013396755.1. Classification (NCBI taxonomy): domain Eukaryota; kingdom Metazoa; phylum Chordata; class Aves; order Passeriformes; family Furnariidae; genus Sclerurus; species Sclerurus mexicanus. The sequence continues at coordinate 2,936,649 of VWZF01005535.1, read as the reverse complement.
CAGATTAGGAATTACTGAACCTCACTGCTTTTTCTCTTCTAAAGATGTGCAGTGGAGCCAAGATTAAAAAAAAAAAATGCAGCCTTTTGAGTTTGAGAATCTCTTTTCAGTTTGATGAAACCTTATTTCAGTAATACCTTATTTTAATGTATGCCCTTTGTAATGGGCAGTTTAATGTTTGGGTCAGTTTGGCTTCTGATCTGTTGACTGATTTCTTCAATCACTTCCAATTCTCATGCCTGAGAAGGTTTTCCAACATTAACATTTTAACATTGCTTGGGATATTTTTGTTTTTTCTTTATATAGCATGTTTAAGGGGACAGTTTTAATGAAATGTATAAAGTTTGATAATTAAGACCTAGCCACAGCAGATGGAAAGAACATGATTCTTCTCTTCTTTACCATCATTTTATACAACTGAAAATGATTCTGTTCTCTTCAGTCACACTTTTTTCAAGATTTACTCCCACTGCCTAATCTATTCATTTCTGGACTTCTGATCTTTTGTTGCACTTCTCTGAATTTTACAGAGTGGAAGGTATAGTTTTCACTTTCAGGGTGTCTCATTCAAGGAGAAGTAGATAAGTTGCAAAATGAAAAGAATGTTCTACAGGTTGTTCTGATTTATGTGGCAGTATTAAGTTTGACTTATAAGATCATGACATTGACACGTTCAACTTATGATCCACTGTGACCTCAAATCTTGGTCTGCTACCCCCCTGATCATTCTTTACCCTATATTTAATTCACCGGATGGGCTTGCATTATTTATATACAGAATTCCATAGATATCAAGATATTTCTTTTCAATATAATAAAGTTGGACTTCAATATTATCCTCTGGTATATTCATAGTTTCCCCCAGATCAATGTAATTTAAATTGTAATAAGAAAATAATAAAAGCAAACAAGATTTTTCCATAATTCCAAGACAGGTCTCTACGCATGATATGTTTTTCATTACTTGTGAATGAATTACTTATAACTATTCTGCAACCATTGCTATCTATCTAGTTTTGCATCCAACCTACACCACTTTTGTTCACCTTGATTTCCTTCCTAGTTTATGAGCTTTAATGGACTCAAGATAGAATACCTACTTCTCCCCATCTGCAAGGCCTGCTACTGTTATAGAAGACAATTACACTGGTCTGAAACATGCCAGATTCTACTTGCTCTTATTTCATTATTTCCCGGGTCATTAAAGTATCTTGATTATCATTCTAGTGTTTTTCTGATTAGTAAAAACAACAAAAAAAGAAATCCACCAAGAAAACAATTCAACAATTAAAATCATAGCAAAGCAGGTTATAATTGATATGATTTCAGAGGACTTACTGAATAAAATTGGCTGTAGGAAATTCAGAGGTGCTCAAAAATTCTGATTGTTCTACCATCCAAATCTTCTAGGCAGACAGGTTACACTTGAGGCATTTGCTTGTGAAAAAGATTTTCCTCAGAGAGGTGTTAGTGCCAAAAGAATAGATTTATTCCTGGATTTATTTACATCAGTACTTCATTAACACTTCAGTGAAGTAAAAAATGGGGCCTTTGCTCTTATTATCAAGAACCAAAAAGTTCCCTTTTACCTTGTACATCTGCAAGTATGCTTTTATTAAAAATAACTGTAAAATATCATAAGGAAGTTCTGTGTATTTTAAAAAATTATTTATCAGTGGATCTGGGTTTATTTTTTTGGTTTTCTTGTTCATAAATAATTTGTTTTTAATAACTTATGTTTTTAATAAGCATATATTCTTCTTCATATGTACAGATGATGGTAGTTAGCTTATTTTGGAAAAGGGGTGAGGGACCTTTTGAGGGTAGAAAAGCTGCAGGAAAAATGTTGCTTTGTCATTAATTGTGATAATGTCTTCCTGAATGCTCATGTTGCTTGTAGCTTGTGAAAATTCAGCTGAGAACTTAACTTCCCTCTTGAATCAGGATAGCTTTTTGTAATGAGATGGTTCTCCCTGTGCTTTGGATATGCTAAGCCCAAACAATGCATTCAACTTTGACTCTAAGCCATGATTGTCAAAACTGTGGAGTCTGGAAAATAACAATTAGGTGAAAATGTCTTACTACAGTAATTCCTTCAGGCATCTCTTGGCTGCCTTAACTTCATCCACTCTGAAAAATGATGTATCATCACCTTGGCAAAGCTTTCAGATGTTGTGTTCCCAAAAATGAATGTAGCATTTGCATTCATTTTGCCTGTTGTACTCAGGTAGCTTTTTTTCATTTTAATTTTTTAAATTTATTTGTGATAGCTCCATTCCTCCCCCATCATAAGCAGTAATGAATGTATTCATATCTTCTTTTCCCTAAACAAAGACATGTATATCAACATTATCGGTGCATAAATGGTTAAAAGGTGCTGAAATTCATGCCCGATGCTTCAGTGACTCATTGCCAAATGGTGAAATGTCTCAAAGCTTAACAAGATATTAATTTTTTCCTGCTGGAAATGTCTATTTACAAAGGCCTTCTTCTGTTAAGAACCATCACTGATCACAGTTCCTCAATATGCAAAATCAACAATAGTTGAGCAGTCAGCTCATGAAACAGAGCAATTTGCTTCTTCTACTTATATTAAACAGTGATTTTTATAATGGTTAATTATTTAGAGAAGCTTAAATAAGATGCCTTTGAGAAAAAGTTTCTTAAGGAAATGGAATATGTATTTTGTTGCAGATTTTTTCTACTTTAAAGGCAAATGTTAATTTGGACTCTGAAAAATCTGTGATTATTTTTATTCCTTACAGCTTGATTTGAAAGAAAATTAGTTGTCAGTTGAAAAGAGGAAAGGATGTGAAAGTTAAGTAACTAATAAAGCATATTTAGGCATCATTCAGTCTAATGGGGGGTTTGGTCAATGCCTCAGCCTTATACCTGTGCCTCTTCTGACTCATTTTTATCCCAATTCCCACAAGACTGTGACTTATTCAACCAAATTAATTTAACAAATATAGAAGAATTATGTATTCTAAAATTAATGACCATTCTTTTTCCAGTCTCATCTGCTTTACCCTCTGATATATGAAACACATTCACATTCTAAATGAAGTCATGACCTGAGGCGTAACATTGAATATCACATTGAAAATTATTTCCATTATCCTATATCCTTATTGTGTAAACTGGTTTAGTGTCCATTAGGACACTGGGACAGTCAAGGATGATTTCTACTTGATCACTGGTAGTGACCTATTTTAACTTCAATGCGTTTTCATTTCTAACATCTGTCTGCATGTGCAACTGAAGCAAAAAAAAAGTAATGAGTTGAGAACTGGGAGATTTTCTTTGCAATTGTTGATGAAATAAATGCCATAATGACATTGACATTTTTCCTTCAGCATGATACCCACAGAAGTGACTATACATTTTACATTAGAAAAGAACATTCATTATAGAATGATTTGAGTTGGAAGTGACCTTAAAGATCATCTAGTTCCAATACTCCTGCTGAGGGCAGAGACACCTTCCACTAGACAAGGTTGCTCCAAGCTTGTCCAACCTGACCGTGAACACTTCCAAGGGTGGAGCATCCACAACTTCTCTGGGCAAAAAAGTTCTCTTGTCCTCTTTTCCAGAGAATCATTATGCAGTTTAGACTGACTGTATTAAATATGCTTAAAGCCTTGACCTAGCAAACATTTGGAAAGACATTTTCACTCCCAAGGCTGAAGACATGTACCATGTGAATATAGAATGTGACAGAGTTGAAATACAACCGTGAGAAAAGTCCCTGAAGATGCACCAAAGATCAAAATACAAATTCTTTAAGAGACTGTAGAAACCTTGGAAAGGAAGGGAGAAGAAAAAAACTGGAAGTGGTTTGGGACTTATTCTCCATTTGATTTTGCACCAGTTAGAGCTTTAATATCAACCTAACCATGAAATCAACATTGAGGTCCATCTCCACAGCTACAGTCAAGGTAATAACTGTGGTATTCAAAAGTCAGCATATAAGTAGACTCCTAACTCAAGAGAAATTGACTTTAAAATGAGGGAGCACATTCCATAGCTATATAGCTATAAATTAGGTATTTTCTGAGTGCCCTCCTGACTTCTTGCATCTGTAGAGAAAGTTCAACTTCCCTGTAAATCATATTGGTTTTAAAGATCAAAATACCATCTCTTTACTTTGGTGCTCCAGTTAGGTGCCCAAGCAAGTATATTTGACTTTTCTCTGGCAACAAATGCATTCTGTACAGCTGAGCTTTCAAAAGAAGGTTCAGAAGGTTCCAAGGATCTCAGACAGAAGCATAAATCAATATGCTTAGTATAATTTAACTAAACTACTGCCACCAATTTATGGTCAGAGTCCCTTTGTCAGTACTTTGACAAGAAACAGTAAAGCAAACTCATTGCCAAAGAATTGTCTGAAGAGGAATGAGATGGCAAAAAATTCTTCATTCAATTTCCTCACGTCCTTCACTGTATCTATATAACACAATGTATTCACATCACAATAATATAAAAGAAGTTATATTCTTGCATTAAATAATACAGAAACAAGTATTCTCAAAATTGCTTTACATTATACTTCAGCTCTAAATCTTAGGTTACAGTTTGAAAGTTTTCCATTCTAAGACAGAACTTCTTCAAAGTCCAAAGGAACTTGCAGAGCAGCAAACCAGGGTTTAAAATCTGAGATCTGGTCCAAAAACTGAACAGAAGTTCAAAAAGGTACCTAAGATCAAATCCTGGTTTATTTTTGATGCTAGCAAGTATTCCCTTATTCTCTTCAACTTATATGGTGGCAAGAAGGGATCCTGGGTGCTGTGAGAAACAAAGGACTCCAACCTTTAAATAGTATTGTTTAGAATGGAGACAAAGGAATTGGGGTTGTTGTAGATCTTTAACACTCACCCCAAGTCAGTATTTGCAAGCAAACTGAATGTGTATGATTATGTTATTATGCATTTGTGTTGTGACCACCCTAAAATCCTGAAACCTTACCTTGTGCTCTCTGAGCAGGCCAACGGTACCGAACTTGGTTTCTAATGGACTTATGTGCCAAAATACAATCTTTGGGGGTGTATATTCAGCTCAGCGCAGAGCAAGTGTCTTTGTTATAGCAGGAAGATGGGAGTTTATTGGTAAGTTTATTCAAAAAGAAAAATTCCAGTTAAAAAACTTGAAATTATCACATTGAGAGAAGCTCCTGATAAGTTCATTGTTATCCTAGAGCATTCAGATAGAAAATCTGGTTTGGTTTTTTTTTTTGTTTTGGTTAGACTTTTTTGTTTGCTTGTTTTAGCTTTTTTCAGTGTGCTTGTTTGTTTGGGGTGTATGTTTGGGTTTGTTTTGTGTGTGGGGGTGTTTTGGGTTTTTTGCTTGTTTGTTTTTGTGGAGAGAGGAGGGTGTTTCTGTGGGGTTCCGTGGCTTTGTTTTATTTTTTTTTATTTTCTTTTTACTTCAGGATCTTTTTCTAATTCTACACTCTTCTATCTAACCTTATCTTATTTTTAACCTTATTTCCATTCTCATCACTTATTTTTATTGCCACAGTCAGCCCCAAGGTAGCTTACACTTCGGCACTAAGAATTATTAACAGAAAATTAACAGCTAATGCTCCTTGAAAATGGATGGGACATGTCCCTGCAGGCTAAGACATCTTTTAATTTGTTCACCTGCATCTTAACTCTGGGAGCAGTAGTTTTGCTTAACATTGTACAAACACACACTCACCATGAACAAAGCTTAGACTGGGCCCCAGAGCTTTCTGTGTTACAGTCACTTATTACAGCAGACCACAGACCTGCTTGGCAGAAATGGATGACTAGAGGAAGGACTGCTCCTTGCCATTGTTTCTTCAGCTTTCTTGCAACACAAATAACAAAATAAGGAACAATAAAATTACTAGCCTAATTACTAGCCTTTTTTTTTTTTTCTTTCACTTTTTCTGTTTAAGCCACTATCCCAGACTGGCTTGTTTAAAAGTGACATTTGATTTTCTGCTGAAGTGAATGCAAGTCACTCTCTGATAAATCCTCAGATAATGAATATAATACAAAGTTTCCATATCAGCTTTGCAGAGATGTTCCTGGGCAACTAAAGACCCTGGTCATTTTTGGCACGCTGCACATTTAATTCTATTCTTTCTCTTGTCCTGCATACATAGTTCTTCACTTGGTTAGAGATACAGGAATTCTGCTACTATGAATGTCATATTAATCTTGGACCTGTATTGAAAATGTTCTCTTGAGACTGTAAGGCTTGAACTATATTTTTTTCTCATTTTGTATAAGAAAACTCATAGAAGTTGAGAACAGAGATCAAAAGATAATGTTCCTTTTCTTTTCAATTTGGCCAGGATTTCTCTCTGAGTTTGTGAATAAAATAAAAATTTAAAGTGTTTTTCAATTTGTTTTCTAACTTATTTTTCCGATGCCTTATGGTGAAAGTTCCCAACAGGTACAGTGTGATGTTCAGTGCATTCTGCCCTGCAACTAGTCTAAATAGTCTGGAAAGAGTGAGAGAGCCTGGTGAGCGGAATATAGTGTGTGACAGGTTCAGCAGCTGGTCACAGCTGTACTGGACAGAGGCAGTGCTGCTCAGGGAGATCTGTCTCATGACATAAATTTTAACAGAGAATATCACGTGCCATGGGTATTAAAAGTTTGGAAAACATTGTCTATAGTATCTGGATAAATTAATTGGTTCTACTAACATAGAATAAAACATATAGTCATGATTCTTTTCTTTGTGCAGTCAAGGATTTTTTCTTCTTTAAAAGAAAGCTCAATGTATTATTTGTGTGTTAAACTATTGGATGTCTGAGCTTCTAAAACTTTCATATCACATGTAGAATACTTGTGTTTTTAGAAAGCCTTCCTAACTTCTTCTTATCCAGAACTTGAAGAACTTGGCTCAATAAATCTTGATATCTGCATTCAGGTTCTAATCCTTAGGTATCTGAAGACTTTTGAATAATTAAGTTCCCACTGTTCATTTCCTCCGGTGGAAAGCTATCAGCAAGAAAACATTTCTGATTAAACATGAGTTGGAAATAAAAGACGACAATTGTACCATACACATGGTACTGTCAATGAAAACCCTCTCAGTCAGGCCTTTGCCACTCCATAAGAACCTGAAGATTCTGTAACTGTAAATTATCTTGGCTTATTTACTGAAGGGAATTAAGGATTCACTGGTATGAATACATACATGTTCCTGTGAATGCTTTCACAGTTGTAGAAAAGCAGAAGCATGTGGTGTAAATAAAAAGCTCTTTCTTCAAAATAAAATAACTTAAAGCATTTTAAGCAAAATATCAAGGAGTATCACTTTCAAGAAATGCTGAGAAAGTGCAAAATGTTGATTATGTATTAATATATGAATAAAAATGTAGTATGAATACTAAATACTAAAATACATTAAGATACTCAAAGATCGTGATACTTCAAAATAGAACAGTGAGTTTCCAAAAGAGATTGTAAACTTAATTAGAACTGGTCATAAGTTATATAAAATAATATTTGGGTTTAATCTAGCCTTTTCTTAATTTATTATTTTTCCTTATTCCTGAATCAGTTGCCGAACAATCCTTAGTTGTCCATGCAACTGGTGTGGTTTCAATAGTTCCAAAGTCTAACAAACTTTTAAATACCTGGTTTTGCATATTAAGCCATCAGCTATGACATTAAATATAACATATCATACATAATCATTGACTGTCTTTAAAGGTATTTTTAGTGGGAACAGCTGTGGAAATTTCTGCAGTTGGGAGAACAAGTCAGATGAAGACTGGTAGCTATACCAGCATTTTTTCTTTGCACTCTTATGCTCTAATGTCTGTTTTCTCACATAGATTGAAATTACTGAAAAGGAAATCTGAAATTGAGACACAATTACTTATGAGCATCGTAGGAAGAAAAGCTGAAGACTGTATAGTTCATTTAGTTTTTAAATTATTCAAGTCTCATTTTCTTGGAAGCTCTTATGTTCTACTGATGGTCAATTTAGAAAATTCTTAGATAATTTTTATGTCACTAATTGGGAACCATTTAATTTATTTAGGAAGATAAGAAATGTGAATGTGGGATCTGCATACTTCTCAAAACAGTCAAGAGCCAAGAAAAAGGAGTGGGAGAAAAAAAAGAGACTTAAATTTCCCCATGCCAAGGCTGAGACTTCTTTGGGACTTTGGTATGTCAATTAATCTCTTTGTTTTATTTTTTTTTTAAAAATCAGGAATAATTATATTTCTGTAGTCTGGAAGGCTTCAGAGATTCTAAACTTAGTGGTTCTCATAAGCTTTGAGAGGCTTTATTGGTGGATGTCCTAAATTAGCACTACGTGCTTACAAAGATTCCCTAATTTTCTTAAAGGTTGATAATTCCTGGCAGTATTAGCTCAAAATTTTCAAGGGAGAAATGACTAATTAATTTTCTAATATGTGGAAGCACATTCAAATTAATAAATACAGAGTCCTACTTAGCACAAATTACTTAACACTTAAGTTTTGCAATGCTGTGTATTGATACATTTTTCCTATTACAGATATCTAATTTAATTATAAGAAGGATTATATGTGAAGTCACATAAGGCATAAAATGGAAAATATGCCTGGAAGGTTGACTTGTACAGTTCATGGAATTATAGGAACGATGTGATGGATGGTACTTTGGTCCTCTCCTTCATGTTACCTCCTAGAAAAAAAAAACAGCCAAAAAACCAAAAGCAAGCAAAAAAAAAAAAAAAAACCCCAAACAAAAACCAAACCAAAACAACAAAAAACCCTTAACCCAACCCAAAACAAGCCAAACCAGTAAAAAATCACTGTAGCTATAGCCCAAACCTGAACAGTAAATCCACTTCACCATTCTGAACACTTCCTGCAGCAATGATTGAGCAGTTCCTGCCACATGTGGTTTACTACCAATTTGCTCTTCCTCCTTATTTAGACTCTACACATAAATTTTGTTTTGCAAACATTTTATCTTCTCACCATGCCTCATTTCTTTTGTTTTTTTTTCTGCTAACTGGAGGCCTCTCAAATAAAATTCCTCACAGCTATCCAGTAATGCATAATTGGTACTTAAAGGAATTACAGAGGGGGCAGGGGGTTTATTCTCAGATTTCCACATCTTCTGACTTTTCCCTTCCTTTGCACATTGAACACTAACATGTTCAGTATGGTCTCTGTGGCGAGCTAACCAGGGATCACACATTTGATAAAACGGAAGGTACAGTGACTGACTATTCAATAATAGGTGCCACACCCCTGTGTTTGTGATGACCAGGACTTGCAGCCGGAGCTTCTCCCACAGAGGCAATACCATTTCAGGTTAGGTGTAAAAATTTGCGAGAGAAAGGGAAGACATAGTTTTGGAACAAAGAGAGGCAGCATAGTCTTCTCATAGGCAGTGTCAAGGAATGTGGTCAGGTCCTCTAACCCTAAAGTTTGTTTCTGAAAGGCACTGCCCAGGGGAAGGGTGCACCTAGATAGTTATCTTGGCTTCTACAGCTGATAGTAAACATCAAGAAATCATAAATGTTATCTAAACTCATATGCTGGATACTAGGATTAAATGACATGGTATATTTTCTTCTTTTATACTTTTCTTCTCTAACACCCTGCCCAGCTGGGCAAGGTCAGTCAAGAAGTTGGCACAATTTTGCTAAAGTAAAATGTCTCACTTTCATTTTAAGCTTGACTGATACTTAAAGTTTATTCAGGTAAATAACACACTTTCATAGTGTTCTTACTTCTCCAGAAGAAAAAATAAATCTAAATCATTGGATGTTTGTGAATAAATCATTTCAATACCTAAATTCAAGCAGCTCTAAAGTCTCAGGTCTTGTGTATTTCTAATTCATTTATAGAACTCAGACTGGTGCCTGATCTCCACAGTGTGTGAAGCCTACTCCTATATTTATGAGTGGTTCTGGCAAGGAACAGATAGTGAAAGGACAACCTATGACTCAAGGAGAGCACATTTGCTTTTCAGAGTAATAAATTACTGGCTGCAATTTCAGAAGAGAGCAGCAGTGTCTATAGAGTCCTCTCCAGGAGAGTTGAAAAATACCTCCTGAGTTTATAGCAATTTCCTTCACTTGTCAGTGATCTGCACGTAAACCAGTTTCTTTGGGACTGATGTACATAGAGATTATTCTGAACAATCATGTAGCAAAAAAATGCAATTACCACCACAATTATCAAGAAAAGGCCATTTGACTTCATGGAGTAGAATTTTCATGGTTTAATTTTTAAATGTCAGCTGTATCTTGTTTTCAAAGAACTATGCTATTCAATAAATACATAATCTCCATTGTAGTCTTATTAATTAATAAATTGAAATCCTCACAGAAAAGAAACAGAAAAATGTTAATCTAACAACAGAGCTTACTCTTTCTAGAGAAGACAAAAAAAATATCATTTTTGGCTCCAGGTTTGTTGCACACTGAGTTTTATTTCCAGAAGAGAGCAGGCAATGGTGGCAAAGTGGTTCAGAATCTTTAATGAGCTAGGTTATTCAGAAAAAAAAAACAACAAACAACAAAAAAACAAGAACTCCCCCCAAAAAAAACCCAAAAAACATAGGATGTTAAGACCATAGCAAAACAGCCTGCCTTTTTTTTTTTTTAATCCTAGCATAGATTTCTCACAATCTTTCTGAATATTGTAGTTTTCCAAGAAGAAGCCTTGTACCTTTTCCCTGAAACCCACAATAAAAACTGCCTATATACTCCTTGTGAGTTTGTCCTTGTAACAGCTGTTTTCCCTAAAAATGGTTACATTTTTCTCAAAAAAAACCATTTTCATACATTAATACAAAAAAAATATTCTCTGCAAATTCTTTACAAGATTTCAGTAAAACCTTTAAATACTCTAATACTGCAGTGTTGCATAAAAAAAGGTCAAGGTTTTTATTTAATTAATGTTCTCTGCTATGATTTGATTCTGCGTGTCATGCTTTTCAGTGTTTTATTCAACACTCCATCCCTTGGAAGAAATTTGTTGGACCAAATTCTTAGCTTGTGCATGGAAACCAAGGTTTTAAATAAAACATTTCATGTAAACAGATTCAAAATGCTATCAATTCTCAGTATTTTATCAGTCTTTTGCTCTTCAGGTCGTGGAGAAACCCAAGATCATCATTCTTACAAGTTCATATCAGATGGGAAATAAAAATAATTCACTCTGTAAGATGTCTTAAAATTCATGAGTTTGATTTTTGGTTTGGGGTTTTGGGGTTTTTTTAAGAGTCTCATGATTTATTGTGTCTGGTTTGTGATTTTTTAAGTGTCTCACTTTGTCAGTAAAGTTAAATATAGAATATTCATTAATTTTCTTCAATTCTTCTAAAACTTATCTATCAAAATCTTTCTGCGTATACATTCAGGTCCCCATTTAACTATCTGACCCCTTCTCAGAGAAACAACCAAACTTTTACTTATCACAGTGTTATAACTTAATTGTTCTAAATGGTTTTTTTTGTTATAATATTGTTCAATCTTCTTAGTAAAAAGGGTTCTCACTTTTTTTTTTTCTCTGTTGATTGCATAAAGTCTTATGCTCTTATAATCTTCATTGTACACCTACTAAGGCATTTTGTACTTCAGTATCCCCCTACTGCTGAAACTGTCTAGTGAAGAAGATGGAAACATCTAGGATGTGCTTAAAAGTGAGAAGTATACAGATCTGCTAGGCTGGTAAGCTAGGCTGGTAAGCAGCGGGAAGAGCTGCTTGTGAGAACTGTTATGCCTTTGTAGAGAGAAGAAATGTGTAGTGTTTAATATAATTTAGAGGATAGCATGGTTTAGATGGAAAAAGAATCTTTTTTCTTTTCTTTTTTTTAAACTGTAATATCTGAACCAATTAGTATTCATCTTAATTGTAAATGTTAATAATGTCAAAGAAAGAGGAAATAAAAGATTCTACTGTTGAATTGACATTACAAATTCAGCCTACCATAGTGCGCAATGAGATTCATCTACCTCTTCCTCTGCATGTGAAATGGCTTTCTAATATCTACAATCTTTCTCTGTTTATTAATTTTGGAACACTTAATTTCAAAGCTGGTAACATAAGCATCCTATTCCTTATTCTGTCAGCAAATGGAGTCTGTCCTTTGATCAAAGAGGCACAGTCATACCTTGATCCTTAATTGCTCTCATATAGAATATATCCGACACACAACCAAGGCGCATTAGTAGAATCAATCATGTAGCTCAACAAGGGGAAGGGCAAAGTCCTGCACCTGGGCAGGAACAACCACCTTAGGCACTGGTGCATGCTGAGGGCTGATCAGAGGGAACAGCTTTGTCGAAAATGGATCTGGGGGTTCTGGTGGATGTCTAGTTGAACTTCCAACCTTATCAGATTGTGCTTCTGTGAAGTGCTATTTATTGATATAACATTTACAAAATTTTATTTTTCACTGAGTCTTTGTTTGGAAATTATATTCCACTAAATTTGAACATGATATAAAATGAATGATGAAAATCAACCTTCTATGCCTCAGTGTCTAAATTAAGGAAGATTGAAAAAAACAGTGACATGATTTTACAGTTGGCTTTGGTTACAGTTAGGTCCAATTCTATTTGAGTAAAGTAAATATCTGGCAAACTAATTTTTTTCTTTGGAGTGCTGGTTTTCCTTAGCAGTTGCCTGCGGCCCCTCCATGTATGTATCTTTTGAAAGCAGACCACTTACTAGAATGCTTAAACATTCTAAACATCAGAGGCAACTTTCTGTTGCAACTTTTTCTTAAAATAAATATCAATGCCCAGTATCTTTAGGACTCTGTTGATTCACAGTTCTCAGAACAACTTTGCTGTCTTGCCAATAATTCATTTCTAGTACGTGTTTTATGGGAAAGTGTTTTAAAACATAACCTTTTAGATTAAAAGCATCAATTAAATGAAGCAAATGTGCTATAATTACAACAGAGATACATGTATATGTCTCAGAGAAGACTAAGTTAAAAGCTAACTGTGAATACTTAAATGTCAGTTTAATCATTAATGCAAAATTTACTGTTTGTCACAGATGATTAAATACACATCCTAGACTGTAGTTATTTCTGTGAAAATTGGAAGGTGCTGCATGTCTTGCTATTTGATGTCCTCCTGATTATGTACATAATCTACTCCAGTGAGGACTTTCTATGAAGCTGACTGGTCAGTCTTTAAGCAATTTAACGTGTGGCATACCTACTTTTACTGCCACGACATAAACTGTTGGTTTTGTTCAAGAAGAAATTCATGTTATGAATATTTCCATGGAAATGTATCAATCTTTAATTGATGCATATTAGTGTAAAAAAAAAAATTGCGAGTTTATGTTTCATAAGAATTAGACCCCAGCATTTGAACACAAAAGTATTAATAGGTCTGTATTTGGTTTGCATGGCAAGGTTTTGGTAGTGGCTACAAGGGTGGCTTCTGTGAGAAGCTTCCAGAAGCTTCCCCAATGTCTGACAGAGACAATGCCACCCAGTTCCAAGATAGATCTGCTGCTGGCCAAGGCTCAGCCTATCAGTGACAGTGGTAGTGCCTCTGGAGTAACATAATCAGCCAAGAAGGGGAAAAGTTATTGTGCAGGAGAAATTGTAGCTGGAGAGAGGGCTAAGAATATGTAAGAGAAACAGCCCTGTGGGGAAGACATGAGACATACAACAGCCTCTGCAGTCCATGAAGGACCCACACCGAAGCAAGTGGACACCCAAGGGAGGCTGAGACCCTGTGGGAAGCTTGCACTGAAGCAGGGTCCTGGGAGGACCTGTGGACCTGTGAAGAAAGGAGCCCGTGCTGGAGCAGGTTTGCTGGCAGGGCTTGTGAACCTGCAGAGAACTCATGCTGGATCAGGCTATTCCTGAAGAACTGCACACCATGGAAGAGACTTGCAATGGAGCAGTTTGTGATGAACTGCAGCCTGTGGGAGGAACCCATGTTGGAGAAGCTGGAGAAGAAGGGGCAACCCTGTTTGTTTGTATAGACTGGGGAATGACAGACTGGAGAGCAGTGCTGCAGAAAGGGATCAAGGGGGCTCATGGGGTCCTGGTTGATGGCAAGCCGAATATGAGTCAGCAGTGCCCTGGCAGCCAGGAGGGCCAACCATGCCCTGGGGGGCATCAGGTAAAACATCACCAGCCGTCGAGGGAGGGGATTGTCCCACTCTGCTCTGCACTGAGACGGCTTCACCTTGTGTGCAGTTTTGGACACCACGACATAAGAAAAATATTAAGCTCTTAGAGAGTGTCCAAAGGAGGGCCACGAGGATGGGCAAGGGTCTGGAAGGAAAGTCAATGAGGAGTGGCTGCAGTCACCTTGGTCTGTTCAGCCTAGAAAAGAGGAGGCAGAGGACACCTCATTGCAGTCTTCAGCATCCTCACTAGGGGAAGTGGAGGGGCAGACACTGATCTCTTCACTCTCAAGACCAGTGACAGGACTCGAGGAAACTTCATGAAGCTGAGTCAGGGGAAGTTTAGGTTTAATATCAGGACAAGGTTTTTCACCCAGAGGGTGATTGAGCCCTGGAACAGGCTCAGGGAAGTGGTCACAGCACCAAGACTGAGTTCAGGAAATGTTTGGACAATGGTCTCAGGCATGTGTTGTGACTCTTGGGGTGTCCTACATAGGGTCAGGAGTTGGACTTGATGATTCTGATGAGTTTCTTCCAACTCAGTACATTTTATGCTTCTATGAAATTTGTGAAGGACTGTCTGCCATGGGAGGGACTCCATGCTGGAGGTAGGAAAAGTATAATGAGCCCTCCCCTGCAGAGGAAGGAAAGGCAGAGACAATGTGTGATGAACTGACCACAACCCCCACTGCCCACCACCCTGTGCAGCTTGAGGGGAGGAGTTAGAGAAGCAGGAATAAAGTTAAGCGTGAGAAGGAGGAAGACCCAGGAGGAAAGTGGGTTTTTTTAAGATTTGTATTACTTCTCATTATCCTGCTCTGATTTTCATTGGTAAGAAATTCAGTTAATTTCTCCAAGTTGAGCCTGTTTTGCCCATGATGCTAATTGCTCAGTGATTTCCCTGTCCTTATGTCAACCCACAAGCCTTTGGTCATAGTTTTTTTCTTCTCCTGTCCAGTGGAGGGGGAAAATGATAAAGCAGCTTGGTGGGCACTAGGCAGTCATCCAAGGTCAACCCATCACAGGGTTCCACAATTTTGTAATCTCATACCCTCCTTGAGGAGGGTAGCATTCTGTTTGTATTAGCAGAATTAGTTTGAATTTCGGTTGTTTTTAGGATTCTTTTGAATATATGTTTTGACTGGTGTCAGATTTTCTTTTATGAGTCCAAAACACTGTCATAGTGAATCAATATTTTGAAAAAAAAGAGAAGCATTATCAGCTCATGGTCAAGTAGTTTAGTAGACTGGAGTTTATTGAACGGGATTTTCTGAGGGTGTAAATCCAGTCCTTTCCTATCATGGACAACCATATAATAAAAACTGTTAATTGAGCTGATCAAGTTAATTTTTAATGACTAGATTGTGTTTTCTCACACTAAATGCATTGAAATTTTGTTCCATAACTTTACTGTTCTCTGGCAAGAAATTGTCTTATAATTTCCAAGCTAAATGTATCAATTATTAATATATTAATTTTTTGCTGTGTAAACATTGTCCTGTACCTTCTTGCCTTCAGTATGATCTGATGCATTTGGGGACTGTAATCATATCCCTTTATTCAGCCTTCATTTTACCAGGATTAAAAGGACTGCACTCATTTAATATCAACTCCTTAAACAGGTTTTGTGATACTCTTGATTGAATTTTCTATCTGTTTCATTGTGAGTTAATTTCTTTTGAACAACAATGACCATACTTGCAGATGAGAGTAAGACCTTAAGGTCTTTTATAGTGACATTAAAAATTCTCTTTCTTTCCTGAAACAGTTTTAGATTGTGTTTACTGTTTTTCAGAACTTTTTTCTTCAATGATTTCAAGTCATCCTGTAACAGATATATTTACCCATGTTCCTTTCTTCTACTATTTCAGACTCACCCTCTGTACTGTGGCATCAATTCCTGTTATTCAGCCTTAAGTTCACAAGCTATTGAATTTCACTTCATTTCCATTATTACTATCCTCAAGGTCATCCAATTTTTCCTATATGGAAGAGAATTTCCAATTCTTTTCTATACGGATGATGACTCCAATTCTTTTTAATCAGAGAATCTCATTAACCCACTCCTCCACTTTGTGCCAAGGACATCAGATAGCGTATTAAAAAGATTAACCTCAAGACCAGTTCTAGAAAAAATCTGCTTCCCCAAGCTTGTTCTTTTGCTCTTCAAAGTGTTTTTTTGTATTTCTGGCTTTCCAATTCTCCACAAAACCAAATATCTCAATCTCATCCAATTTTCACTAGCCTCAGATATTTAACTGATATCCAGATTGGTAAAATGTGCCCAGCTTCTAATGAAAATGAACATGCAGTCTCTTATCAGTAGAAACTTCAGGTTAATCTCAAATAGTAAACTCATTCTTTCTTATATACTTTTACCACAGTATATATCTTTTCTTTCAGTATGAACTTTTATAGCAGCAAAAAGGATCTGAAGGGTAAAAAAACCTGATAGATGAAAGGCAAACTTAGAGGATTACCTTGCTTTCTTTCCTGTTGACAGTGAAATGTGTGAGAGAAATGTAAAAGGAAATGCCTGTAGGCTTTTATTTGTGCACAGAGAGGTATAAACTAATGACCTGCAGGAAAAGTCTCCTGTGGGGAACCTAAAATATGACAGCCAGAACATCTGTGTCCTTTACACTGATGGTTGCCTTCTTGTCTTAATCCTAGGTTTAAAAAAACCAAATCTTTGATACCATCCCATCATCCCCTCCCCTCTTTTTTTTTTCCCCTTCTCTCTAGGGGCCAGCCTGATTAGCAGTTTGAAATAAGTAGTATTTGGACAACTAACTTGCTAATTCTTAGAAAATATAATTCCTACCTATTGACCTACCTATATGCAGGTGCTCATATACTGTAGAAGATGTGGCCCTTGGTAGCTTATGGATAAAAGGAATGTCTACTCATAGCCAGCTGAATATGTGTCAAGGGTAATTTCCTTTGATTCTGTTGTTCAATACACTTTAACCATTCTCTCCTGTGTGCTTTGACTGGAAAAGGAAAAGAAAAAAGAAAGAAAAAGGCAAAACCCCAAACCCTTCTCAAAAATTAAGTTTTGTGGTGCCTAGGTTTGAGTAGTAACTTTAGCTTAGCTCTGGCCTTTCATGAACTTCTGACTGCTTTATACTAGAAGCATTAAACCATTGCAGCCTTTTATTCTGTAATATTGCATATATGCAAATTAGCCTTGAAAGGCACAATGTAATGCAAAAAGCAAAGACAATGCTTTCAACCCAAAGCAACTTCATCCAGAATCACATAATTTGCAGAGTTTGATTTCAGCTCTTTGCATACCACATCATTTTCTCAAAATAAACTTTTCACCTCTTTCTGAAGACCTGGCCCTTCCTCCCCTCTCACCCCACAACCCCCCTCCCCAATTGCATTATTAAATGCATTTCAAATCCTCTTTTAACATCTCAACAGTAAGAGCAGTGTTTGATGTCATTCTTGTTTAGTGAATTATGATAAAGAATAGGAACAAGTCTAGGAAGAAGCCACTCCTACATCAGATTTTTTTTAGATTAGATTGGTTGCTCTTTGGGCTGTTTGTATGGTGTAAAATTTACTTTATCTGCAGTACTAAAATTGTTTTTTTTCACTGAAGTGAACACGTTTATGCTTATGGAGTTTCCTCTGAACACTTTAGAAATTTGTCTGCCTATGAACAAGCAATGACAGAAAGCATTCAGAAAATTTTCTCAAGAAACTGTATAACTGTCCACTTATTGTATGTAATAGCTTAACTCTGTAATTTTGCATAAATAAATAGTTGTGTAAATAGTTGTGTTGCAGTGCAAACTTCTGCATGAATTTTCTGTCTAATGCAGCCATCATGACCTCTGTCAGCAGCTAGCACTCCTGTGCCCTGCAATGGAACACAGCTCAAGGGAAAAAGTATGGCAGAATCAGAGAAAGAGAAGCCCTGGCATAAGGTGACTGTGTTATCTCAGTAATTTCTTTAGATAATGAAAATTGCAAGGGGTTGTTTTTCCTGCACTGTAAAGGACAGGGTAAATAATTAATTACAGGCTGGAAAGTAGCTACAAGAAAAACTCTTTAATAAGGTAAAAAGAAGGTCCTGTTCTTTGTGAAATTTTCCTTCTGTCTGCATTTTACAATTGCATTGTTAGAGTATGAAAGCTAAATACTTGTGACCTTTGAGCAGAGTTTGGAATAGACAAGTTAAATCTGCCTTTGAAATACTTTTTCCTTCTCCTAATACTCCTTCTAAACTTCATTATCTCTGTGACAGCGTTCATTTTGTAGTTGATTGATGTTCTTACAAAAATGGAGCACAGTGGTTGTCTTTTTAGAAAGTTGTGTAAGTACTAGCAATATTTCCAGCAATTATAGTTCATTTGGATGAAAGGTTGAAACGCATGGCAAAGTGTATATAAAAAGGGACATAAAAACAATCAAGCAAACAAATATATCTTTTGAACACTGAACTTTTCAGATCCGATCAAACCTATGTTCCTTTCTTAGGGTAGAGCTCTAAGGGATTCTTTTAAGTTTGTCATTATTTAAGTATTTTCATCACTGTTAAGGAACTGAACATACTGTTCTCACAGATGACCACATAGTCCTAGAAATGGCATTACTTTTCTTGTCATTTATAACTACAAGACAATTAACAGTAATGAGTTTAGGAATATTCTATCTCCACAGCTGAAGAAAGTAATATATTTTCTCCAGAACTTGCCAGATGAATCTCCGAACCATGTCTAGGAATATTCAGTGTATTTTACCCCAGTTTGGGGCAAACAAAACCTTTCATTTCTTGCTTCTAATAGTTTAGTAATAGTTGGGGAGCTGTGTAAGAAATGGAACCAAGCCTTACTGAGATTTATTCACTATGTGCTTTTACAGAAAGCATACTGAATTTGACAGCCAGTGGTAAAAGAACTTGCCTAAAATATTAGGACCAAGTAAATAAACTCCATTTACAGGAAATTTTTACATTACAGGAAAACATCAATCAAAGATATATTATAATAAATCATAAATATGTACTTACTTTTGGGAAGAGAGAAGGGGATATTTTAAACGAGTTTGTTAATAAAGAGTTAAAATGTTTAGAGAAAGGAAAAGCACTTGTACTAGCAGCACAAGCAGTTGTCATGGCTTGATTTTGTTTACGCCTCTGGAAATGTCTAGCAAGCTTGCAGGCAATTGAAAGAAACATGATTTATAATAGATATAAAAAACAAAGTTCCACCTTCAAGCTTGAGGGCAGGAAATAGGATTGTAGCTAAGCATAAATACCCTTCCCAATTTGTTCTTCATTTCTTCTGGTGCAATCCCATTGGCATAAACCTGTTGTAATCTATGGAGGAAGTTATCTCATAATGACTTCTTGCAAATTGTGTGATTTCCTTTACAGCTAAGGCTGCTGAACAGATCCCTGTATGTTTCTGAGGAAAAAAAATAGTTTCTTCTGTACCAGAATGATGTGATGTCTCATCACTCTACGTAACTCCTTCCCTAAAGTGAGTACACGGACACTGGGCTGTGTGCCAGGGCTCACAAATCATGATCATGTTCATATGGTGCAAGGACTAAAGAGAGTCAGTGGGATCTTCTGCTGATCAATGATTTTCAGTTGTAGACTTCTATTGAATTCAAAAGCCACCTGCTGGTGTGTCTCTTTTGGGAAGATGTCAATCCAATTAACTGTTTGTAGGTTCAGTGCTTGAGAAATGAATGTGTTTAATCAGCCTTATTTTGCTACTACATACAACTCCTGTGTTTTCTATTTTTATCGTTAATTAGGAAACATTTGGTGATACAGGGTTTGCAAGTAAGTGCACCATTCAAAGATGCAGCTATGTCAGTTGGCATTGTTCTGATTTTTTAAGTTTAAGCATTGAGACATACTATAAGAATAAAACTACAGATGGATGTTTAAAAATAAATACTAATCTCTTTATAATTCTGAATTAATTTCAAATATTATGTCTCTAGGTTGAATGGAAGTTTGAAAAATAGAAATAACCAGTATATGTAATTTTTTCCAAAGTTCTTAAAAATTTTGACTAATCACTTGTATACTATGCTTATATAATTATATACTTCCTACCCTAAATGAGCAGAAGGAAGAATAAAGGAATTGAGGAGGCAATGGAAAAAATACTGGATGTACACAAGTTAATAATAAAAAAAATAATAACTTCATCAGGATACTAAATTCATTCTCTATGCTTTATAGGTCCAATGGATTTTTATGAGTAAGTCTTGCTGAACAAAGAATAAAAATGGAAAATTGGTATTTAGATTAAAAATATATAACAAAGTGGTGGAACTATGAAATTTTATTTCACATGTTTTGATCATCAAAATTCTGAAATGTTTCAACTGGCTGTATTGCTTCATATGTTGGCAAAGAGATACTGCAATTTAAATGTTAAAGGTACATTCTTAGCTGGGATATCTTTGGAAGAGATTATAAATTGATTTTATTTTATTTTTTAATAAGGTATTTAGAACATCCTGGGAAAAGATACATTGTTCAGGAGAGATACTCATTAGTAAAAAGAGGCATTTTGTTTGTTTTTATGCATGTAACAATACCTTCTGTTCCTCAAGAGGTCCGCAAAATGAACTTGATATCTGTTTTCTGCAGAAGTAATACAACTGTTTTATCAGAGTCAACATTCAAACACTAAAGGTTATTCTAGAAGGCTGTTTCAGCCAAGTGACTCCCTACTTCTTATGTAAAATAACACTTCCTCACAAGATACACTAAGATCACTCTAGTATAGAAAAATAGGAAAATGTCATATGAGGGAACATACAGGAGATGGAAATGAAGTTCGCTACTGAGATTTTCTTCAGTTCAGATGCAAGCAGAGAGCAATCACTGTGTCTTGCAAAGGTGAAGCAATATTTACCCTGGATTTGAAAGGATTTTTTAAAATGTCGAGACAGAAAAGTACCAACTGCCTCTAACCTTGTATTTTCTCTACATCTGTATCCAGACAGATTACTTTGTAGAAAGATTAGGATAAACTCTGAAGATGATGTGGAACAACACTTGCATACACAGAACTTCTGCTCATATTTCTACCAGTAACAGAAGTCTTGTATTCAGCCATCAGATACTTTACAGATCTTCCTGTTTTCTTTCATCATAGATATTACAGCTGAAAGCTATTATAATTATAGAACAAACACCCTGGTAACCCCCTGGCCTCACATTCATGGACTTCTCCCGGTAAGCAGCATAGGATGGCTACCTAGTTTTGGAGGAGAAAAGAGTTTGCATGTGTGGACATGAGCCCTGCTGTGTCAATAGGCATTGGAGCCCGAAAGTATTATGTTCAGTAATATCTATTGTGCCTCCCACAACTTAATTGTAAGCAATGCAAAATATCTTTCCATTACTCTAGCAGGCTAAAATAATTGTGTGAGCATAGAGACCTATTTTTAATACAGGCATTTCAGATCAAAGTCTTACCTTGGCTGCTTACAGTTTGTTTTCCATAGTAAGTTTCTAGATAAATATTCATACATAATGAGGACTGAAACATATCCTTATGTACTGTAAAAAGTAATAAATATTGAAGTTTAGAAGTAACCCAGGTTTTACTAGTGCTATAATTAATTTCAAAAAAAGAAATTAAAGCCATCATTTTTGCTAGGTTACAAGTGGTATACTACACTAAACTTGTGAAAATGGTCTGGTTCCATTAAGACTTTTATTCTGTAACTAACAAATGGATAGTGCAGTATTGTGGTAGGTTGATCTGAGCTGGCTGGCAGACACTCACCCAGCCATTATCTTCTCCCTTCTCAGAAAGAGAGGGGAGAAAATTAAAAATTTTCGGTCCATGATAAAAACAGATCACTTCCTAACCACCATTGAAGCCAAAACAGTCTTGATTAATTTAATTTATTGCAAATTAAAATCAAGCTGGATAGTGAGAAACAAAGACACAAACACCAGTTCCCACCCTTTTCCTTTATCTCCACTTTTCTACCTCCCCAACCCCAAGTGGTACAGGAAGGGGAAATGGCAATATTCATTCAGGGGCCAGGTCTTCTATGGGCTGTAGTGTGGATATCTCTGGCATTATCCTCTCCCTGGGCTGCCAGGAAGACCTGCTCTGATGGCTGGGGCACCCCTTCCCTGACTCCTGATCTTTTCACACTTCTGTTGTTCACTCCTCCTCTGCCTGTGTGGGCTTTCTGCCCTTTGTTAAGCAGGTTTTTCCCAAGGTTCCTCATACTTAGCCGAGGGGCTGGGCTGTGCCTGGTGGGGCCACTGGGCTGGCTGGGACTATCTGGGACCAGTCATGTCTAGTGTGGGACAACCTCAGGCTGCCCTCACAGAGGCACATACAACCATTGCCTTGGTATGGGTGCTCCACACAGGTGTGTATGACAATGCAAGGAAACTAAGCAAGTCCTTTAAATAATATTATTTAAGGAAAATAAGGGTCCATAAGGTGCTGGGGAAAAGGTTGGTTTTTTAATGCTGATGGAAGTAGTCTGAAAGGCATACAGTGAGGATACAGCTCTGAGTACAATTTACTCTGTGTCACAATAAGCTTTACAGTAACAGAATTCAGTATTTTCTGTTTAGACTTGCTCTCTGCTATGTTTAATGAAAATGTATGTTATTTTGAAGTTAAACTTCCTGCACAAAGTTACCTAGACTGTATGGACATTCAGAACCACTTTTGCTAACACAAAGTCTTCAAGTGTTTGAAGATACTGGATGTGTTTTGTTGACAAATTCAACATGATTCAACATGAACATGTTGTTCATGTACAATCGAAGCACATGGGAAGTGAAATTTTTAAACAAAAGTTCTGAGCTGGAGACAGAAATTTTGCAGTTCTTGATTTCATAGTTTGGGAGTTTCTTTCCTAGTTATCTTAGTGGTCTCTTACAGCCATTGCAGTGAAGATAGAGATTTGAAGAAATTGCTTTGACTCTGCAAAGTGTGACAGACTTGATAGCTACCACAGTGAATTTCAACATGTCAAGGTAGCAGCCGTTTCCCTCCCAGTGAACTGTAGTATTGATCCAGACCTGACTCAAGTAAAATGCATAAAACCCTTTCTACAAACTCCAGAGACAGGCAATCAGCAGATTCAGAAAACCAATCTGAAGCTACTAGTTTCAACATAAACCTCATAAAATGGCCAGCAAACTGTTGAGGTGAAGACATGTCACATAAAGCTTCAGCATTCCAATCCAAAGTTGATAGCTTCAGTCAGAGGAGACAACTAATCAATTACCTGGCATGAATAATGATGGACGATCAGAAACTTCCTTCAAACTATTACTCAGCTGCTGAACTGTGTTAAAACATGACATTGCTAATGAATGCAGTGTGAATTATTTGGAAAAGCTCTTGCTTGCAGACAGCAAGGACATTTCTCTTGCCCAATATACATACATTTTAGCATAATTTATTTTTCATGTGGCTGTGTAACACATGGAAAAGTCAGTACAGGAGTTAAAGCAAACCAAAAGTATGTATCTTTACATTGTAGTAGTCCAAGATAAGCTTCAACCATGTGATTATGAGATCAGGGAAAACACTACAACTTTTTACAGGAATTTTCACAATATTTAAATGCTTTTTACATATTAATGGTTAATTTGCTTTCATGTGTGTAGTGTGAGTTTTTGTTTTCTGCAGGTATACATATATATGGGTATATCTCAGCATAATATAAAACAAGGTGAGACTTTAAAAGTATTTCAGCAATAGAATAGCTGTCTCTAAAGGATTATGTACTGGTCATGCAGACAGTTTTGTGTCACAGTGGAAACAGAAGCTACCTCATTTGAATGTTATCTTGGGGGCTTTCATTCCAACGCTGCCTTTTTTTCTGTCTGTAGGAGCTTCTTAAGACCCACTGAGAATACGTAATGCCTGTTATGGATTTGTATGAGGGAAGCTGGTAGAAATAAACAAACAACCATCATGCTAAATTTCATTCCACTTAAATATAACATAGCAAATGCACAGACCAATCTATGTATGTGAAAGAAAGCTGAATAAATCCACCCAAATGCTAGAGTTACAGTAAAGGGGAAAAAAACAACAACAACAACAACAAAAACCCTCCTCATAGACACTCACAGAATCAGCAAAGTAATCTTAATCTATAATCCTCATGTGATGTAATCTGCTTTCGTCTATTGGTAGAAATCATGCTAGGTCAGCTCATTCCAGTTATGCTTTGGGTTTGTTCTTTTCAATTCCTCTAACAGACTTGAAGGGGAAAACAATGAAGTGGATAAAAAATATTAGAGTCTGAATATTAAAAAGCTTTCCCCCTTCAATGCAATTAAGAGTTCACAGAAATTGGCAAGTAAGAAAACATATTTTGTTAGTTGTATAGCCATTAAAACTTTTTTCTTCTAAAATATGACACTGATAAAAAACAGTCCACATAAATATGTTGCTAACTAAGTGAAAAATCCCACCCTGCTTTTTAGTTTCCTTGAGAAATGGTGATTATCACTTATAAAATAGTGTTATAGCCCAGTTCAGACAGGAAAGGTAAGTGTGCAGTGGCAGCTGTCCAGAGTTGGGTTTGTGTGTGAGACAGTAGGGCATGTGGAAAATGGGTTTTGGATTAGGGCCAGCCATGGTGTCTATCATTTTTGTTCACATGTTGCCTGTAACTGCATTGATTATATTACTGACAGTTTTCTAAATTAAAAAAAAGACTGTATGAAACATTACATAATAAAGTAAGGTATAACACTGATGTCTTTCTGCCCAGAAAAAAATGGTTTCCTTTGCAAAATGTATCTTGAATAGGCTAAACCTTATATAAGATGGTTATGTTATAAAACAGTATGTGGAATCAAATTACTCTCCTGCTACATTGAGTTGGAATCACTGATTTTGCAGTCTGTGTTCAGTATTAAGGGCTACACAAAATACTCAGTTGCACCAGGGAGGATATGAAGAGATTAGAGAGACTAATATATCACAGACTAACCTCTTTGCTCTGGACATTCCCAGGGACACAGGCAATTCTCATTCTACTGCTACCTGGAGCCACTAAATATCAAAACAAGTGAAAAGGAATCAAGATTGCAAGGAAAGCTGAAGTTTAAGGTAAGCAACTCTTTTATTAGTTATAACTTTTCATGTTGAGAACCTTTTCCGCATTGAATTGTGACTGTAAATACCAGCTACAATTTTTTTTAAAGGAAAAAATGAAAAGAACCTCAGGGGCTGAATAGTTACTAGCAGCAACTAACTCACTTTTCATTTTACATTTCCTTTGTGGAATTCCTGAGTGATAGTACTGTTGAACTCAACTTTATTTGAATCATGGTAAGAAAGATACTTGTAGCAAAGAGGCAAAAATTAGACTATTTTTAGGAGTTGCTTTTTCCTTGAAAAATATCAAAAGCCTGTATAGATACATAAAAATCACATGCTAGAAAATAGATAGGCAACACAAATACTTTTTCTATTTTCATTGAATCATATAATATATTAAATGGCAATGTAGTCTTATATAACATAATCTCTTATCATTTAATTGTTTTCTAAAATAGGTTAATAATAGATAAATTCTAATCAAACACCACTTGTATGGCTTTCTTGGTTGTCTCAATGAAAGAAATAATCTAGATTATTTTCTTAGTATTCTCAAGATGTATACATAATTGTTTGGGTTATGCTAAAATTCTGTTTCTTGTGTGGCTTACCCTTTGCTGGCTGTGTTCTTCAACAGTGGTGTCAGCAGTTCTGGGAGGGGCTTTAGATCATCATGAATACTACCTATAAACAAACAGTTAAACAGTAGTTTCATACTACAGAGTGAGCCGTGTTCGAATGCTTGAGGAAAGACAAAGAGAATGAATTAACAATTCTCTAAGATGGGAGTAAAAACTGAAGAAAATAATTACTTCAATCCCACTGTTGCAGGCTTAAATGTTTTATTATATTCTCTATAAGCATATGTAGAAGGGGACTATCCAATTACTCAAATTGTTAAATGCTACTGTTTCGCATTACTAAACTTTCATATATGTAGGATAGATGATCTTAAAAATAGTGTCAAGTAAGGTATTTTGATCTTTTTGGAAGGTATTGTGAGCCTCATAGCTGAAGATATTTAGTAATTCTAGAAATTTCTAAGTTCTTGAAATTATCTGGTGAAGAGGTATTTCATTTGCCTTTTATTAATTCAATAAGTAGTAAACGTGAACCATAAATGCAGTTCTGATCAAAATTTACTAAAGGCACAAAGCTTTAAGATATTTATAATTAATTTACAGAAAATTTTCTTAAATGTTAAAAAAAATGAGAGTTCTTAAATACAAATCAATAGAAGTCAGGTGAGAACAGTAGGAGTTTAAACTGAGATGGCCTTTGAAACTCTTATTTTAATGTTATATATAAACCTGTTGACCCTGTTAGGGAAATTCTATGCTTATGCCTACAGTGTTTTGTCCAAAAATACTGAGTTTTAGCAATTAGGTTTTTCTGTATAAATATCTTTTTTTGTTTTCTTCTTTTTTTTTTTTTCTTCTGCTCAAGCTTCCTATGGTTTTCCATGGTATCTATAGGAAATTTGAAGATGAGAATAAATAACTGCTCAGCTGATGTTCTAGGCAGTTTAGGGCAAAAATGCAACACACAGGGCAAGGTGGTAGTCCTCTTGTATTTGTGTGATCCTTATGGTAGCAGAGAAAATATTTCTATCAGCTGAATAATTCAACACTTCACAGCTTTATCAAAGGCAAGTAAGTGAGTCAGGAACTTCTGATGGGGAGTTAGGAAAGGACTTACAGGGACAGAGATTTGAAAAAAAAATAAAATTTAAAAATGGAGCTAGTCCTTAGGAAGGAACTGAGTCAGGATTATAGAAAGATAAGAAGATACAGAAATAGCTCTAAGTTCAAACCTGAGAATACAGGCAGTTGTTAAAACTTGGTCTTTGAAGAGTTTGGATTAATTGCTCCAGAATTATTTCTGGAAGGAGACATCTTTTTGAAATTCTAGCTCTGTTGTAAATTTCCTTTATTTTATTTTATTATTTTATTTTATGAATTTTTACATAGTTAATACATAGCTAATATCAAACACTGCTGTACTAGGATTTGTCTATGAAATTTTGGTATGTAAATGAAATTGGGAGAGAGTTACTTCTTGAACATGAAGGAAAACATTTAAATATAGAGCACTTCTTTCATTAAGTTTTTGCTGCAGGCAAACCTAGAAAGTATCCTACTGAAAGGCCTAAAAACCATTTAGATCATAATTTAAAAAGATGAATCTTAGATTTAAAAGTCACTTTTCTAGGTCGACAGGAACAATATGAAGGAAAAGAGAGAACATCAGTTTATTTAGCATAGAGCTGTAAGTACATATTTCCTCTTAATCTTTGCATAAATCCATTATTTTAATAATAAAATGTTTTTCTCTTCTCTATAGTCATAAGACTATCAAAGATGCTGTGGCAATGGATAAAGTTGAGAACTCAGTCAGATCATGCCCCACCTCTCCCATGAGAACATATGGGGAGTGCTCAGCTGCTCTTTGATTCTATTCTTTGTGTGCCTTCTGAGTTAGAGATGATTAGTTTTATTTTTGCAAATGTATTACGGGTGTTGAGGGAATTATAGATAGACAAAATGATGACTTGAAGATACTCCAGGGCAGGGGAGGAGGAAGGATGAGATCAAAGTGGGGAGAGGATCTGTCTGGGAGGGAATATTTGCTTGTTTTACCTGAAACTGTAGATTCATCTGTTCTCATATCCTCAGAAATTCTTTGTGCGAATTAGTCCAAAAGACTTCAGGAACTGTTATGAAACTCCACTAAATCTTCTACAACGCTAAGCATCTCTGTGCTATATGAGTTCTGTTAAAGTTGAAATTCACTTTCAGCTGGTAAAAGCTAATCTGAGGTGCTCAGATCAATGGATGCAATAGAAAAAAAATAGCCAAGCCCAAATGGTTGAGGTTTATTCTAAATTGGATTAGTTTTTATAGCAGTAATTTAAAACTCTTTATGAGTTTGCGTTTGTTTTTCTTTTATTTTAGCTACATACTCCTTTTTATTTAACAGTAAACTAGTAAGAGAAATGAGCTGGATATTTTTATTCATATTGTGTTTGCTGCTGGTCTACAATCTAATCTCTAAAGTGACTGTATTCTGTTACTACTTTGGAAAATCCTGTAGCTGAATTAGATCCTAGGCATACACGTAATTGTGGTGCTATATTATTGCAAAACAACAAGGTTTTTTTTAATGGTGTTCCACTGAATTAGAGAATGCAATGGAGTCTCCATCCTTAGAGGTATACAAAAGCTGCCTGGACACATTCCTGGGCAATGAGCTCTAGGTGGCCCTGCAGGAGCAGGGGACTAGAATGAGATGGTGCAGAAGTTCCTTCCAACCTCAGCCAGTCAGTCATTCTGTGATTCTGCAAACGTTCCAATAAACCTGTAAAAATATGCTTCAGCCATCAGGCACAAGAGTGGCTTGATCATTTTTCAGAAACAGCATTTGAAACAGTTCCTATAGTCCTTTTCCTCCATGCCTCAATCTGTTACAAAGACTTTTCTGTGAAGCTTAGAATGTATTCTTGATCTTAACTGCAGGTGTTATTTGCACCAAATGTGTCATTCAGGGCTTGTACTGTTAGGGAAGGGAGCTTTATAAGAAAGGCTTATAAACTTTGCCTTTGAAGAAGACACTGAAATTCAGTTGAAGACACGGGGACATCTAAATTTCAAGAAAGCTGGTTATACAGTTTCCCTAAAAGCTGGCTAACTTTGTGAGGTATACACTGCTGCCCTGAGTTATATGCCCACAGGTAGGTATGTAATACCATGTAATATGCCTTCTGGTAGGGTTGACAGGTATGACTGAGAATCTATAAAGTAAATTATAGATCTTATAAAAGATCTCTGTCTCTCTGCACTGGCAGCTGAAATCTTAGGTAGCATATAACCTGTTTATGCAACTGTTTTTGCAACTGTTCACCTGACTCCACCCTTATGGTTTATGGACTGGCTCTTGTCCAGCTACAATGGGAGTCTGAACACTCAGCTCACATAGAGAGTTTGTCTGTGGGTCCTTAAATGTAGGCATCCTGATTTAGTTAAAACTTATCCTAGAACCCAATTGTTTAGTGTAAAAATAATAAGGTCTCTGAAAATCTGAATGCTTATTTATAGAGCACAAAAGAGAAGTGGACCTCGAGTCCCAGGGGAGTTTTCCTCCCACTCCACTAGCGCTAAAGCTGCTGTGCTTCCCTGTTTAAAGTCCACCTGGTAGCAAGGCCAAGAATGTGTCATCAGTAGACAACACCTCCGCCCCGCCCCACCCCAACACACACACAGACACACACTCAATAACTACTTTAGTAAAGACACTGCCTGCAGATGAATCTGTGAATTGTGAATCACAGAAAATCATGAGATACTTTTACGGACCTCCCCACTAGAGAATGTGAGTTTTAAAATTCTTAAAACCATTAATTACCATTGTTAGAGTAAGATGTGACACTATCCCTATATAATAGTTAAGAAAGCCTCCTACACAATGGTATACAGTTAATCACTAGACGTGATTAACTTCTAGTAGCTACCTACAGGTATAAAAAAATCTAACAACAGAAAGACTTGATTTCTTAAGCTCTGGATCACCTTTTAGGTTCAGCAACTTGGTGAGGAAAAAGGGACTGCTACATTGCCTGATGATACAAGCCACTGTAACATGCTTAATTATCTGAAGATACTGTAATTATCTAAAGTACTGTAAGAGTTAGAAAAGTGTACTGAGTATACTAAACATGGTGGTTTGGGACTGTACTGAGTTTCATAGTTGTTTCTTTCATTATAATAAAACTCTTTGGCATATAGACAACAAATTATAAAAATATTGCTTTCTTTTTGAAGTTATTGGATGCTTATTAAAGAAGTTCTCTTTCTGAAATGGAGATTCCATGCACAAATGTACTGCTGCACAAGTTGTAAGACTCTAATGACTGCATATGGCAGTGGTAAGTATTGTATAACCAATGGTACGTTATATTTTCAAGTACTGAATACGATGTATGATGTCCTATGTGATATTAGAACCATGATAAATGACAGAAAGATATTATCAACTCCACTGGGTGCTCATCCACATCTACACCAATGACACTGCCAAGACCCTAAGGCTAGTAAGTGTGACTAGAGGGCTCTGGAGGCAAGGGTGAACAGCTTGGGAGCCCAGGTTTTATTCTCAGTCCTTCTGGAGAAGAGAAAAGGCTTCAGCAGAAGTAGACACGTATGTCATGAGAACTCAGGGATATCTGAGATTTAGTGGGGTCCATCACATGCCTGCTGTGCTTAGATGAATGGACAGAATGTCTTTATGAAAAACTAACATGAAGAGAAAAGGGGTTGCTGCTGCTGTAAAGGAGCAGATTTAATGTGAGAAGGTCTTCTATGGTAGAGGCAACAGTGCAGTTGAGAGTTTTCAGATCAGGATCAGAGGAGAGGCTAGTAAATATGACATTGTGGCAGGAGTGTGTTACACACACTCCAAATGTGAGTGAAGTGAACAGCCTTCCTTAAAAAATTGACCAAGGGCATTACAGCAGGACATATAAAGACTCAGAAACCTCTGGAGGTTGTCATGTATAAATTCATAATACAAATGCTGTATATGACAAGCAAAGGGAATGTTCTCCTGTACTCATGGCCTCTGAAGTGCTTGTAGGGGATGTGACAATCAATGACAGGTAGGCTTGGTCAGTGACCATGAAATTGCAGAGCTCACTCCTGAGGGGAGTGAGGAAGGCAATCAAGATTGCCTTAAGATAATTAAGAACAGAGATCTCAAATTTCAAGAATGTAGACTTCAGCTTATGCAGAGAACTGGGAAGTATAATCTGGTGGGAAGCAGTATTGAAGGGCAAAGGAGCTCATAAAAGATAGTAGATCTTTAAGGACAGTCTCCTCCAAACAAAAGAATGATCCATCCTAGTACTTACAAAAAATTATACATCAGGAGTCTATCTTGGTTAAACAAGGACCTGGCTGGGGTCCAGTGCAAAAAGAACATTTATAGAAGTAGAAGTGAAAGCAGGCTAAGGAAGAATTTAGAAACATTGCTTGGGTAGGTACAGATGGTGTTAGGTAGGTCAAATAGTGGAAGAGGATAAAGTCAGTGATCTGAGTCATCTTAATATATACAGATCCATGGAACTATAAGGGATGCATCTGTGAGTACTGAGAGATTTGGCCAACATCATATGAGGTCACTCTCAGAAGTCTTTGAAAGGTTGTGGAGACTGGGGGAGCTCCCTGATAACTGGGGAAACCAAAATGCTACAACCATCTTCAGCAAGAACCAAAAATGATACCAGTGAACAAATCTCATCTTTGCTCCTGGAAAAATCATGGAGTGAGTCCTCTTATAAATCACTTCTAGACAAATGAAGAAGATGGTGGTGAATGAAAATAACCAGTATAGATGTACTGGATGTATATTATGTTTTGGCCAATTTAATTGCCTTTTATAATTAAAAAAAAAACACCCACCCTGAGACTATGTATGAGGGAAGAACAGTAGTAGGGGTCTTCAGTCTTGATTTTAGCAGGCTTCCAGTCTGATCTCCTATGAATCCTTACTTTGCAGTCTAGATGGGTGGAAAGTAAATTAATGAAAATCTGTCTGAAGAGTCAGATCAAATGAAGTTCTTCTGGGATCTGTCTGGGACTTAATGCTGTTTAATATGTTTATTAACAGTCTGGAGGAGGAGGCGGAATGAACCCTCATCAAATTTGTGCATGATACCAAACTGGCAGAGGAAGTCAATGTGCTCTGTGGCAGGGCTGGAGACCTAGACAGGCTGGCAGAATGGGCCAGTATGAATCTCATGAAATACAGGAAGGATTTGTGTAAATCCTTGCATTTCATATAGTCAACAGTATATTGGGCCGTATCATAGCCAAGAAATTAAGGAAACTTATCATTCCTTTCTACTCAGCATTTGTAATATTGCATCTGGAGTGTTGTGGCCAGGTTTGGGTTCCTCAGCATAACAAAGAGGTTCACAAACTGGAATAAGTCCAATGAAAGGTTGCCCAGACTGTTAGTAAACTGGATCATTAGTTCTCTGAGGAGAGGCTGAGAGAGAGATTTGTTCAGCCTTATGAAGAGAAGGCTCATGATGAATCCTATCCATGATGAATCCTATCACCATCTTCAAGTTCTTAGTGGGAGGAAACAGAGAAAATAGAGTCTTACACCTCTCCAAGGTGCATAGTGAAAGGACGAGAGGTAATTGAGGCAACCTGCAACAAAAGAAATTCTGATTAGACATAAGGCTACCCAGAGAGGCTGAAATTTCTGTGCTTGGAAATACTCAATTTGACTGAAAGTTTCTCTGAGCAACCTAATATATGTGAGCCTTGTTTTGAGAGAGCAATTGGTCCAGGTGACCTCCAGAGGTTACTTCCCACCCATTTCAAGATTGGTTTTGGACTAAAATGAAAATCAAGGCCTTTGGGATATATCACTGGTTTTGTGCCTTTATGAGCTAGCAGTTATTTCTAGCGTCAAGAGTATAAAGCCTTTAAGCACATATCTGAAGAGAAGGGTAAACTTTCTTAGTCCTGAACAGATATACTTTCTGGCACAAAGTCTGTTGTTTACTTTACCTGAAATGAACAGTATCCAGAGCCCATTCTAAGGATAATAGATCAGAGATAAACTTTTTTTCTCTTTAGTTCCATCACAGAGACAGTTGTTAGCTTGTGCCAGAGAACCTAGCTACTGTGTATTTAGCATGGTCTACAACACATTGCTCAATATACGGTAAACAATGGGCAGTACCCACTGGAACTGTGTGCTCTGCATCCCTGTTATCATCCTACATCTGAACTTCAAAAGAAGGACTCAAGTGCTTAATTTTAATATCTTATTCTTGTAAGTGGTGGACTTGGCCAGTATTTAATTATATATGATACTTTGAGTAAGGAAGGTTTCATTTCAAGAATCCTATTTTAAGTAAGATCCATGTAATACAAGAGTTACTTTTGATAGTCTTAATGAATCTTAATATCCACTCCT